>CM037870.1:11268733-11868733 GCA_021292105.1 Anadara kagoshimensis
TGACTAAAAGTTTCCTTAATTTAAATCTGGTAAAAGTAAAATAATAATAATTTTGTTACATTTCAGAAAATTTAGATGTCAGCTTGAAGATCACTTGCAGCTCATAACATGTACTCAAGTTTTGTCCAATACTAGTATTAGAACTGGTATTTTGAGTTCCATAAAAGACTGTCAAAATTTGCTAAATTTAAATTGAGGAAAACCTTAGTTAAGGAATGATTAGGAAGGTGGACCAGTCAAGTCACACTAAACTTAAATGTCCTAAAATTTCAGTGTTATGTTATCAAAACTTTTAAAATTACATTCTTTATGACTCCAAAAGAGTTATATGTGTCAAATACATACAGAAACTGTCTAAGTTTCAAAATATTTAAAATTACTAGTAGTCAAATTTAAAAGCTTATTGATATTATAGTCCTTTTTAAGCATTTTTCATAGATCTACAAGTAGTTTTCATGTCATAGAGGGGAGTGCTTTAATGTCATAGTAACATCTGTAATCTACCAGGAGTTATCAAGTCATAGAGGGGAGTCTTATGTCATCTACCAGCAGTTATCATGTCAAATAGGGGAGTGCTATAATATCATAGTGTAAATCTTTCATCATCAAGCAGGTATCATATCATAGAGGGAAGTGCTATGATGACATAGTGTCATTGTCATCTTTCAGCAGCTATCATGTCATAGAGAGTAGTGCAATAATGTCAATCTGTCACATAACTGCAGGAATCATGTCATGTAAAGTAATGCAATAGTGTCAATCTGTCACATAACAACAGGTATCATGTCATACAGGGTATAGTGTCAATCTGTCACATAACAGCAGATATCATGTCATACAATGTATAGTGTTAATCTGTCACATAACAGCAGGTATCATGTCATAGAGGGTAGTGCAATAGTGTCAATCTGTCACATAACAGCAGCTATCATGTCATAGAGGGTATAGTGTCAATCTGTCACATAACACCAGGTATCATATCATAGAGGATGGTGCAATATTGTCAATCTTTCACATAACTGCAAGTATCATGTCATAGAAGGTAATGCAATAGCGTCAATCTGTCACATAACAGGTATCATGTCATACAGGCTATAGTGTCAATCTGTCACATAACAGCAGATATCATGTCAAAGAGGATATAGTGTCAATCTGTCACATAACAGCAAGTATCATGTCATTGAGGGTAGTGCAATACTGTCAATCTGTCACATAACTGCAGGTATCATGCCACAGAAGGTAATGCAATAGTGTCAATCTGTCACATAACAATAGGTATCATGTCATACAGGGTATTTTGCCAATCTGTTAGGTAACAGCAGGTCACATGTCAAAAGGTAGTAAATAGTGTCACTATTTCACATAACAACAGGTATCATGTCATACGGGGTATAGTGTCAATCTGTCAGATAACAGCAGGTATCACGTCATAGAGGGTAGTGCAATAGTGTCAATCTGTCACATAACAGCAGCTATCATGTCATAGAGGGTATAGTGTCAATCTGTCACATAACTGCAAGTATCGTGTCATAGAGGATAGTGCAATACTGTCAATCTGTCACATAACTGCAAGTATCATGTCATAGAAGGTAATGCAATAGTGTCAATCTGTCACATAACAGGTATCATGTCATACAGGCTATAGTGTCAATCTGTCACATAACAGCAGATATCATGTCATAGAGGATATAGTGTCAATCTGTCACATAACAGCAAGTATCATGTCATTGAGGGTAGTGCAATACTGTCAATCTGTCACATAACTGCAGGTATCATGCCACAGAAGGTAATGCAATAGTGTCAATCTGTCACATAACAACAGGTATCATGTCATACAGGGTATTTTGCCAATCTGTTAGATAACAGCAGGTCACATGTCAAAAGGTAGTAAATAGTGTCACTATTTCACATAACAACAGGTATCATGTCATACAGGGTATAGTGTCAATCTGTCAGATAACAGCAGGTATCACGTCATAGAGGGTAGTGCAATAGTGTCAATCTGTCACATAACAGCAGCTATCATGTCATAGAGGGTATAGTGTCAATCTGTCACATAACTGCAAATTATCGTGTCATAGAGGATAGTGCAATACTGTCAATCTGTCACATAACTGCAAGTATCATGTCATAGAAGGTAATGCAATAGTGTCAATCTGTCACATAACAGGTATCATGTCATACAGGCTATAGTGTCAATCTGTCACATAACAGCAGATATCATGTCATAGAGGATATAGTGTCAATCTGTCACATAACAGCAAGTATCATGTCATAGAGGGTAGTGCAATACTGTCAATCTGTCACATAACTGCAGGTATCATGCCATAGAAGGTAATGCAATAGTGTCAATCTTTCACATAACAACAGGTATCATGTCATACAGGGTATTTTGTCAATTTGTTAGATAACAGCAGGTCACATGTCAAAAGGTAGTAAATAGTGTCACTATGTCACATAACAACAGGTATCACGTCATACAGGCTATAGTGTCAATCTGTCGCATAACAGCAGCTATCATGTCATAGAGGGTATAGTGTCAATCTGTCACATAACTGCAAGTATCATGTCATAGAGGATAGTGCAATACTGTCAATCTGTCACATAACTGCAAGTATCATGTCATAGAAGGTAATGCAATAGTGTCAATTTGTCACATAACAGTTATCATGTCATACAGGCTATAGTGTCAATCTGTCACATAACAGCAGATATCATGTCATAGAGGATATAGTGTCAATCTGTCACATAACAGCAAGTATCATGTCATAGAGGGAAGTGCAATACTGTCAATCTGTCACATAACTGCAGTTATGTGACAGATTGACAGTATTGCACTTCCCTCTATGACATGATACTTGCTGTTATGTGACAGATTGACACTATATCCTCTATGACATGATATCTGCTGTTATGTGACAGATTGACACTATAGCCTGTATGACATGATACCTGTTATGTGACAGATTGACACTATTGCACTACCTTCTATGACATGATACCTGCTGTTATCTGACAGATTGACACTATACCCTGTATGACATGATACCTGTTGTTATGTGACATAGTGACACTATTTACTACCTTTTGACATGTGACCTGCTGTTATCTAACAGATTGACAAAATACCCTGTATGACATGATACCTGTTGTTATGTGACAGATTGACACTATTGCATTACCTTCTATGGCATGATACCTGCAGTTATGTGACAGATTGACAGTATTGCACTACCCTTTATGACATGATACTTGCTGTTATGTGACAGATTGACACTATATCCTCTATGACATGATATCTGCTGTTATGTGACAGATTGACACTATAGCCTGTATGACATGATACCTGTTATGTGACAAATTGACACTATTGCATTACCTTCTATGACATGATACTTGCAGTTATGTGACAGATTGACAGTATTGCACTATCCTCTATGACATGATACTTGCAGTTATGTGACAGATTGACACTATACCCTCTATGACATGATAGCTGCTGTTATGCGACAGATTGACACTATAGCCTGTATGACGTGATACCTGTTGTTATGTGACATAGTGACACTATTTACTACCTTTTGACATGTGACCTGCTGTTATCTAACAAATTGACAAAATACCCTGTATGACATGATACCTGTTGTTATGTGAAAGATTGACACTATTGCATTACCTTCTATGGCATGATACCTGCAGTTATGTGACAGATTGACAGTATTGCACTACCCTCTATGACATGATACTTGCTGTTATGTGACAGATTGACACTATATCCTCTATGACATGATATCTGCTGTTATGTGACAGATTGACACTATAGCCTGTATGACATGATACCTGTTATGTGACAGATTGACACTATTGCATTACCTTCTATGACATGATACTTGCAGTTATGTGACAGATTGACAGTATTGCACTATCCTCTATGACACGATAATTTGCAGTTATGTGACAGATTGACACTATACCCTCTATGACATGATAGCTGCTGTTATGTGACAGATTGACACTATTGCACTACCATCTATGACGTGATACCTGCTGTTATCTGACAGATTGACACTATACCCTGTATGACATGATACCTGTTGTTATGTGAAATAGTGACACTATTTACTACCTTTTGACATGTGACCTGCTGTTATCTAACAGATTGGCAAAATACCCTGTATGACATGATACCTGTTGTTATGTGACAGATTGACACTATTGCATTACCTTCTGTGGCATGATACCTGCAGTTATGTGACAGATTGACAGTATTGCACTACCCTCAATGACATGATACTTGCTGTTATGTGACAGATTGACACTATATCCTCTATGACATGATATCTGCTGTTATGTGACAGATTGACACTATAGCCTGTATGACATGATACCTGTTATGTGACAGATTGACACTATTGCATTACCTTCTATGACATGATACTTGCAGTTATGTGACAGATTGACAGTATTGCACTATCCTCTATGACACGATACTTGCAGTTATGTGACAGATTGACACTATACCCTCTATGACATGATAGCTGCTGTTATGTGACAGATTGACACTATTGCACTACCCTCTATGACGTGATACCTGCTGTTATCTGACAGATTGACACTATACCCCGTATGACATGATACCTGTTGTTATGTGAAATAGTGACACTATTTACTACCTTTTGACATGTGACCTGCTGTTACCTAACAGATTGGCAAAATACCCTGTATGACATGATACCTATTGTTATGTGACAGATTGACACTATTGCATTACCTTCTGTGGCATGATACCTGCAGTTATGTGACAGATTGACAGTATTGCACTACCCTCAATGACATGATACTTGCTGTTATGTGACAGATTGACACTATATCCTCTTTGACATGATATCTGCTGTTATGTGACAGATTGACACTATAGCCTGTATGACATGATACCTGTTATGTGACAGATTGACGCTATTGCATTACCTTCTATGACATGATACTTGCAGTTATGTGAAAGATTGACAATATTGCACCATCCTCTATGATATGATACCTGGTGTTATGTGACAGATTGACACTATACCCTCTATGACATGATAGCTGCTGTTATGTGACAGATTGACACTATTGCACTACCCTCTATGACATGATACCTGCTGTTATGTGACAGATTAACACTATACATTGTATGACATGATATCTGCTGTTATGTGACAGATTGACACTATACCCTGTATGACATGATACCTGTTGTTATGTGACAGATTGACACTATTGCATTACTTTACATGACATGATTCCTGCAGTTATGTGACAGATTGACATTATTGCACTACTCTCTATGACATGATAGCTGCTGAAAGATGACAATGACACTATGTCATCATAGCACTTCCCTCTATGATATGATACCTGCTTGATGATGAAAGATTTACACTATGATATTATAGCACTCCCCTATTTGACATGATAACTGCTGGTAGATGACATAAGACTCCCCTCTATGACTTGATAACTCCTGGTAGATTACAGATGTTACTATGACATTAAAGCACTCCCCTCTATGACATGAAAACTACTTGTAGATCTATGAAAAAATGCTTAAAAAGGACTATAATATCAATAAGCTTTTAAATTTGACTACTAGTAATTTTAAATATTTTGAAACTTAGACAGTTTCTGTATGTATTTGACACATATAACTCTTTTGGAGTCATAAAGAATGTAATTTTAAAAGTTTTGATAACATAACACTGAAATTTTAGGACATTTAAGTTTAGTGTGACTTGACTGGTCCACCTTCCTAATCATTCCTTAACTAAGGTTTTCCTCAATTTAAATTTAGCAAATTTTGACAGTCTTTTATGGAACTCAAAATACCAGTTCTAATACTAGTATTGGACAAAACTTGAGTACATGTTATGAGCTGCAAGTGATCTTCAAGCTGACATCTAAATTTTCTGAAATGTAACAAAATTATTATTATTTTACTTTTACCAGATTTAAATTAAGGAAACTTTTAGTCAAGGAATATTTGTGAATCTGGAGCCTGGTACTAAAATGTGGGGATGATTGGTAGTACATCTCAACACAGACAGTTTCAGTCATGACATACTCTAGCAACACAAACTAAGATTATACTCTGTATTAAGTCCTCCATTTCACCAAACGTGATACTGGAAGATGAAAACATGTAATTCAATCAATTAAACTCTAGAACAAAGGATGATGGTTTGGAATATTGTTTGTACTACCATCACTATTAATTCTATAACCTTAATCCTTAAGCAAGCCTCTTTATTTGGGCTAGCACCTTAAAAACTAAACTGCCTTACAAGATTCAAAATGAATCGAACAATCATAGTGTGGGGGTGCACTTGTATTTGCATTGGTCTATTTATAAGATTTTGTTAATATATACAGTTCAACCTGGCAATAACAACACTGTCTATAGTGGTCAGCTTTTTCAAGTCCAGACCCCTTTTGCTGAATATTTCACCTCTCTATAGTTGTCACCTGTCTAATTTTAGTCCAAAAGTCATCACTTCCCTCTCTATATCAGCCAGTGTTTTATTTTGACAGAAGTTTTCACTTCAGTCAGGATTATTTTTATTTCAATTGAGGCAGTCCATTACTGAGTGAATTTCAAGATTCAGGTGGTCAGTTCTGGGACGATGGAGAAAACTGAAGTGTCCAGAGGGAACCACTGGCTTTCAGCAAGTAAACCGTCAAGATTCCCAAGTGAAATTGGAACTTAGCTAGACGGCGAGAGATACTGTGGTCAGTTATGGGATGGTAGAGGAAACCAGAGAGCGAACAGAAAATCTGCATTTAGGATTCTTTCACTTTTAACGAGGTGGTCAGTTCTAGGATTTAGAGGAAAATGTAGTGCTCGGAAGAAACCACTGACCTTCGGAAAGTGAGCTGACAGGGTTTATCACATTTTTGCTGAATATTTCACCTCTCTATAGTTGTCACCTGTCTAATTTTAGTCCAAAAGTTGTCACTTAACTGTCTATAACAGCCAGAGCTTTATTTTGACAAAAGTTTACACTTCAGTCAAGATTTTTTTTATTTCAATTGAGGCAGGCTATTACGGAGTGGAGTCATTTTTTATGCTCACACTGTCAAATTTTCTGAATTTCAAAATTCATGTGGTTAGTTCTGGAATGGTGGAGAAAACAGAAGTGCCCAGAGGAAACCACTGGCTTTCAGCAAGTAAACTGACAAGATTCCCAAGTGAAATTGGAACTTCGCTAGGATGAGAGATACTGTGGTCAGTTATGGGATGGTAGAGGAAACCAGAGAGAGAACAGAAAATCTGCATTCAGGATTCTTTCACTTTTAACGAGGTTGTCAGTTCTGGAAAATGAAGGAAAACGTAGTGATATGAGGATACCATTGACCTTCTGCAAGAGAACTGACAGGGTTTCTTACATTCTGGTCTGTCAGAGTGGTTTTGAACCTAGGTGACAATGAACAGTGAAGTCAGCTAAAGGATAGTAAAAGAAACCAGAGTGCCAAGAGAAAACCTGCAGTCAATTAAAATTCTTTTACTTATATCAAGGCCGTCAGTTGTGGGATAATGCAAGAAACCAGTGTCCAAAGAAAACCACCAACCTTCCTTCGACAAGCAAACTTGCATTAGCATCTGCCCTAGTAGGATTCAAATTTACTGACACTGTGAAGTCAGTTAAGGAAGAAACTAGTACCCAGAGAAAATTTCAGACCATTGGCAAGCTGAGAAACTTTCTTACACTAGAACTTGTAGTGAGTTGGATTTGAACTTTGATGTCTAGAGGTCACGTGAGCTGTATCTGTAAACTACTTGGTCATCAAGACCCCCCCCTTCACTGTACGCCACAGTTATTATTATTATATATAAAAGTTTTAATCTGTTAATATGTAGCAACATATAAAGTCCGATTACTCCATTTAACTTTCAACAATCTCAATTATTTTTGTCACATTTATACATATATAGTCTTCTCGACAATATATCCAACTTTCAGCTTTGTAGCATGTATAAGAAATTCCTTGGCGCAAAAATATTCCTAAAAATTTGCTGGGCTTTAAATCTACTCCTGGGCGTTAAGTACTCTGACCGCTGTCGCAGGCCCATGGATATCGGACATTGACTTACCAAAAGTAATAAATTCTAATACCGCTATTTTAATCCAGTAATATATGCACAATTTTGTAAACTTAATCGATGTTAATTCACAGACATTGACGTTTTACTTTCATTTTCAGATTCAAGGTGCCCACGGGTATCGACAGAACCTATCCACAAACTTGTACCCGTGTCCCTGCCCTGGTAGGTTACGGTAGGTCAATTTTGGCGTAGAATATATCTCGTATAAAAACAACGATAAAAACGTACTTTTTTGGGTTCAATTAAAGTAATATGGCATGCATACTAAGTTATATATAAGGTACGTAAATACCGACTAGTACTGTCGCCGGTTAAGTATTGACCCCTTTGTTACAAGGCTTCAGATTGGCTAAACGGTACCTCATTAACCGACAAATTTATGCATTATGTACATAATACATAAATTATGTACATAATGCATTTATGAGAATAAAAGTGGTGAAAGCTTGCCATAACGGCACGCTTCGGTCACATTTAATACATAATTTACATTATGAGTACATAATTCACATTATGAAAACATAATAAAATTATCGATTGATAATTAAAAAAATACATAATTTAGTTGCGATAATGTGCGCCTCATCCACATTTAATCCCATAAATTGCATTATGTATACATAATGCGAATTATGTATTTAATGTCGTTGAGGCATTCCATATTTTAATTATCAATCGATAATTTTATTATGTTTTCTATGGAATGCCTCAACCACATTAAATACATAATTCGCATTATGTATACATAATGCAATTTATGGGATTAAATGTGGTTGAGGCGCACATTATCGCAACTAAATTATGTATTTTTTTAATTATCAATCGATAATTTTATTATGTTTTCATAATGTGAATTATGTACTCATAATGTAAATTATGTACTCATAATGTAAATTATGTACTCATAATGTCAATTATGTATTAAATGTGGTTGAAGCGTGCCGTTATGGCAAGCTTTCACCACTTTTATTCTCATAAATGCATTATGTACATAATTTATGTATTATGTACATAATTTACATAATTTATGCATTATGTTCATAATGCATAAATTTGCCGGTTAATGAGCTACCGTATAGCCAATCAGAGACCTTGTAATAAAGGGTCTTTGACATTGGGGTGAACTTTCGATTTGTAACTTAGACATATCTTAAAATATTTATTTGAAAAAAACCAGCACCGATTATCTTCTCAATTTCAAATTTGCGTTAATTTTCTACTCGGATTATATAGCGCCACTCGGAATCCATGCCGACGACTAGTATTTTTAGGACGAACGGACATTATCAACTGCCATCACTGAACCCATGTGCATATTCTTAGTTTAAATAATAATTGATATAGAGGATTGTATTATTTTTTAGCCGATAAACAGATAAAGTATATTTGTTTTTCTTATGAGAACATACAATTTTATATTTGACCCTTCATTGGCGTATCCTATATTACTGAAAGTGACCAAGTGAATCTCAACACGCCCCCCCCCACGTTCGCCATTATCTTAACCAGCTCTGTTATTTCATATCATAATACTGCACATACAGCATTGCAGGCTGATGAGGCATCTTTAAATCATTGTCTTTCCTAGATAATTTCAGTGCCACACAGGTTGTGAAGGACTGGAAGGTAAGACTTCCCACACAGCCTGCTGAAAGGAATTCCAGACAAGGCTGAGAAATTGGATAGACATAGACAATGACAAATTGTTATTAGATCATGGCTGCTCTACCAAATATTTAAGACAAACCACTAAACTTCTTCTGTTCTTCTCATTTCCCATAGTTAGCCCCACAAGGGTATAATTTTACCATTGTCCATTCTGGTCATAAAATGGAGTACAGGCCTGTCAAAATTTAACACAAAGCCAGGGAAATGGTGCCGACTCGACAGCTGTACTGCAACCCATATCTACCTGTATCTCAGAAACTGTTTGACAGCTTCTGTCGATATCTTTTTACCACCCTTGCTTCTCCTTATCTTTTTCAGGTTCTTGACTCCTTGTTAGTACCACTATGATAGCTCAGTTGGTAGAGTGTTTGCTCCATAAGTGGAGGTCATGGGTTGGAACTTGGAACCCCAACAGGGTGTGACCCAAGACTTGAAAGTTGATAGTGACTGTTCTGACGCCAAGCACTCAGCATTACGAAATGAAAGTCACAGTTATTTTAGATGATAACTTAAAATAAATTGGGTCCTATGTCATGGTAGGTGTGGCTTGTTAAAGAACCATGCTGTATAATGTCATCAGCACAACACATAGGCAAAGTTTCTGTACCTTCGCTTCGATATAAGTGAAATAGTCTTACTAGGACTTTAAACACCATTACTCAATTGCAACTTGACCCCTTGTTAGCTTTTCAGCACCTTGACATCTATTGGCCACTGGTTTTTCAAGGATCAGTCCTGTTTACTTCACCATCCCAGAGGACCTTATGACTAAGTGGTCTGTTTTCTCGTGGAACTTGTTTTCCACAATTTCTAACATTCTTGGAAATGACTCTTGACAAGTTTTTTTGTGAAAAAGTCTTGACAGTTGTTAAAAGACCCTTACTATTACTCTACACCACCATTTAAGAATTGGCTAATTAGTGATATAAGTAAACTAATTTAATTTTGACTTAGTTGTAAAACACCTTTACATTCCATTACTCCCCCAACCCAGAAATGACAATCTCAATGCAAGTGAAATTTGACCAGATTGTAAAACACCATTACTCCACTACTGACCATGGATATAAGTTAAAGAAACTTAACTTGGAAGTAAAACACCATTACCCTACTATCCCAACCCAGAACTGACGATCTAGATACATTTGAAATAATTTGTTGTACACACTTTTTTGAAAGAAATATTAAATGATTTGTTCATATAGAGAAAACAAATTAAACTTTCGATGCTTAAAGGAGCTTAAAGATGGCTTATGAAAGACTTACATTTTAGTGTCGTGAAGCTCCTTTACTATAACCTTAAATGCCACTTTTATTCAGCCTGTAGGTGAAACTTGGGTTAAAGGCATGTTTATGCTATCTTTAAGCCACTTTAAAGCCAGTTAAAAGATGACACTTTGTCTTGTGAATTGAATTACTGAAATTTAGAAAAAGCGGCATACTAAAGAGGGAGTCTTTGCAGACTAACTGAACACTAGACTTCCAAATCAAATACATACTTTCCTACCAATGTCCACATCACAATACAAAAAGTAAAACCTAAAACAAAAAACAGGAAGTGAGGCCGATTGCACTGGAACGGCAAGCATTGCATGTACACTTAGCTATATTTCCAACCTGTAAAAAAAATCACAAACTGTGCATCATTGCTTGCTGATTTGTTTCTTTATTCCTATAAAGTGAAGCTGAATTCATTCAGAACCAAGTTAAATCTTGAGAGAAGATCGTCGCCAATCATTCAACTCTACATACAGATATATTGATGCCGCTCTATCTCTATATATAAATGTCTATCCTAGAGAGATTGAAATGAATGACACGACTGATTCCTCAAGTTCTGCTTCATATTTACAGCGGAAACGCCAAGAGCAAATTGTGTTTCGGTTTTGTTTTTGAAACCTTCCGCGGTCGAAAAAACGGGATTATTTTTTGTCAAGTGTCTGACACCGGAAAACAATTGGTCACAATCAGTTTCGTATTTTAACGGTAAAATTTGCATGTATGTGTGAAAACGCAATATAAGCACATGTATCATAAACTTAAAATTTCGTATGTATTATAAAATTTTAGATGACATATCATACTTATAAAAAATTCGCGATTTTCTGACGGCACCCGATTTCTCTTGAAAATCAGCACGAAATTCAACTCGATTTTTAAAACTTGTACGTTTTTTGTACCATGAATATTTCTCTTTGAAATTTTGACATAAATTTACAATATTATTGTTATTTATTTCCTTAAAATAATATACTTGGTGCATAAAGTGTAGATATCTGAAAAAAACAAAAAACCAAGAGCCTCCATTCGTCGTCAATGAAAACAAAAATGGCCGCGAGGTTCAGTGTACAGTAAATTCAGTGTCGTGTTTGAACGGTAAAGTTTGCATTTATGGGTGTGAACGCATTATAAGCAGATTTGTCATGAACTTAGAATTTCGCAGTATGAAAAAATCCGAGATGACATGCATACTTACAAAAAATTCGCGATTTTCTGACGGCACCTTGTTTCTATTGAAAATCACTGTTAATCGGCATGACTCAATTTTTAAAACTTGTACGTTTTTTGTATCATGAATATTTCTCTTTGAAATTTTGACATAACATTACAATACTATTGTTATTTATTTTCGCAAAATATTATACCTGGTGCATACGGTGTGGATATTTGAAAAAAGCAAAAAACCAAGAGCCTTCATTTGTCGTCAATGAAAACAAATATGGCCGTGACCTTCAATGTACTCATACATTGTACATACATCTGACGTAGTGACGTCAATATCAAATTTCGCTTCATCACACAGTCATGACTGTTGCATGCATTATCGATTTTTCTACCTACATGCAATGTCAGCTGCCCAGCATGTTTACATATTGTGCTGACTTCTAATCGTTACATGTTACCATTTTGAGGTCCAAAATATAGGAAAAATAGGAATGTGGCATCAAAATTATATGAGTTTTATAGAAAATTATAGGAGTTTCCACTAAAATTATAGGAATATTTTTAAATAATTTGCACAAAAATATACATCTATGGTTTCTCCTACAGCCATTTCTGTTCCCCCTTTTACTAACAAACATAAAATATTGGCAACTGCAATGTATACTTACTGGTTTAAAAATACATAAACGTGAATGTTGTTTCATATATGTACTAAATGCAAGAAAATGTCCCCATTCTGAATTCCAGTAACAAAAATCATAATAGGTAAATATAAGAAAAGGGTAAAAAAAAGGAAATACAGCCCAACCATTGGAGTGATAATTACCATGATGAATCAGTGTAATGTTATTTCACATCATACAATCCATTATGTCCTAATAAAGTTTCACTTTCCGCCAGGAATTAACAGCAGTGCAAAATCACCTTTTAGAGGACGGACAAAATGGGGTTATATTCATATGTGTAGATTTTGGTTCAAGCATATTTGGCAATATCCAATCGTACAAAGATATACCGACTACTTGTGGACTCTGCCTATTGGCAGAGACGAACGATAAAAACAGTAAACTTCTATTTACATGGTTTATTAATGTCAAATTCACCTTCGACAGAGTGGGTTGTCCCAAGTCCAACTCTTTTCTCTCTATGTCTTAATTACATGCATATTTATACCATTAGATTGAATAGAACACAAAAATTTGTAACAATAAATCTGATTGGTTAGATCAGGTTATAATCTGTTGTTAACCTTAGTTTACCTTATTGGCAACATAAATAAATGTAGAAAATACTTATTATATAACCAAACACGACAGTTCTTATTATAATTAATCCTTCTTAAAATGGGGACATCAAAGTCCACTTGAAATGTCTACTTAGTACTAAGAAAGAGTAAAAAAACAAATAATCAGTATGTAAAATGATATAATTAATCCTAATACTAATATTTCTTATTCCAGGTAGATTAAGATTAATTTACATCTGGAAATAAGTGTTAAGTAAAGCTAAATTCCTATCTAAATATTTTAATGTTTTTGGATAATTTGTAAATATCAAGAAATATTTATCATAATTTTATATTATTTAATATATATAATATTTACATTTATAATTTATTTCATATTTTCTTTTCCTTTAAAATCATTAAACTTGATTTAATGTTGATGTTAAAAAGATACTAAATGAGCTCTGTGACACTTCCCTCTTGTCTATGTGAACTTGTTCCACAAGTTTTGTTTAAGAAAGGAAGGGCAGTGTTGAAAAAAGTAGAGATATAAAACATTTTCAACCAAAACATGTTTAAAGTAAAACTGTAAGCAAAGTGTTTACACTTGAAACAATGGATTGATGTCATATAAAGAATTTAAAAATATACTAAATAAGCTCTTAGCTCTGTATTTTCAAATAAAACAATTATTTTAACAATACATAAATATACAGTATATGCTAAAATCACTTTTTTTTAAAAAATGATTGTGTCATCTATTAAATTTTGGGATAATATTCCCTATGAATCATAAATCATAAAATGAAACAAATAGTCATATTTATATTAAATGACATAATATCAAAATAAAAATGAGTTTCAAATTTTTGTAATTTTACATCAATATAGATTTCTGAAGTGTGCTGTACTTCATATATATATAATATTGATTCTCAAATTTGAAGTGTGCTGTACTTCATATATTTTGTGCTATACTTCATATATATAATGTTCATTTTCATTTTAGAAATGTTGTTTTTCATATATTTAATGTTCATTGTCATAGTTGAAGTGTTCTGTACTTCATATATATTGTGTTCATAATTATACTTTATGTTCCATTTTGTGAGGAATCTTTACAATGTTTTTATTCTTTCATATAGATTTCTTTTGTTTTACATTTTTTATATATCTGTAAAATTTAATATAGCATCTGCAAACTTAATCTGTTAAGCAAACTGGGCATATTTTAAATTAATGTCAAACATGGATAACTACTAAATTGGTCTATGAGAAATTATACAATCAAGTTGATTGTCTTTTAAGAACAGTGAAAATCAGTAAAATAAGGCTGTTTATGTAGACTTGACTCAGAATTGAAATATATAGTTGTCACTTGCAGGAAAAGTTCAAATAATATAATGTTTTCAAATTATGTCACCATTACAATAAACGTTCAAGCTGTCCTCCTGAATCCAAATATAAAATTAATCCAAATAAAACACAGAATTATTGAATTATATTTATCTCTTTAATCCGCACTTTAATTTCACAAACACTTGAAATCTAGGGGAAATTGCCATCCATTTTAGTCTGTATTTCTGGTTGTTGTAGTCATCTGATGTGCTGCTCTGAAATCTAATGTTATGTTCTTTATGGGCACCAAAATATCAGGTTGTCATCTATTGTGTGCAATTTTGATTGCACTGTGTTTTTTGTTGCTGTTGATGTCCACTCTGTTCCACCATAACTTCTGCTGTTAAGTGTACAACTACTTAAATTGTGCATAGCATTCTGCAGCACATGCGACATAAATTTCAAAAATATTTTTAGTTAACCAAACGAAAATGAATTATTTGAAAGTAAAAAATATGAAAATGATGAATAATAAATAATTGTTTCAAATAATATATAGCTCAAATATATTAGTTGGGGATTGGGGAGGGGTATATTACTGCCCCTTAAACTGAAATATTGTCCCTATCTAACCTTACTAGTGATTACATCCAGTTGTTAATGCTGTTCACCTGCAGTTTAAAGGTCCAAGCCTAGCAGGCACATAACTCACAAGCATTCTGACATCTGGGACCCTAATCTAAACTAACCCTATTCTATAAAAAAATAATGGCAGTGATATCTGTTTTATTTATTTATTTATTTTTTTTGACCATTTAAAGTTATATAAATTGGGGTTTATATATGTATTAATATTTTTAAAGGTTTTTTATATGTGTAGATTTCTAAATGTGCCTAATGTATCTCAATATTGAATAACTTGTTATTTATAAATAAAAATTGTGATAATTATAAGGATTTCTGTTACACTCCTGAAATGTATATGCATTTACATGTACAACTAAGTTTTACTACAAATCCCCGACAGTTAAGGTAAGTGACTGTAATATGTGTGAAAGTAAGTTATCACTTGAAAATGAAAAGTACATTCAATAAAATGTACAGATTTATAAATATATTTTCAGTGTTACAATAAAGCTAAACAATTTGATACACCACACACATGATGTATAGTATTGTAAAATATTAAAATTGATATTTATTTATTTATTTATTTATTTATTTATTTATTTATTTATTTATTTATTTATTTTTACTATTTATTTTTAGTCACTCTATTTATATATTTACCAGGTAAGGTTGCATCACTTGGTATGGGAAACAGTTATAAACATCCTTGTGGATAATGTATCAGTTTTTTGTGCGGTACTATAAGAATTTGAGTGTAACGCTTTTCACATTTGCCCAAACTAAATCGGTTGTAGAAACAATGATGTACCATTGGAGTGATAATTACCATGATGAATCAGTGTAATGTTATTTACATTTATTATTATTATTATTATTATAATTATTATTTATTACTCTTTTTTTTATTGCAGACAATAAAAGGGAAATGTCGACCAAATTTATCCTGCTTTACAATAATTATTTTCATATCTACAAGATTTATAAATATTTCATGGCGTTTCAAAAAATTCCAGAAAATGAAATCAGTTATCACAGAATTGCCATTGGTATTCTAGGTGGATTGGGAAAATGAACTGATGCTCCGTCAATTATCGACTATGATAAGGTCAACTGACTTTTTTAATACTACAGATATACTACTATTCAGTGACACAAAACCGGTTTCAAACATCAAGAAGGACTTAACACATCATACAATCCATTATGTCCTAATAAAGTTTCACTTTCCGCCAGGAATTAACAGCAGTGCAAAATCACCTTTTAGAGGACGGACAAAATGGGGTTATATTCATATGTGTAGATTTTGGTTCAAGCATATTTGGCAATATCCAATCGTACAAAGAAATACCGACTACTTGTGGACTCTGCCTTTTGGCAGAGACGAACGATAAAAACAGTAAACTTCTATTTACATGGTTTATTAATGTCAAATTCTCCTTCGACAGAGTGGGTTGTCCCAAGTCCAACTCTTTTCTCTCTATGTCTTAATTACATGCATATTTATACCATTTAGATTGAATAGAACACAAAAATTTGTAACAATAAATCTGATTGGTTAGATCAGGTTATAATCTGTTGTTAACCTTAGTTTACCTTATTGGCAACATAAATAAATGTAGAAAATACTTATTATATAACCAAACACGACAGTTCTTATTATAATTAATCCTTCTTAAAATGGGGACATCAAAGTCCACTTGAAATGTCTACTTAATACTAAGAAAGAGTAAAAAAACAAATAATCAGTATATAAAATGATATAATTAATCCTAATACTAATATTTCTTATTCCAGGTAGATTAAGATTAATTTACATCTGGAAATAAGTGTTAAGTAAAGCTAAATTCCTATCTAAATATTTTAATGTTTTTGGATAATTTGTAAATATCAAGAAATATTTATCATAATTTTATATTATTTAATATATATAATATTTACATTTATAATTTATTTCTTTTCCTTTAAAATCATTAAACTTGATTTAATGTTGATGTTAAAAAGATACTAAATGAGCTCTGTGACACTTCCCTCTTGTCTATGTGAACTTGTTCCACAAGTTTTGTTTAAGAAAGGAAGGGCAGTGTTGAAAAAGGTAGAGATATAAAACATTTTCAACCAAAACATGTTTAAAGTAAAACTGTAAGCAAAGTGTTTACACTTGAAACAATGGATTGATGTCATATAAAGAATTTAAAAATATACTAAATAAGCTCTTAGCTCTGTATTTTCAAATAAAACAATTATTTTAACAATACATAAATATACAGTATATATGCTAAAATCACTTTTTTTTAAAAAATGATTGTGTCATCTATTAAATTTTGGGATAATATTCCCTATGAATCATAAATCATAAAATGAAACAAATAGTCATATTTATATTAAATGACATAATATCAAAATAAAAATGAGTTTCAAATTTTTGTAATTTTACATCAATATAGATTTCTGAAGTGTGCTGTACTTCATATATATAATATTGATTCTCAAATTTGAAGTGTGCTGTACTTCATATATTTTGTGCTATACTTCATATATATAATGTTCATTTTCATTTTAGAAATGTTGTTTTTCATATATTTAATGTTCATTGTCATAGTTGAAGTGTTCTGTACTTCATATATATTGTGTTCATAATTATACTTTATGTTCCATTTTGTGAGGAATCTTTACAATGTTTTTATTCTTTCATATAGATTTCTTTTGTTTTACATTTTTATATATCTGTAAAATTTAATATAGCATATGCAAACTTAATCTGTCAAGCAAACTGGGCATATTTAAAATTAATGTCAAACATGGATAACTACTAAATTGGTCTATGAGAAATTATACAATCAAGTTGATTGTCTTTTAAGAACAGTGAAAATCAGTAAAATAAGGCTGTTTATGTAAACTTGACTCAGAATTGAAATATATATAGTTGTCACTTGTAGGAAAATTTCAAATAATATAATGTTTTCAAATTATGTCACCATTACAATAAACGTTCAAGCTGTCCTCCTGAATCCAAATATAAAATTAATCCAAATAAAACACAGAATTATTAAATTATATTTATCTCTATAATCCGCACTTTAATTTCACAAACACTTGAAATCTAGTGGAAATTGCCATCCAGTTTAGTCTGTATTTCTGGTTGTTGTAGTCATCTGATGTGCTGCTCTGAAATCTAATGTTATGTTCTTTATGGGCACCAAAATATCAGGTTGTCATCTATTGTGTGCAATTTTGATTGCACTGTGTTTTTTGTTGCTGTTGATGTCCACTCTGTTCCACCATAACTTCTGCTGTTAAGTGTACAACTACTTAAATTGTGCATAGCATTCTGCAGCACATGTGACATAAATTTCAAAAATATTTTTAGTTAACCAAACGAAAATGAATTATTTGAAAGTAAAAAATATGAAAATGATGAATAATAAATAATTGTTTCAAATAATATATAGCTCAAATATATTAGTTGGGGATTGGGGAGGGGTATATCACTGCCCCTTAAACTGAAATATTGTCCCTATCTAACCTTACTAGTGATTACATCCAGTTGTTAATGCTGTTCACCTGCAGTTTAAAGGTCCAAGCCTAGCAGGCACATAACTCACAAGCATTCTGACATCTGGGACCCTAATCTAAACTAACCCTATTCTATAAAAAAATAATGGCAGTGATATCTGTTTTATTTATTTATTTTTTTTTTGACCATTTAAAGTTATATAAATTGGGGTTTATATATGTATTAATATTTTTTTAAAGGTTTTTTATATGTGTAGATTTCTAAATGTGCCTAATGTATCTCAATATTGAATAACTTGTTATTTATAAATAAAAATTGTGATAATTATAAGGATTTCTGTTACACTCCTGAAATGTATATGCATTTACATGTACAACTAAGTTTTACTACAAATCCCCGACAGTTAAGGTAAGTGACTGTAATATGTGTGAAAGTAAGTTATCACTTGAAAATGAAAAGTACATTCAATAAAATGTACAGATTTATAAATATATTTTCAGTGTTACAATAAAGCTAAACAATTTGATACACAACACACATGATGTATAGTATTGTAAAATATTAAAATTGATATTTATTTATTTAATTATTTATTTATTTATTTATTTATTTTTACTATTTATTTTTAGTCACTCTATTTATATATTTACCAGGTAAGGTTGCATCACTTGGTATGGGAAACAGTTATAAACATCCTTGTGGATAATGTATCAGTTTTTTGTGCGGTACTATAAGAATTTGAGTGTAACGCTTTTCACATTTGCCCAAACTAAATCGGTTGTAGAAACAATGATGTACCATTGGAGTGATAATTACCATGATGAATCAGTGTAATGTTATTTACATTTATTATTATTATTATTATTATAATTATTATTTATTACTCTTTTTTTTATTGCAGACAATAAAAGGGAAATGTCGACCAAATTTATCCTGCTTTACAATAATTATTTTCATATCTACAAGATTTATAAATATTTCATGGCGTTTCAAAAAATTCCAGAAAATGAAATCAGTTATCACAGAATTGCCATTGGTATTCTAGGTGGATTTGGAAAATGAACTGATGCTCCGTCAATTATCGACTATGATAAGGTCAACTGACTTTTTTAATACTACAGATATACTACTATTCAGTGACACAAAACCGGTTTCAAACATCAAGAAGGACTTAACACATCATACAATCCATTATGTCCTAATAAAGTTTCACTTTCCGCCAGGAATTAACAGCAGTGCAAAATCACCTTTTAGAGGACGGACAAAATGGGGTTATATTCATATGTGTAGATTTTGGTTCAAGCATATTTGGCAATATCCAATCGTACAAAGAAATACCGACTACTTGTGGACTCTGCCTTTTGGCAGAGACGAACGATAAAAACAGTAAACTTCTATTTACATGGTTTATTAATGTCAAATTCTCCTTCGACAGAGTGGGTTGTCCCAAGTCCAACTCTTTTCTCTCTATGTCTTAATTACATGCATATTTATACCATTTAGATTGAATAGAACACAAAAATTTGTAACAAAATCTGATTGGTTAGATCAGGTTATAATCTGTTGTTAACCTTAGTTTACCTTATTGGCAACATAAATAAATGTAGAAAATACTTATTATATAACCAAACACGACCGTTCTTATTATAATTAATCCTTCTTAAAATGGGGACATCAAAGTCCACTTGAAATGTCTATTTAGTACTAAGAAAGAGTAAAAAAACAAATAATCAGTATGTAAAATGATATAATTAATCCTAATACTAATATTTCTTATTCCAGGTAGATTAAGATTAATTTACATCTGGAAATAAGTGTTAAGTAAAGCTAAATTCCTATCTAAATATTTTAATGTTTTTGGATAATTTTAAATATCAAGAAATATTTATCATAATTTTATATTATTTAATATATATAATATTTACATTTATAATTTATTTCATATTTTCTTTTCCTTTAAAATCATTAAACTTGATTTAATGTTGATGTTAAAAAGATACTAAATGAGCTCTGTGACACTTCCCTCTTGTCTATGTGAACTTGTTCCACAAGTTTTGTTTAAGAAAGGAAGGGCAGTGTTGAAAAAGGTAGAGATATAAAACATTTTCAACCAAAACATGTTTAAAGTAAAACTGTAAGCAAAGTGTTTACACTTGAAACAATGGATTGATGTCATATAAAGAATTTAAAAATATACTAAATAAGCTCTTAGCTCTGTATTTTCAAATAAAACAATTATTTTAACAATACATAAATATACAGTATATATGCTAAAATCACTTTTTTTTAAAATGATTGTGTCATCTATTAAATTTTGGGATAATATTCCCTATGAATCATAAATCATAAAATGAAACAAATAGTCATATTTATATTAAATGACATAATATCAAAATAAAAATGAGTTTCAAATTTTTGTAATTTTACATCAATATAGATTTCTGAAGTGTGCTGTACTTCATATATATATAATATTGATTCTCAAATTTGAAGTGTGCTGTACTTCATATATGTTGTGCTATACTTCATATATATAATGTTATTTTCATTTTAGAAATGTTGTTTTTCATATATTTAATGTTCATTGTCATAGTTGAAGTGTTCTGTACTTCATATATATTGTGTTCATAATTATACTTTATGTTCCATTTTGTGAGGAATCTTTACAATGTTTTTATTCTTTCATATAGATTTCTTTTGTTTTACATTTTTTATATATCTGTAAAATTTAATATAGCATATGCAAACTTAATCTGTCAAGCAAACTGGGCATATTTAAAATTAATGTCAAACATGGATAACTACTAAATTGGTCTATGAGAAATTATACAATCAAGTTGATTGTCTTTTAAGAACAGTGAAAATCAGTAAAATAAGGCT
This sequence comes from Anadara kagoshimensis, assembly GCA_021292105.1. Classification (NCBI taxonomy): domain Eukaryota; kingdom Metazoa; phylum Mollusca; class Bivalvia; order Arcoida; family Arcidae; genus Anadara; species Anadara kagoshimensis. Next base: position 11,290,574 of record CM037870.1, read on the forward strand.
GTTTATGTAAACTTGACTCAGAATTGAAATATATATAGTTGTCACTTGTAGGAAAATTTCAAATAATATAATGTTTTCAAATTATGTCACCATTACAATAAACGTTCAAGCTGTCCTCCTGAATCCAAATATAAAATTAATCCAAATAAAACACAGAATTATTGAATTATATTTATCTCTATAATCCGCACTTTAATTTCACAAACACTTGAAATCTAGTGGAAATTGCCATCCATTTTAGTCTGTATTTCTGGTTGTTGTAGTCATCTGATGTGCTGCTCTGAAATCTAATGTTATGTTCTTTATGGGCACCAAAATATCAGGTTGTCATCTATTGTGTGCAATTTTGATTGCACTGTGTTTTTTGTTGCTGTTGATGTCCACTCTGTTCCACCATAACTTCTGCTGTTAAGTGTACAACTACTTAAATTGTGCATAGCATTCTGCAGCACATGTGACATAAATTTCAAAATATTTTTAGTTAACCAAACGAAAATGAATTATTTGAAAGTAAAAAATATGAAAATGATGAATAATAATAATTGTTTCAAATAATATATAGCTCAATATATTAGTTGGGGATTGGGGAGGGTATATTACTGCCCCTTAAACTGAAATATTGTCCCTATCTAACCTTACTAGTGATTACATCCAGTTTTAATGCTGTTCACCTGCAGTTTAAAGGTCCAAGCCTAGCAGGCACATAACTCACAAGCATTCTGACATCTGGGACCCTAATCTAAACTAACCCTATTCTATAAAAAATAATGGCAGTGATATCTGTTTTATTTATTTATTTTTTTTTTTTGACCATTTAAAGTTATATAAATTGGGGTTTATATATGTATTAATATTTTAAAGGTTTTTTATATGTGTAGATTTCTAAATGTGCCTAATGTATCTCAATATTGAATAACTTGTTATTTATAAATAAAAATTGTGATAATTATAAGGATTTCTGTTACACTCCTGAAATGTATATGCATTTACATGTACAACTAAGTTTTACTACAAATCCCCGACAGTTAAGGTAAGTGACTGTAATATGTGTGAAAGTAAGTTATCACTTGAAAATGAAAAGTACATTCAATAAAATGTACAGATTTATAAATATATTTTCAGTGTTACAATAAAGCTAAACAATTTGATACACCACACACATGATGTATAGTATTTAAAATATTAAAATTGACATTTATTTATTTATTTATTTATTTATTTATTTATTTTTTATTTATTTATTTATTAATTTTTACTATTTATTTTAGTCACTCTATTTATATATTTACCAGGTAAGGTTGCATCACTTGGTATGGGAAACAGTTATAAACATCCTTGTGGAGAATGTATCAGTTTTTTGTGCGGTACTATAAGAATTTGAGTGTAACGCTTTTCACATTTGCCCAAACTAAATCGGTTGTAGAAACAATGATGTACCATTGGAGTGATAATTACCATGATGAATCAGTGTAATGTTATTTACATTTATTATTATTATTATTATAATTATTATTTATTACTCTTTTTTTTATTGCAGACAATAAAAGGGAAATGTCGACCAAATTTATCCTGCTTTACAATAATTATTTTCAAATCTACAAGATTTATAAATATTTCATGGCGTTTCAAAAAATTCCAGAAAATGAAATCAGTTATCACAGAATTGCCATTGGTATTCTAGGTGGATTGGGAAAATGAACTGATGCTCCGTCAATTATCGACTATGATAAGGTCAACTGACTTTTTTAATACTACAGATATACTACTATTCAGTGACACAAAACCGGTTTCAAACATCAAGAAGGACTTAACACATCATACAATCCATTATGTCCTAATAAAGTTTCACTTTCCGCCAGGAATTAACAGCAGTGCAAAATCACCTTTTAGAGGACGGACAAAATGGGGTTATATTCATATGTGTAGATTTTGGTTCAAGCATATTTGGCAATATCCAATCGTACAAAGAAATACCGACTACTTGTGGACTCTGCCTTTTGGCAGAGACGAACGAAAAAACAGTAAACTTCTATTTACATGGTTTATTAATGTCAAATTCTCCTTCGACAGAGTGGGTTGTCCCAAGTCCAACTCTTTTCTCTCTATGTCTTAATTACATGCATATTTATACCATTTAGATTGAATAGAACACAAAAATTTGTAACAATAAATCTGATTGGTTAGATCAGGTTATAATCTGTTGTTAACCTTAGTTTACCTTATTGGCAACATAAATAAATGTAGAAAATACTTATTATATAACCAAACACGACAGTTCTTATTATAATTAATCCTTCTTAAAATGGGGACATCAAAGTCCACTTGAAATGTCTACTTAGTACTAAGAAAGAGTAAAAAAACAAAAATCAGTATGTAAAATGATATAATTAATCCTAATACTAATATTTCTTATTCCAGGTAGATTAAGATTAATTTACATCTGGAAATAAGTGTTAAGTAAAGCTAAATTCCTATCTAAATATTTTAATGTTTTTGGATAATTTGTAAATATCAAGAAATATTTATCATAATTTTATATTATTTAATATATATAATTTTACATTTATAATTTATTTCATATTTTCTTTTCCTTTAAAATCATTAAACTTGATTTAATGTTGATGTTAAAAGATACTAAATGAGCTCTGTGACACTTCCCTCTTGTCTATGTGAACTTGTTCCACAAGTTTTGTTTAAGAAAGGAAGGGCAGTGTTGAAAAAGGTAGAGATATAAAACATTTTCAACCAAACATGTTTAAAGTAAAACTGTAAGCAAAGTGTTTACACTGAAACAATGGATTGATGTCATATAAAGAATTTAAAAATATACTAAATAAGCTCTTAGCTCTGTATTTTCAAATAAAACAATTATTTTAACAATACATAAATATACAGTATATATGCTAAAATCACTTTTTTTTAAAATGATTGTGTCATCTATTAAATTTTGGGATAATATTCCCTATGAATCATAAATCATAAAATGAAACAAATAGTCATATTTATATTAAATGACATAATATCAAAATAAAAATGAGTTTCAATTTTTTGTAATTTTACATCAATATAGATTTCTGAAGCGTGCTGTACTTCATATATATATAATATTCATTCTCAAATTTGAAGTGTGCTGTACTTCATATATTTTGTGCTATACTTCATATATATAATGTTCATTTTCATTTTAGAAATGTTGTTTTTCATATATTTAATGTTCATTGTCATAGTTGACGTGTTCTGTACTTCATATATATTGTGTTCATAATTATACTTTATGTTCCATTTTGTGAGGAATCTTTACAATGTTTTTATTCTTTCATATAGATTTCTTTTGTTTTACATTTTTTATATATCTGTAAAATTTAATATAGCATATGCAAACTTAATCTGTCAAGCAAACTGGGCATATTTAAAATTAATGTCAAACATGGATAACTACTAAATTGGTCTATGAGAAATTATACAATCAAGTTGATTGTCTTTTAAGAACAGTGAAAATCAGTAAAATAAGGCTGTTTATGTAAACTTGACTCAGAATTGAAATATATATAGTTGTCACTTGTAGGAAAATTCAAATAATATAATGTTTTCAAATTATGTCACCATTACAATAAACGTTCAAGCTGTCCTCCTGAATCCAAATATAAAATTAATCCAATAAAACACAGAATTATTGAATTATATTTATCTCTATAATCCGCACTTTAATTTCACAAACACTTGAAATCTAGTGGAAATTGCCATCCATTTAGTCTGTATTTCTGGTTGTTGTAGTCATCTGATGTGCTGCTCTGAAATCTAATGTTATGTTCTTTATGGGCACCAAAATATCAGGTTGTCATCTATTGTGTGCAATTTTGATTGCACTGTGTTTTTTGTTGCTGTTGATGTCCACTCTGTTCCACCATAACTTCTGCTGTTAAGTGTACAACTACTTAAATTGTGCATAGCATTCTGCAGCACATGTGACATAAATTTCAAAAATATTTTAGTTAACCAAACGAAAATGAATTATTTGAAAGTAAAAAATATGAAAATGATGAATAATAAATAATTGTTTCAAATAATATATAGCTCAAATATTAGTTGGGGATTGGGGAGGGTATATCACTGCCCCTTAAACTGAAATATTGTCCCTATCTAACCTTACTAGTGATTACATCCAGTTGTTAATGCTGTTCACCTGCAGTTTAAAGGTCCAAGCCTAGCAGGCACATAACTCACAAGCATTCTGACATCTGGGACCCTAATCTAAACTAACCCTATTCTATAAAAAAATAATGGCAGTGATATCTGTTTTATTTATTTATTTTTTTTTTTTTTGACCATTTAAAGTTATATAAATTGGGGTTTATATATGTATTAATATTTTTAAAGGTTTTTTATATGTGTAGATTTCTAAATGTGCCTAATGTATCTCAATATTGAATAACTTGTTATTTATAAATAAAATTGTGATAATTATAAGGATTTCTGTTACACTCCTGAAATGTATATGCATTTACATGTTCAACTAAGTTTTACTACAAATCCCCGACAGTTAAGGTAAGTGACTGTAATATGTGTGAAAGTAGTTATCACTTGAAAATGAAAAGTACATTCAATAAAATGTACAGATTTATAAATATATTTTCAGTGTTACAATAAAGCTAAACAATTTGATACACACACACATGATGTATAGTATTGTAAAATATTAAAATTGATATTTATTTATTTATTTATTTATTTATTTTTTATTTATTTTTACTATTTATTTTTAGTCACTCTATTTATATATTTACCAGGTAAGGTTGCATCACTTGGTATGGGAAACAGTTATAAACATCCTTGTGGAGAATGTATCAGTTTTTTGTGCGGTACTATAAGAATTTGAGTGTAACGCTTTTCACATTTGCCCAAACTAAATCGGTTGTAGAAACAATGATGTACCATTGGAGTGATAATTACCATGATGAATCAGTGTAATGTTATTTACATTTATTATTATTATTATTATAATTATTATTTATTACTCTTTTTTTTATTGCAGACAATAAAAGGGAAATGTCGACCAAATTTATCCTGCTTTACAATAATTATTTTCATATCTACAAGATTTATAAATATTTCATGGCGTTTCAAAAAATTCCAGAAAATGAAATCAGTTATCACAGAATTGCCATTGGTATTCTAGGTGGATTGGGAAAAATGAACTGATGCTCCGTCAATTATCGACTATGATAAGGTCAACTGACTTTTTTAATACTACAGATATACTACTATTCAGTGACACAAAACCGGTTTCAAACATCAAGAAGGACTTAACACATCATACAATCCATTATGTCCTAATAAAGTTTCACTTTCCGCCAGGAATTAACAGCAGTGCAAAATCACCTTTTAGAGGACGGACAAAATGGGGTTATATTCATATGTGTAGATTTTGGTTCAAGCATATTTGGCAATATCCAATCGTACAAAGAAATACCGACTACTTGTGGACTCTGCCTTTTGGCAGAGACGAACGATAAAAACAGTAAACTTCTATTTACATGGTTTATTAATGTCAAATTCTCCTTCGACAGAGTGGGTTGTCCCAAGTCCAACTCTTTTCTCTCTATGTCTTAATTACATGCATATTTATACCATTTAGATTGAATAGAACACAAAAATTTGTAACAATAAATCTGATTGGTTAGATCAGGTTATAATCTGTTGTTAACCTTAGTTTACCTTATTGGCAACATAAATAAATGTAGAAAATACTTATTATATAACCAAACACGACAGTTCTTATTATAATTAATCCTTCTTAAAATGGGGACATCAAAGTCCACTTGAAATGTCTACTTAGTACTAAGAAAGAGTAAAAAAACAAATAATCAGTATGTAAAATGATATAATTAATCCTAATACTAATATTTCTTATTCCAGGTAGATTAAGATTAATTTACATCTGGAAATAAGTGTTAAGTAAAGCTAAATTCCTATCTAAATATTTTAATGTTTTTGGATAATTTGTAAATATCAAGAAATATTTATCATAATTTTATATTATTTAATATATATAATATTTACATTTATAATTTATTTCATATTTTCTTTTCCTTTAAAATCATTAAACTTGATTTAATGTTGATGTTAAAAAGATACTAAATGAGCTCTGTGACACTTCCCTCTTGTCTATGTGAACTTGTTCCACAAGTTTTGTTTAAGAAAGGAAGGGCAGTGTTGAAAAAGGTAGAGATATAAACATTTTCAACCAAAACATGTTTAAAGTAAAACTGTAAGCAAAGTGTTTACACTAACAAATGGATTGATGTCATATAAAGAATTTAAAAATATACTAAATAAGCTCTTAGCTCTGTATTTTCAAATAAAACAATTATTTTAACAATACATAAATATACAGTATATATGCTAAAATCACTTTTTTTAAAAATGATTTGTGTCATCTATTAAATTTTGGGATAATATTCCCTATGAATCATAAATCATAAAATGAAACAAAGTCATATTTATATTAAATGACATAATATCAAAATAAAAATGAGTTTCAAATTTTTGTAATTTTACATCAATATAGATTTCTGAAGTGTGCTGTACTTCATATATATATAATATTCATTCTCAAATTTGAAGTGTGCTGTACTTCATATATTTTGTGCTATACTTCATATATATAATGTTCATTTTCATTTTAGAAATGTTGTTTTTCATTTATTTAATGTTCATTGTCATAGTTGAAGTGTTCTGTACTTCATATATATTGTGTTCATAATTATACTTTATGTTCCATTTTGTGAGGAATCTTTACAATGTTTTTATTCTTTCATATAGATTTCTTTTGTTTTACATTTTTTATATATCTGTAAAATTTAATATAGCATATGCAAACTTAATCTGTCAAGCAAACTGGGCATATTTAAAATTAATGTCAAACATGGATAACTACTAAATTGGTCTATGAGAAATTATACAATCAAGTTGATTGTCTTTTAAGAACAGTGAAAATCAGTAAAATAAGGCTGTTTTATGTAAACTTGACTCAGAATTGAAATATATATAGTTGTCACTTGTAGGAAAAGTTTCAAATAATATAATGTTTTCAAATTATGTCACCATTACAATAAACGTTCAAGCTGTCCTCCTGAATCCAAATATAAAATTAATCCAAATAAAACACAGAATTATTGAATTATATTTATCTCTATAATCCGCACTTTAATTTCACAAACACTTGAAATCTAGTGGAAATTGCCATCCATTTTAGTCTGTATTTCTGGTTGTTGTAGTCATCTGATGTGCTGCTCTGAAATCTAATGTTATGTTCTTTATGGGCACCAAAATATCAGGTTGTCATCTATTGTGTGCAATTTTGATTGCACTGTGTTTTTTGTTGCTGTTGATGTCCACTCTGTTCCACCATAACTTCTGCTGTTAAGTGTACAACTACTTAAATTGTGCATAGCATTCTGCAGCACATGTGACATAAATTTCAAAAATATTTTTAGTTAACCAAACGAAAATGAATTATTTGAAAGTAAAAAATATGAAAATGATGATAATAAATAATTGTTTCAAATAATATATAGCTCAAATATATTAGTTGGGGATTGGGGAGGGATATCACTGCCCCTTAAACTGAAATATTGTCCCTATCTAACCTTACTAGTGATTACATCCAGTTGTTAATGCTGTTCACCTGCAGTTTAAAGGTCCAAGCCTAGCAGGCACATAACTCACAAGCATTCTGACATCTGGGACCCTAATCTAAACTAACCCTATTCTATAAAAAAATAATGGCAGTGATATCTGTTTTATTTATTTATTTTTTTTTTTGACCATTTAAAGTTATATAAATTGGGGTTTATATATGTATTAATATTTTTAAAGGTTTTTTATATGTGTAGATTTCTAAATGTGCCTAATGTATCTCAATATTGAATAACTTGTTTTTATAAATAAAAATTGTGATAATTATAAGGATTTCTGTTACACTCCTGAAATGTATATGCATTTACATGTACAACTAAGTTTTACTACAAATCCCCGACAGTTAAGGTAAGTGACTGTAATATGTGTGAAAGTAAGTATCACTTGAAAATGAAAAGTACATTCAATAAAATGTACAGATTTATAAATATATTTTCAGTGTTACAATAAAGCTAAACAATTTGATACACCACACACATGATGTATAGTATTGTAAAATATTAAAATTGATATTTATTTATTTATTTATTTATTTATTTATTTATTATTTATTTTTACTATTTATTTTTAGTCACTCTATTTATATATTTACCAGGTAAGGTTGCATCACTTGGTATGGGAAACAGTTATAAACATCCTTGTGGAAATGTATCAGTTTTTGTGCGGTACTATAAGAATTTGAGTGTAACGCTTTCACATTTGCCCAAACTAAATCGGTTGTAGAAACAATGATGTACCATTGGAGTGATAATTACCATGATGAATCAGTGTAATGTTATTTACATTTATTATTATTATTATTATATTATTATTATTTACTCTTTTTTTTATTGCAGACAATAAAAGGGAAATGTCGACCAAATTTATCCTGCTTTACAATAATTATTTTCAAATCTACAAGATTTATAAATATTTCATGGCGTTTCAAAAATTCCAGAAAATGAATCAGTTATCACAGAATTGCCATTGGTATTCTAGGTGGATTGGGAAAATGAACTGATGCTCCGTCAATTATCGACTATGATAAGGTCAACTGACTTTTTTAATACTACAGATATACTACTATTCAGTGACACAAAACCGGTTTCAAACATCAAGAAGGACTTAACACATCATACAATCCATTATGTCCTAATAAAGTTTCACTTTCCGCCAGGAATTAACAGCAGTGCAAAATCACCTTTTAGAGGACGGACAAAATGGGGTTATATTCATATGTGTAGATTTTGGTTCAAGCATATTTGGCAATATCCAATCGTACAAAGAAATACCGACTACTTGTGGACTCTGCCTTTTGGCAGAGACGAACGATAAAAACAGTAAACTTCTATTTACATGGTTTATTAATGTCAAATTCTCCTTCGACAGAGTGGGTTGTCCCAAGTCCAACTCTTTTCTCTCTATGTCTTAATTACATGCATATTTATACCATTTAGATTGAATAGAACACAAAAATTTGTAACAATAAATCTGATTGGTTAGATCAGGTTATAATCTGTTGTTAACCTTAGTTTACCTTATTGGCAACATAAATAAATGTAGAAAATACTTATTATATAACCAAACACGACAGTTCTTATTATAATTAATCCTTCTTAAAATGGGGACATCAAAGTCCACTTGAAATGTCTACTTAGTACTAAGAAAGAGTAAAAAAACAAATAATCAGTATGTAAAATGATATAATTAATCCTAATACTAATATTTCTTATTCCAGGTAGATTAAGATTAATTTACATCTGGAAATAAGTGTTAAGTAAAGCTAAATTCCTATCTAAATATTTTAATGTTTTTGGATAATTTGTAAATATCAAGAAATATTTATCATAATTTTATATTATTTAATATATATAATATTTACATTTATAATTTATTTCATATTTTCTTTTCCTTTAAAATCATTAAACTTGATTTAATGTTGATGTTAAAAAGATACTAAATGAGCTCTGTGACACTCCCTCTTGTCTATGTGAACTTGTTCCACAAGTTTTGTTTAAGAAAGGAAGGGCAGTGTTGAAAAAGGTAGAGATATAAAACATTTTCAACCAAAACATGTTTAAAGTAAAACTGTAAGCAAAGTGTTTACACTAACAAAATGGATTGATGTCATATAAAGAATTTAAAAATATACTAAATAAGCTCTTAGCTCTGTATTTTCAAATAAAACAATTATTTTAACAATACATAAATATACAGTATATATGCTAAATCACTTTTTTAAAAATGATTGTGTCATATTAAATTTTGGGATAATATTCCCTATGAATCATAAATCATAAATGAAACAAATAGTCATATTTATATTAAATGACATAATATCAAAATAAAAATGAGTTTCAAATTTTTGTAATTTTACATCAATATAGATTTCTGAACTGTGCTGTACTTCATATATATAATATTCATTCTCAAATTTGAAGTGTGCTGTACTTCATATATTTTGTGCTATACTTCATATATATAATGTTCATTTTCATTTTAGAAATGTTGTTTTCATTATTTAATGTTCATTGTCATAGTTGAAGTGTTCTGTACTTCATATATATTGTGTTCATAATTATACTTTATGTTCCATTTTGTGAGGAATCTTTACAATGTTTTTATTCTTTCATATAGATTTCTTTTGTTTTACATTTTTTATATATCTGTAAAATTTAATATAGCATATGCAAACTTAATCTGTCAAGCAAACTGGGCATATTTAAAATTAATGTCAAACATGGATAACTACTAAATTGGTCTATGAGAAATTATACAATCAAGTTGATTGTCTTTTAAGAACAGTGAAAATCAGTAAAATAAGGCTGTTTATGTAAACTTGACTCAGAATTGAAATATATATAGTTGTCACTTGTAGGAAAAGTTCAAATAATATAATGTTTTCAAATTATGTCACCATTACAATAAACGTTCAAGCTGTCCTCCTGAATCCAAATATAAAATTAATCCAAATAAAACACAGAATTATTGAATTATATTTATCTCTATAATCCGCACTTTAATTTCACAAACACTTGAAATCTAGTGGAAATTGCCATCCATTTTAGTCTGTATTTCTGGTTGTTGTAGTCATCTGATGTGCTGCTCTGAAATCTAATGTTATGTTCTTTATGGGCACCAAAATATCAGGTTGTCATCTATTGTGTGCAATTTTGATTGCACTGTGTTTTTTGTTGCTGTTGATGTCCACTCTGTTCCACCATAACTTCTGCTGTTAAGTGTACAACTACTTAAATTGTGCATAGCATTCTGCAGCACATGTGACATAAATTTCAAAAATATTTTTAGTTAACCAAACGAAAATGAATTATTTGAAAGTAAAAAATATGAAAATGATGAATAATAAATAATTGTTTCAAATAATATAGCTCAAATATATTAGTTGGGGATTGGGGAGGTGTATATCACTGCCCCTTAAACTGAAATATTGTCCCTATCTAACCTTACTAGTGATTACATCCAGTTGTTAATGCTGTTCACCTGCAGTTTAAAGGTCCAAGCCTAGCAGGCACATAACTCACAAGCATTCTGACATCTGGGACCCTAATCTAAACTAACCCTATTCTATAAAAAAATAATGGCAGTGATATCTGTTTTATTTATTTTATTTTTTTTTTTGACCATTTAAAGTTATATAAATTGGGGTTTATATATGTATTAATATTTTTAAAGGTTTTTTATATGTGTAGATTTCTAAATGTGCCTAATGTATCTCAATATTGAATAACTTGTTATTTATAAATAAAAATTGTGATAATTATAAGGATTTCTGTTACACTCCTGAAATGTATATGCATTTACATGTTCAACTAAGTTTTACTACAAATCCCCGACAGTTAAGGTAAGTGACTGTAATATGTGTGAAAGTAAGTTATCACTTGAAAATGAAAAGTACATTCAATAAAATGTACAGATTTATAAATATATTTTCAGTGTTACAATAAAGCTAAACAATTTGATACACACACACATGATGTATAGTATTGTAAAATATTAAAATTGATATTTATTTATTTATTTATTTATTTATTTATTTATTTATTTATTTATTTTTACTATTTATTTTTAGTCACTCTATTTATATATTTACCAGGTAAGGTTGCATCACTTGGTATGGGAAACAGTTATAAACATCCTTGTGGAGAATGTATCAGTTTTTTGTGCGGTACTATAAGAATTTGAGTGTAACGCTTTTCACATTTGCCCAAACTAAATCGGTTGTAGAAACAATGATGTACCATTGGAGTGATAATTACCATGATGAATCAGTGTAATGTTATTTACATTTATTATTATTATTATTATAATTATTATTTATTACTCTTTTTTTTTATTGCAGACAATAAAAGGGAAATGTCGACCAAATTTATCCTGCTTTACAATAATTATTTTCATATCTACAAGATTTATAAATATTTCATGGCGTTTCAAAAAATTCCAGAAAATGAAATCAGTTATCACAGAATTGCATTGGTATTCTAGGTGGATTGGGAAAATGAACTGATGCTCCGTCAATTATCGACTATGATAAGGTCAACTGACTTTTTTAATACTACAGATATACTACTATTCAGTGACACAAAACCGGTTTCAAACATCAAGAAGGACTTAACACATCATACAATCCATTATGTCCTAATAAAGTTTCACTTTCCGCCAGGAATTAACAGCAGTGCAAAATCACCTTTTAGAGGACGGACAAAATGGGGTTATTCATATGTGTAGATTTTGGTTCAAGCATATTTGGCAATATCCAATCGTACAAAGAAATACCGACTACTTGTGGACTCTGCCTTTTGGCAGAGACGAACGATAAAAACAGTAAACTTCTATTTACATGGTTTATTAATGTCAAATTCTCCTTCGACAGAGTGGGTTGTCCCAAGTCCAACTCTTTTCTCTCTATGTCTTAATTACATGCATATTTATACCATTTAGATTGAATAGAACACAAAAATTTGTAACAATAAATCTGATTGGTTAGATCAGGTTATAATCTGTTGTTAACCTTAGTTTACCTTATTGGCAACATAAATAATGTAGAAAATACTTATTATATAACCAAACACGACAGTTCTTATTATAATTAATCCTTCTTAAAATGGGGACATCAAAGTCCACTTGAAATGTCTACTTAGTACTAGAAAGAGTAAAAAAACAAATAATCAGTATGTAAAATGATATAATTAATCCTAATACTAATATTTCTTATTCCAGGTAGATTAAGATTAATTTACATCTGGAAATAAGTGTTAAGTAAAGCTAAATTCCTATCTAAATATTTTAATGTTTTTGGATAATTTGTAAATATCAAGAAATATTTATCATAATTTTATATTATTTAATATATATAATATTTACATTTATAATTTATTTCATATTTTCTTTTCCTTTAAAATTATTAAACTTGATTTAATGTTGATGTTAAAAAGATACTAATGAGCTCTGTGACACTTCCCTCTTGTCTATGTGAACTTGTTCCACAAGTTTTGTTTAAGAAAGGAAGGGCAGTGTTGAAAAAGGTAGAGATATAAAACATTTTCAACCAAAACATGTTTAAAGTAAAACTGTAAGCAAAGTGTTTACACATAACAAAATGGATTGATGTCATATAAAGAATTTAAAAATATACTAAATAAGCTCTTAGCTCTGTATTTTAAAATAAAACAATTATTTTAACAATACATAAATATACAGTATATATGCTAAAATCACTTTTTTAAAAATGCTTGTGTCATATTAAATTTTGGGATAATATTCCCTATGAATCATAAATCATAAAATGAAACAAATAGTCATATTTATATTAAATGACATAATATCAAAATAAAAATGAGTTTCAAATTTTTGTAATTTTACATCAATATAGATTTCTGAACTGTGCTGTACTTCATATATATATAATATTCATTCTCAAATTTGAAGTGTGCTGTACTTCATATATTTTGTGCTATACTTCATATATATAATGTTCATTTTCATTTTAGAAATGTTGTATTTTCATTTATTTAATGTTCATTGTCATAGTTGAAGTGTTCTGTACTTCATATATATTGTGTTCATAATTATACTTTATGTTCCATTTTGTGAGGAATCTTTACAATGTTTTTATTCTTTCATATAGATTTCTTTTGTTTTACATTTTTTATATATCTGTAAAATTTAATATAGCATATGCAAACTTAATCTGTCAAGCAAACTGGGCATATTTAAAATTAATGTCAAACATGGATAACTACTAAATTGGTCTATGAGAAATTATACAATCAAGTTGATTGTCTTTTAAGAACAGTGAAAATCAGTAAAATAAGGCTGTTTATGTAAACTTGACTCAGAATTGAAATATATATAGTTGTCACTTGTAGGAAAAGTTCAAATAATATAATGTTTTCAAATTATGTCACCATTACAATAAACGTTCAAGCTGTCCTCCTGAATCCAAATATAAAATTAATCAAATTAAACACAGAATTATTGAATTATATTTATCTCTATAATCCGCACTTTAATTTCACAAACACTTGAAATCTAGTGGAAATTGCCATCCATTTTAGTCTGTATTTCTGGTTGTTGTAGTCATCTGATGTGCTGCTCTGAAATCTAATGTTATGTTCTTTATGGGCACCAAAATATCAGGTTGTCATCTATTGTGTGCAATTTTGATTGCACTGTGTTTTTTTTGCTGTTGATGTCCACTCTGTTCCACCATAACTTCTGCTGTTAAGTGTACAACTACTTAAATTGTGCATAGCATTCTGCAGCACATGTGACATAAATTTCAAAAATATTTTTAGTTAACCAAACGAAAATGAATTATTTGAAAGTAAAAAATATGAAAATGATAATAATAAATAATTGTTTCAAATAATATATAGCTCAAATATATTAGTTGGGGATTGGGGAGGTGTATATCACTGCCCCTTAAACTGAAATATTGTCCCTATCTAACCTTACTAGTGATTACATCCAGTTGTTAATGCTGTTCACCTGCAGTTTAAAGGTCCAAGCCTAGCAGGCACATAACTCACAAGCATTGTGACATCTGGGACCCTAATCTAAACTAACCCTATTCTATAAAAAAATAATGGCAGTGATATCTGTTTTTATTTTATTTTATTTTTTTTTTTGACCATTTAAAGTTATATAAATTGGGGTTTATATATGTATTAATATTTTTAAAGGTTTTTTATATGTGTAGATTTCTAAATGTGCCTAATGTATCTCAATATTGAATAACTTGTTATTTATAAATAAAATTTGTGATAATTATAAGGATTTCTGTTACACTCCTGAAATGTATATGCATTTACATGTTCAACTAAGTTTTACTACAAATCCCCGACAGTTAAGGTAAGTGACTGTAATATGTGTGAAAGTAAGTTATCACTTGAAAATGAAAAGTACATTCAATAAAATGTACAGATTTATAAATATTTTCAGTGTTACAATAAAGCTAACAATTTGATACACCACACACATGATGTATAGTATTGTAAAATTTAAAATTGATATTTATTTATTTATTTATTTATTCATTTATTTATTTATTTATTTTTACTATTTATTTTTAGTCACTCTATTTATATATTTACCAGGTAAGGTTGCATCACTTGGTATGGGAAACAGTTATAAACATCCTTTTGCAGAATGTATCAGTTTTTTGTGCGGTACTATAAGAATTTGAGTGTAACGCTTTTCACATTTGCCCAAACTAAATCGGTTGTAGAAACAATGATGTACCATTGGAGTGATAATTACATGATGAATCAGTGTAATGTTATTTACATTTATTATTATTATTATTATTTATTATTTATTACTCTTTTTTTTATTGCAGACAATAAAAGGGAAATGTCGACCAAATTTATCCTGCTTTACAATAATTATTTTCATATCTACAAGATTTATAAATATTTCATGGCGTTTCAAAAAATTCCAGAAAATGAAATCAGTTATCACAGAATTGTCATTGGTATTCTAGGTGGATTGGGAAAATGAACTGATGCTCCCGTCATTATCGACTATGATAAGGTCAACTGACTTTTTTAATACTACAGATATACTACTATTCAGTGACACAAACCGGTTTCAACATCAAGAGGACTTAACAAACACATCATACAATCCATTATGTCCTAATAAAGTTTCACTTTCCGCCAGGAATTAACAGCAGTGCAAAATCACCTTTTAGAGGACGGACAAAATGGGGTTATGTTCATATGTGTAGATTTTGGTTCAAGCATATTTGGCAATATCCAATCGTACAAAGAAATACCGACTACTTGTGGACTCTGCCTTTTGGCAGAGACGAACGATAAAAACAGTAAACTTCTATTACATGGTATTAATGTCAAATTCTCCTTCGACAGAGTGGGTTGTCCCAAGTCCAACTCTTTTCTCTCTATGTCTTAATTACATGCATATTATACCATTTAGATTGAATAGAACACAAAAATTTCTAACAATAAATCTGATTGGTTAGATCAGGTTATAATCTGTTGTGAACCTTAGTTTACCTTATTGGCAACATAATAAATGTAGAAAATACTTATTATATAACCAAACACGACAGTTCTTATTATAATTAATCCTTCTTAAAATGGGGACATCAAAGTCCACTTGAAATGTCTACTTAGTACTAAGAAAGAGTAAAAAAACAAATAATCAGTATGTAAAATGATATAATTAATCCTAATACTAATATTTCTTATTCCAGGTAGATTAAGATTAATTTACATCTGGAAATAAGTGTTAAGTAAAGCTAAATTCCTATCTAAATATTTTAATGTTTTTGGATAATTTGTAAATATCAAGAAATATTTATCATAATTTTATATTATTTAATATATATAATATTTACATTTATAATTTATTTCATATTTTCTTTTCCTTTAAAATCATTAAACTTGATTTAATGTTGATGTTAAAAAGATACTAAATGAGCTCTGTGACACTTCCCTCTTGTCTATGTGAACTTGTTCCACAAGTTTTGTTTAAGAAAGGAAGGGCAGTGTTGAAAAATAGAGATATAAAACATTTTCAACCAAAACATGTTTAATGTAATTTTACATCAATATAGATTTCTGAACTGTGCTGTACTTCATATATATTAATATTCATTCTCAAATTTGAAGTGTGCTGTACTTCATATATTTTGTGCTATACTTCATATATATAATGTTCATTTTCATTTTAGAAATGTTGTATTTCATTTATTTAATGTTCATTGTCATAGTTGAAGTGTTCTGTACTTCATATATATTGTGTTCATAATTATACTTTATGTTCCATTTTGTGAGGAATCTTTACAATGTTTTTATTCTTTCATATAGATTTCTTTTGTTTTACATTTTTTATATATCTGTAAAATTTAATATAGCATATGCAAACTTAATCAGTCAAGCAAACTGGGCATATTTAAAATTAATGTCAAACATGGATAACTACTAAATTGGTCTATGAGAAATTATACAATCAAGTTGATTGTCTTTTAAGAACAGTGAAAATAAGTAAAATAAGTCAAATAAGGCTGTTTATGTAAACTTGACTCAGAATTGAAATATATATAGTTGTCACTTGTAGGAAAAGTTCAAATAATATAATGTTTTCAAATTATGTCACCATTACAATAAACGTTCAAGCTGTCCTCCTGAATCCAAATATAAAATTAATCCAAATAAAACACAGAATTATTGAATTATATTTATCTCTATAATCCGCACTTTAATTTCACAAACACTTGAAATCTAGTGGAAATTGCCATCCATTTTAGTCTGTATTTCTGGTTGTTGTAGTCATCTGATGTGCTGCTCTGAAATCTAATGTTATGTTCTTTATGGGCACCAAAATATCAGGTTGTCATCTATTGTGTGCAATTTTGATTGCACTGTGTTTTTTGTTGCTGTTGATGTCCACTCTGTTCCACCATAACTTCTGCTGTTAAGTGTACAACTACTTAAATTGTGCATAGCATTCTGCAGCACATGTGACATAAATTTCAAAAATATTTTTAGTTAACCAAACGAAAATGAATTATTTGAAAGTAAAAAAATATGAAAATGATGAATAATAAATAATTGTTTCAAATAATATATAGCTCAAATATATAGTTGGGGATTGGGGAGGTGTATATCACTGCCCCTTAAACTGAAATATTGTCCCTATCTAACCTTACTAGTGATTACATCCAGTTGT
Organism: Anadara kagoshimensis; assembly: GCA_021292105.1. NCBI lineage: Eukaryota > Metazoa > Mollusca > Bivalvia > Arcoida > Arcidae > Anadara > Anadara kagoshimensis. Next base: position 11,308,466 of record CM037870.1, read on the forward strand.
TAATGCTGTTCACCTGCAGTTTAAAGGTCCAAGCCTAGCAGGCACATAACTCACAAGCATTCTGACATCTGGGACCCTAATCTAAACTAACCCTATTCTATAAAAAAATAATGGCAGTGATATCTGTTTTATTTTATTTTTTTTTTTTGACCATTTAAAGTTATATAAATTGGGGTTTATATATGTATTAATATTTTTAAAGGTTTTTTATATGTGTAGATTTCTAAATGTGCCTAATGTATCTCAATATTGAATAACTTGTTATTTATAAATAAAAATTGTGATAATTATAAGAATTTCTGTTACACTCCTGAAATGTATATGCATTTACATGTTCAACTAAGTTTTACTACAAATCCCCGACAGTTAAGGTAAGTGACTGTAATATGTGTGAAAGTAAGTTATCACTTGAAAATGAAAAGTACATTCAATAAAATGTACAGATTTATAAATATATTTTCAGTGTTACAATAAAGCTAAACAATTTGATACACAACACACATGATGTATAATATTGTAAAATATTAAAATTAATATTTATTTATTTATTTATTTATTTATTTATTTATTTATTATTTATTTATTTATTTTTACTATTTATTTTTAGTCACTTTATTTATATATTACCAGGTAAGGTTGCATCTATTGGTATGGGAAACAGTTATAAACATCCTTGTGGAGAATGTATCAGTTTTTTGTGCGGTACTATAAGAATTTGAGTGTAACGCTTTTCACATGTGCCCAAACTAAATCGGTTGTAGAAACAATGATGTACCATTGGAGTGATAATTACCATGATGAATCAGTGTAATGTTATTTACATTTATTATTATTATTATTAAATTATTATTTATTACTCTTTTTTTTTTATTGCAGACAATAAAAGGGAAATGTCGACCAAATTTATCCTGCTTTACAATAATTATTTTCATATCTACATGATTTATAATATTTCATGGCGTTTCAAAAAATTCCAGAAAATGAAATCAGTTATCACAGAATTGCCATTGGTATTCTAGGTGGATTGGGAAAATGAACTGATGCTCCGTCAATTATCGACTATGATAAGGTCAACTGACTTTTTTAATACTACAGATATACAACTATTCAGTGACACAAAACCGGTTTCAAACATCAAGAAGGACTTAACACATCATACAATCCATTATGTCCTAATAAAGTTTCACTTTCCGCCAGGAATTAACAGCAGTGCAAAATCACCTTTTAGAGGACGGACAAAATGGGGATATATTCATATGTGTAGATTTTGGTTCAAGCATATTTGGCAATATCCAATCGTACAAAGAAATACCGACTACTTGTGGACTCTGCCTTTTGGCAGAGACGAACGATAAAACAGTAAACTTCTATTTACATGGTTTATTAATGTCAAATTCTCCTTCGACAGAGTGGGTTGTCCCAAGTCCAACTCTTTTCTCTCTATGTCTTAATTACATGCATATTTATACCATTTAGATTGAATAGAACACAAAAATTTGTAACAATAAATCTGATTGGTTAGATCAGGTTATAATCTGTTGTTAACCTTAGTTTACCTTATTGGCAACATAAATAAATGTAGAAAATACTTATTATATAACCAAACACGACAGTTCTTATTATAATTAATCCTTCTTAAAATGGGGACATCAAAGTCCACTTGAAATGTCTACTTAGTACTAAGAAAGAGTAAAAAAACAAATAATCAGTATGTAAAATGATATAATTAATCCTAATACTAATATTTCTTATTCCAGGTAGATTAAGATTAATTCACATCTGGAAATAAGTGTTAAGTAAAGCTAAATTCCTATCTAAATATTTTAATGTTTTTGGATAATTTGTAAATATCAAGAAATATTTATCATAATTTTATATTATTTAATATATATAATATTTACATTTATAATTTATTTCATATTTTCTTTTCCTTTAAAATCATTAAACTTGATTTAATGTTGATGTTAAAAAGATACTAAATGAGCTCTGTGACACTTCCCTCTTGTCTATGTGAACTTGTTCCACAAGTTTTGTTTAAGAAAGGAAGGGCAGTGTTGAAAAAGGTAGAGATATAAAACATTTTCAACCAAAACATGTTTAAAGTAAAACTGTAAGCAAAGTGTTTACACATAACAAAATGGATTGATGTCATATAAAGAATTTAAAAATATACTAAATAAGCTCTTAGCTCTGTATTTTAAAATAAAACAATTATTTTAACAATACATAAATATACAGTAATATGCTAAAATTACTTTTTTAAAAATGCTTGTGTCATATATTAAATTTTGGGATAATATTCCCTATGAATCATAAATCATAAAATGAAACAAATAGTCATATTTATATTAAATGACATAATATCAAAATAAAAATGAGTTTCAATTTTTTGTAATTTACATCAATATAGATTTCTGAACTGTGCTGTACTTCATATATATATAATATTCATTCTCAAATTTGAAGTGTACTGTACTTCATATATTTTGTGCTATACTTCATATATATAATGTTCATTTTCATTTTAGAAATGTTGTATTTTTATATATTTAATGTTCATTGTCATAGTTGAAGTGTTCTGTACTTCATATATTGTGTTCATAATTATACTTTATGTTCCATTTTGTGAGGAATCTTTACAATGTTTTTATTCTTTCATATAGATTTCTTTTGTTTTACATTTTTTATATATCTGTAAAATTTAATATAGCATATGCAAACTTAATCTGTCAAGCAAACTGGGCATATTTAAAATTAATGTCAAACATGGATAACTACTAAATTGGTCTATGAGAAATTATACAATCAAGTTGATTGTCTTTTAAGAACAGTGAAAATAAGTAAAATAAGTCAAATAAGGCTGTTTATGTAAACTTGACTCAGAATTGAAATATATATAGTTGTCACTTGTAGGAAAAGTTCAAATAATATAATGTTTTCAAATTATGTCACCATTACAATAAACGTTCAAGCTGTCCTCCTGAATCCAAATATAAAATTAATCCAAATAAAACACAGAATTATTGAATTATATTTATCTCTATAATCCGCACTTTAATTTCACAAACACGTGAAATCTAGTGGAAATTGCCATCCATTTTAGTCTGTATTTCTGGTTGTTGTAGTCATCTGATGTGCTGCTCTGAAATCTAATGTTATGTTCTTTATGGGCACCAAAATATCAGGTTGTCATCTATTGTGTGCAATTTTGATTGCACTGTGTTTTTTGTTGCTGTTGATGTCCACTCTGTTCCACCATAACTTCTGCTGTTAAGTGTACAACTACTTAAATTGTGCATAGCATTCTGCAGCACATGTGACATAAATTTCAAAAATATTTTAGTTAACCAAACGAAAATGAATTATTTGAAAGTAAAAATATGAAAATGATGAATAAATAATTGTTTCAAATATATAGCTCAAATATATTAGTTGGGGATTGGGGTGGGGTATATCACTGCCCCTTAAACTGAAATATTGTCCCTATCTAACCTTACTAGTGATTACATCCAGTTGTTAATGCTGTTCACCTGCAGTTTAAAGGTCCAAGCCTAGCAGGCACATAACTCACAAGCATTCTGACATCTGGGACCCTAATCTAAACTAACCCTATTCTATAAAAAAAATAATGGCAGTGATATCTGTTTTATTTTATTTTTTTTGACCATTTAAAGTTATATAAATTGGGGTTTATATATGTATTAATATTTTTAAAGGTTTTTTATATGTGTAGATTTCTAAATGTGCCTAATGTATCTCAATATTGAATAACTTGTTATTTATAAATAAAAATTGTGATAATTATAAGGATTTCTGTTACACTCCTGAAATGTATATGCATTTACATGTTCAATTAAGTTTTACTACAAATCCCCGACAGTTAAGGTAAGTGACTGTAATATGTGTGAAAGTAAGTTATCATTTGAAAATGAAAAGTACATTCAATAAAATGTACAGATTTATAAATATATTTTCAGTGTTACAATAAAGCTAAACAATTTGATACACCACACACATGATGTATAGTATTGTAAAATATTAAAATTGATATTTATTTATTTTATTTATTTATTTTTTATTTTTACTATTTATTTTTAGTCACTCTATTTATATATTTACCAGGTAAGGTTGCATCACTTGGTATGGGAAACAGTTATAAACATCCTTGTGGATAATGTATCAGTTTTTTGTGCGGTACTATAAGAATTTGAGTGTTACGCTTTTCAAAATCGGTTGTAGAAACAATGATGTACCATTGGAGTGATAATTACCATGATGAATCAGTGTAATGTTATTTACATTTATTATTATTATTATTATAATTATTATTATTACTTTTTTTTTTTATTGCAGACAATAAAAGGGAAATGTCGACCAAATTTATCCTGCTTTACAATAATTATTTTCATATCTACATGATTTATAAATATTTCATGGCGTTTCAAAAAATTCCAGAAAATGAAATCAGTTATCACAGAATTGTCATTGGTATTCTAGGTGGATTGGGAAAATGAACTGATGCTCCGTCAATTATCGACTATGATAAGGTCAACTGACTTTTTTAATACTACAGATATACAACTATTCAGTGACACAAAACCGGTTTCAAACATCAAGAAGGACTTAACACATCATACAATCCATTATGTCCTAATAAAGTTTCACTTTCCGCCAGGAATTAACAGCAGTGCAAAATCGCCTTTTAGAGGACGGACAAAATGGGGTTATATTCATATGTGTAGATTTTGGTTCAAGCATATTTGGCAATATCCAATCGTACAAAGAAATACCGACTACTTGTGGACTCTGCCTTTTGGCAGAGACGAACGATAAAAACAGTAAACTTCTATTTACATGGTTTATAAATGTCAAATTCTCCTTCGACAGAGTGGGTTGTCCCAAGTCCAACTCTTTTCTCTCTATGTCTTAATTACATGCATATTTATACCATTTAGATTGAATAGAACACAAAAATTTGTAACAATAAATCTGATTGGTTAGATCAGGTTATAATCTGTTGTTAACCTTAGTTTACCTTATTGGCAACATAAATAAATGTAGAAAATACTTATTATATAACCAAACACGACAGTTCTTATTATAATTAATCCTTCTTAAAATGGGGACATCAAAGTCCACTTGAAATGTCTACTTAGTACTAAGAAAGAGTAAAAAAACAAATAATCAGTATGTAAAATGATATAATTAATCCTAATACTAATATTTCTTATTCCAGGTAGATTAAGATTAATTTACATCTGGAAATAAGTGTTAAGTAAAGCTAAATTCCTATCTAAATATTTTAATGTTTTTGGATAATTTGTAAATATCAAGAAATATTTATCATAATTTTATATTATTTAATATATATAATATTTACATTTATAATTTATTTCATATTTTCTTTTCCTTTAAAATCATTAAACTTGATTTAATGTTGATGTTAAAAAGATACTAAATGAGCTCTGTGACACTTCCCTCTTGTCTATGTGAACTTGTTCCACAAGTTTGTTTAAGAAAGGAAGGGCAGTGTTGAAAAAGGTAGAGATATAAAACATTTTCAACCAAAACATGTTTAAAGTAAAACTGTAAGCAAAGTGTTTACACATAACAAAATGGATTGATGTCATATAAAGAATTTAAAAATATACTAAATAAGCTCTTAGCTCTGTATTTTAAAATAAAACAATTATTTTAACAATACATAAATATACAGTATATATGCTAAAATCACTTTTTTAAAAATGCTTGTGTCATATATTAAATTTTGGGATAATATTCCCTATGAATCATAAATCATAAAATGAAACAAATAGTCATATTTATATTAAATGACATAATATCAAAATAAAATGAGTTTCAATTTTTTGTAATTTTACATCAATATAGATTTCTGAACTGTGCTGTACTTCATATATATATAATATTCATTCTCAAATTTGAAGTGTGCTGTACTTCATATATTTTGTGCTATACTTCATATATATAATGTTCATTTTCATTTTAGAAATGTTGTATTTCATTTATTTAATGTTCATTGTCATAGTTGAAGTGTTCTGTACTTCATATATATTGTGTTCATAATTATACTTTATGTTCCATTTTGTGAGGAATCTTTACAATGTTTTTATTCTTTCATATAGATTTCTTTTGTTTTACATTTTTTATATATCTGTAAAATTTAATATAGCATATGCAAACTTAATCTGTCAAGCAAACTGGGCATATTTAAAATTAATGTCAAACATGGATAACTACTAAATTGGTCTATGAGAAATTATACAATCAAGTTGATTGTCTTTTAAGAACAGTGAAAATCAGTAAAATAAGGCTGTTTATGTAACTTGACTCAGAATTGAAATATATATAGTTGTCACTTGTAGGAAAAGTTCAAATAATATAATGTTTTCAAATTATGTCACCATTACAATAAACGTTCAAGCTGTCCTCTGAATCCAAATATTAAATTAATCCAAATAAAACACAGAATTATTGAATTATTTATCTCTATAATCCGCACTTTAATTTCACAAACACTTGAAATCTAGTGGAAATTGCCATCCATTTTAGTCTGTATTTCTGGTTGTTGTAGTCATCTGATGTGCTGCTCTGAAATCTAATGTTATGTTCTTTATGGCACCAAAATATCAGTTGTCATCTATTGTGTGCAATTTTGATTGCACTGTGTTTTTTGTTGCTGTTGATGTCCACTCTGTTCCACCATAACTTCTGCTGTTAAGTGTACAACTACTTAAATTGTGCATAGCATTCTGCAGCACATGTGACATTAATTTCAAAAATATTTTTAGTTAACCAAACGAAAATGAATTATTTGAAAGTAAAAAATATGAAAATGATGAATAATAAATAATTGTTTCAAATAATATATAGCTCAAATATATTAGTTGGGGATTGGGGAGTGTATATCACTGCCCCTTAAACTGAAATATTGTCCCTATCTAACCTTACTAGTGATTACATCCAGTTGTTAATGCTGTTCACCTGCAGTTTAAAGGTCCAAGCCTAGCAGGCACATAACTCACAAGCATTCTGACATCTGGGACCCTAATCTAAACTAACCCTATTCTATAAAAAAATAATGGCAGTGATATCTGTTTTATTTTTTTTTTTTTTTTTTGACCATTTAAAGTTATATAAATTGGGGTTTATATATGTATTAATATTTTTAAAGGTTTTTTATATGTGTAGATTTCTAAATGTGCCTAATGTATCTCAATATTGAATAACTTGTTATTTATAAATAAAATTGTGATAATTATAACGATTTCTGTTACACTCCTGAAATGTATATGCATTTACATGTTCAACTAAGTTTTACTACAAATCCCCGACAGTTAAGGTAAGTGACTGTAATATGTGTGAAAGTAAGTTATCACTTGAAAATGAAAAGTACATTCAATAAAATGTACAGATTTATAAATATATTTTCAGTGTTACAATAAAGCTAAACAATTTGATACACAACACACATGATGTATAGTATTGTAAAATATTAAAATTGATACTTATTATTTATTTATTTATTTATTTATTTATTTATTTATTTATTTATTTATTTATTTTTACTATTTATTTTAGTCACTCTATTTATATATTACCAGGTAAGGTTGCATCACTTGGTATGGGAAACAGTTATAAACATCCTTGTGGAGAATGTATCAGTTTTTGTGCGGTACTATAAGAATTTGAGTGTAACGCTTTTCACATTTGCCCAAACTAAATCGGTTGTAGAAACAATGATGTACCATTGGAGTGATAATTACCATGATGAATCAGTGTAATGTTATTTACATTTATTATTATTATTATTATAATTATTATTTATTACTCTTTTTTTTTTATTGCAGACAATAAAAGGGAAATGTCGACCAAATTTATCCTGCTTTACAATAATTATTTTCATATCTACATGATTTATAAATATTTCATGGCGTTTCAAAAAATTCCAGAAAATAAAATCAGTTATCACAGAATTGTCATTGGTATTCTAGGTGGATTAGGAAAATGAACTGATGCTCCGTCAATTATCGACTATGATAAGGTCAACTGACTTTTTTAATACTACAGATATACAACTATTCAGTGACACAATACCGGTTTCAAACATCAAGAAGGACTTAACCATCATACAATCCATTTGTCCTAATAAAGTTTCACTTTCCGCCAGAAATTAACAGCAGTGCAAAATCACCTTTTAGAGGACGGACAAAATGGGGTTATATCATATGTGTAGATTTTGGTTCAAGCATATTGGCAATATCCAATCGTACAAAAATACCGACTACTTGTGGACTCTGCCTTTTGACAGAGACGAACGATAAAAACAGTAAACTTCTATTTACATGGTTTATTAATGTCAAATTCTCCTTCGACAGAGTGGGTTGTCCAAGTCCAACTCTTTTCTCTCTATGTCTTAATTACATGCATATTTATACCATTTAGATTGAATAGAACACAAAAATTGTAACAATAAATCTGATTGGTTAGATCAGGTTATAATCTGTTGTTAACCTTAGTTTACCTTATTGGCAACATAAATAAATGTAGAAAATACTTATTATATAACCAAACACGACAGTTCTTATTATAATTACCCTTCTTAAAATGGGGACATCAAAGTCCACTTGAAATGTCTACTTGTACTAAGAAAGAGTAAAAAAACAAATAATCAGTATGTAAAATGATATAATTAATCTAATACTAATATTTCTTGATATTTACAAATTATCCAAAAACATTTTACAAATATTAAAATAGATAGGAATTTAGCTTTACTTAACACTTATTTCCAGATGTAATTAATCTTAATCTACCTGGAATAAGAAATATTAGTATTAGGATTAATTATATCATTTTACATACTGATTATTTGTTTTTTTACTCTTTCTTAGTACTAAGTAGACATTTCAAGTGGACTTTGATGTCCCCATTTAAGAAGGATTAATTATAATAAGAACTGTCGTGTTTGGTTATATAATAAGTATTGTCTACATTTATTTATGTTGCCAATAAGGTAAACTAAGGTTAACACAGATTATAACCTGATCTAACCAATCAGATTTGTTGTTACAAATTTTTGTGTTCTATTCATCTAAATGGTATAAATATGCATGTAATTAGACATAGAGAGAAAAGAGTTGGACTTGGGACAACCCACTCTGTCGAAGGAGAGATTTGACATTAATAAACCATGTAAATAGAAGTTTACTGTTTTTAATCGTTCGTCTCTGCCAAAGGCAGAGTCCACAAGTAGTCGTTATTTTATTGTCTTGTACGATTGGATATTGCCAAATATGCTTGAACCAAAATCTACACATGAATATAACCCCATTTTGTCCGTCCTCTAAAAGGTGATTTTGCACTGCTGTTAATTCCTGGCGGAAGTGAAACTTTATTAGGACATAATGGATTGTATGATGTGTTAAGTCCTTCTTGATGTTTGAAACCGGTTTTGGTCACTGAATAGTAGTATATCTGTAGTATTAAAAAAGTCAGTTGACTTATCATAGTCGATAATTGACGGAGCATCAGTTCATTTTCCCAATCCACCTAGAATACCAATGGCAATTCTGTGATAACTGATTTCATTTTCTGGAATTTTTTGAAACGCCATGAAATATTTATAAATCTTGTAGATTGAAAATAATTATTGTAAAGCAGGATAAATTTGGTCGACATTTCCCTTTTATTGTCTGCAATAAAAAAAAGAGTAATAAATAATAATTATAATAATAATATAATAAAGGTAAATAACATTACACTGATTCATCATGGTAATTATCACTCCAATGGTACATCATTGTTTCTACAACCGATTTAGTTTGGGCAAATGTGAAAAGCGTTACACTCAATTCTTATAGTACCGCACAAAAACTGATACATTCTCCACAAGGATGTTTATAACTGTTTCCCATACCAAGTGATGCAACCTTACCTGGTAAATATATAAATAGAGTGACTAAAATAAATAGTAAAAATTAATAAATAAATAAATAATAAATAAATAATAAATAAATAAATAAATAAATAAATGTCAATTTTAATATTTTAAAATACTATACATCATGTGTGTGGTGTATCAAATTGTTTAGCTTTATTGTAACACTGAAAATATATTTATAAATCTGTACATTTTATTGAATGTACTTTTCATTTTCAAGTGATAACTTACTTTCACACATATTACAGTCACTTACCTTAACTGTCGGGGATTTGTAGTAAAACTTAGTTGTACATGTAAATGCATATACATTTCAGGAGTGTAACAGAAATCCTTATAATTATCACAATTTTTATTTATAAATAACAAGTTATTCAATATTGAGATACTTAGGCACATTTAGAAATCTACACATATAAAAAACCTTTAAAATATTAATACATATATAAACCCCAATTTATATAACTTTAAATGGTCAAAAAAAAAAAAATAAATAAATAAAACAGATATCACTGCCATTATTTTTTATAGAATAGGGTTAGTTTAGATTAGGGTCCCAGATGTCAGAATGCTTGTGAGTTATGTGCCTGCTAGGCTTGGACCTTTAAACTGCAGGTGAACAGCATTAACAACTGGATGTAATCACTAGTAAGGTTAGATAGGGACAATATTTCAGTTTAAGGGGCAGTAATATACCCCTCCCCAATCCCCAACTAATATATTGGAGCTATATATTATTTGAAACAATTATTTATTATTCATCATTTTCATATTTTTTACTTTCAAATAATTCATTTTCGTTTGGTTAACTAAAAATATTTTTGAAATTTATGTCACATGTGCTGCAGAATGCTATGCACAATTTAAGTAGTTGTACACTTAACAGCAGAAGTTATGGTGGAACAGAGTGGACATCAACAGCAACAAAAAACAGTGCAATCAAAATTGCACACAATAGATGACAACCTGATATTTTGGTGCCCATAAAGAACATAACATTAGATTTCAGAGCAGCACATCAGATGACTACAACAACCAGAAATACAGACTAAAATGGATGGCAATTTCCACTAGATTTCAAGTGTTTGTGAAATTAAAGTGCGGATTATAGAGATAAATATAATTCAATAATTCTGTGTTTTTATTTGGATTAATTTTATATTTGGATTCAGGAGGACAGCTTGAACGTTTATTGTAATGGTGACATAATTTGAAAACATTATATTATTTGAAATTTTCCTACAAGTGACAACTATATATATTTCAATTCTGAGTCAAGTTTACATAAACAGCCTTATTTTACTGATTTTCACTGTTCTTAAAAGACAATCAACTTGATTGTATAATTTCTCATAGACCAATTTAGTAGTTATCCATGTTTGACATTAATTTTAAATATGCCCAGTTTGCTTGACAGATTAAGTTTGCATATGCTATATTAAATTTTACAGATATATAAAAAATGTAAAACAAAAGAAATCTATATGAAAGAATAAAAACATTGTAAAGATTCCTCACAAAATGGAACATAAAGTATAATTATGAACACAATATATATGAAGTACAGAACACTTCAACTATGACAATGAACATTAAATATATGAAAAACAACATTTCTAAAATGAAAATAAACATTATATATATGAAGTATAGCACAACATATATGAAGTACAGCACACTTCAAATTTGAGAATCAATATTATATATATATGAAGTACAGCACACTTCAGAAATCTATATTGATGTAAAATTACAAAAATTTGAAACTCATTTTTATTTTGATATTATGTCATTTAATATAAATATGACTATTTGTTTCATTTTATGATTTATGATTCATAGGGAATATTATCCCAAAATTTAATAGATGACACAATCATTTTTAAAAAAAAAAGTGATTTTAGCATATATACTGTATATTTATGTATTGTTAAAATAATTGTTTTATTTGAAAATACAGAGCTAAGAGCTTATTAAGTATATTTTTAAATTCTTTATATGACATCAATCCATTGTTTCAAGTGTAAACACTTTGCTTACAGTTTTACTTTAAACATGTTTTGGTTGAAAATGTTTTATATCTCTACCTTTTTCAACACTGCCCTTCCTTTCTTAAACAAAACTTGTGGAACAAGTTCACATAGACAAGAGGGAAGTGTCACAGAGCTCATTTAGTATCTTTTTAACATCAACATTAAATCAAGTTTAATGATTTTAAAGGAAAAGAAAATATGAAATAAATTATAAATGTAAATATTATATATTTAAATAATATAAAATTATGATAAATATTTCTTGATATTTACAAATTATCCAAAAACATTAAAATATTAGATAGGAATTTAGCTTTACTTAACACTTATTTCCAGATGTAAATTAATCTTAATCTACCTGGAATAAGAAATATTAGTATTAGGATTAATTATATCATTTTACATACTGATTATTTGTTTTTTTACTCTTTCTTAGTACTAAATAGACATTTCAAGTGGACTTTGATGTCCCCATTTTAAGAAGGATTAATTATAATAAGAACGGTCGTGTTTGGTTATATAAGTATTTTCTACATTTATTTATGTTGCCAATAAGGTAAACTAAGGTTAACAACAGATTATAACCTGATCTAACCAATCAGATTTATTGTTACAAATTTTGTGTTCTATTCAATCTAAATGGTATAAATATGCATGTAATTAAGACATAGAGAGAAAGAGTTGGACTTGGGACAACCCACTCTGTCGAAGGAGAATTTGACATTAATAAACCATGTAAATAGAAGTTTACTGTTTTTATCGTTCGTCTCTGCCAAAAGGCAGAGTCCACAAGTAGTCGGTATTTCTTTGTACGATTGGATATTGCCAAATATGCTTGAACCAAAATCTACACATATGAATATAACCCCATTTTGTCCGTCCTCTAAAAGGTGATTTTGCACTGCTGTTAATTCCTGGCGGAAAGTGAAACTTTATTAGGACATAATGGATTGTATGATGTGTTAAGTCCTTCTTGATGTTTGAAACCGGTTTTGTGTCACTGAATAGTAGTATATCTGTAGTATTAAAAAAGTCAGTTGACCTTATCATAGTCGATAATTGACGGAGCATCAGTTCATTTTCCAAATCCACCTAGAATACCAATGGCAATTCTGTGATAACTGATTTCATTTTCTGGAATTTTTTGAAACGCCATGAAATATTTATAAATCTTGTAGATATGAAAATAATTATTGTAAAGCAGGATAAATTTGGTCGACATTTCCCTTTTATTGTCTGCAATAAAAAAAAGAGTAATAAATAATAATTATAATATAATAATATAATAAATGTAAATAACATTACACTGATTCATCATGGTAATTATCACTCCAATGGTACATCATTGTTTCTACAACCGATTTAGTTTGGGCAAATGTGAAAAGCGTTACACTCAAATTCTTATAGTACCGCACAAAAAACTGATACATTATCCACAAGGATGTTTATAACTGTTTCCCATACCAAGTGATGCAACCTTACCTGGTAAATATATAAATAGAGTGACTAAAAATAAATAGTAAAAATAAATAAATAAATAAATAAATAATTAAATAAATAAATATCAATTTTAATATTTTACAATACTATACATCATGTGTGTTGTGTATCAAATTGTTTAGCTTTATTGTAACACTGAAAATATATTTATAAATCTGTACATTTTATTGAATGTACTTTTCATTTTCAAGTGATAACTTACTTTCACACATATTACAGTCACTTACCTTAACTGTCGGGGATTTGTAGTAAAACTTAGTTGTACATGTAAATGCATATACATTTCAGGAGTGTAACAGAAATCCTTATAATTATCACAATTTTTATTTATAAATAACAAGTTTATTCAATATTGAGATACATTAGGCACATTTAGAAATCTACACATATAAAAAACCTTTAAAAAAAATATTAATACATATATAACCCCAATTTATATAACTTTAAATGGTCAAAAAAAAAAATAATAAATAAAACAGATATCACTGCCATTATTTTTTATAGAATAGGGTTAGTTTAGATTAGGGTCCCAGATGTCAGAATGCTTGTGAGTTATGTGCCTGCTAGGCTTGGACCTTTAAACTGCAGGTGAACAGCATTAACAACTGGATGTAATCACTAGTAAGGTTAGATAGGGACAATATTTCAGTTTAAGGGGCAGTGATATACCCCTCCCCAATCCCCAACTAATATATTTGAGCTATATATTATTTGAAACAATTATTTATTATTCATCATTTTCATATTTTTTACTTTCAAATAATTCATTTTCGTTTGGTTAACTAAAAATATTTTTGAAATTTATGTCACATGTGCTGCAGATGCTATGCACAATTTAAGTAGTTTACACTTAACAGCAGAAGTTATGGTGGAACAGAGTGGACATCAACAGCAACAAAAAACACAGTGCAATCAAAATTGCACACAATAGATGACAACCTGATATTTTGGTGCCCATAAAGAACATAACATTAGATTTCAGAGCAGCACATCAGATGACTACAACAACCAGAAATACAGACTAAACTGGATGGCAATTTCCACTAGATTTCAAGTGTTTGTGAAATTAAAGTGCGGATTATAGAGATAAATATAATTTAATAATTCTGTGTTTTATTTGGATTAATTTTATATTTGGATTCAGGAGGACAGCTTGAACGTTTATTGTAATGGTGACATAATTTGAAAACATTATATTATTTGAAATTTTCCTACAAGTGACAACTATATATATTTCAATTCTGAGTCAAGTTTACATAAACAGCCTTATTTTACTGATTTTCACTGTTCTTAAAAGACAATCAACTTGATTGTATAATTTCTCATAGACCAATTTAGTAGTTATCCATGTTTGACATTAATTTTAAATATGCCCAGTTTGCTTGACAGATTAAGTTTGCATATGCTATATTAAATTTTACAGATATATAAAAAATGTAAAACAAAAGAAATCTATATGAAAGAATAAAAACATTGTAAAGATTCCTCACAAAATGGAACATAAAGTATAATTATGAACACAATATATATGAAGTACAGAACACTTCAACTATGACAATGAACATTAAATATATGAAAAACAACATTTCTAAAATGAAAATGAACATTATATATATGAAGTATAGCACAAAATATATGAAGTACAGCACACTTCAAATTTGAGAATCAATATTATATATATATGAAGTACAGCACACTTCAGAAATCTATATTGATGTAAAATTACAAAAATTTGAAACTCATTTTTATTTTGATATTATGTCATTTAATATAAATATGACTATTTGTTTCATTTTATGATTTATGATTCATAGGGAATATTATCCCAAAATTTAATAGATGACACAATCATTTTTTAAAAAAAAGTGATTTTAGCATATATACTGTATATTTATGTATTGTTAAAATAATTGTTTTATTTGAAAATACAGAGCTAAGAGCTTATTTAGTATATTTTTAAATTCTTTATATGACATCAATCCATTGTTTCAAGTGTAAACACTTTGCTTACAGTTTTACTTTAAACATGTTTTGGTTGAAAATGTTTTATATCTCTACCTTTTTCAACACTGCCCTTCCTTTCTTAAACAAAACTTGTGGAACAAGTTCACATAGACAAGAGGGAAGTGTCACAGAGCTCATTTAGTATCTTTTTAACATCAACATTAAATCAAGTTTAATGATTTTAAAGGAAAAGAAATAAATTATAAATGTAAATATTATATATATTAAATAATATAAAATTATGATAAATATTTCTTGATATTTACAAATTATCCAAAAACATTAAAATATTTAGATAGGAATTTAGCTTTACTTAACACTTATTTCCAGATGTAAATTAATCTTAATCTACCTGGAATAAGAAATATTAGTATTAGGATTAATTATATCATTTTATATACTGATTATTTGTTTTTTTACTCTTTCTTAGTATTAAGTAGACATTTCAAGTGGACTTTGATGTCCCCATTTTAAGAAGGATTAATTATAATAAGAACTGTCGTGTTTGGTTATATAATAAGTATTTTCTACATTTATTTATGTTGCCAATAAGGTAAACTAAGGTTAACAACAGATTATAACCTGATCTAACCAATCAGATTTATTGTTACAAATTTTTGTGTTCTATTCAATCTAAATGGTATAAATATGCATGTAATTAAGACATAGAGAGAAAAGAGTTGGACTTGGGACAACCCACTCTGTCGAAGGAGAATTTGACATTAATAAACCATGTAAATAGAAGTTTACTGTTTTTATCGTTCGTCTCTGCCAAAAGGCAGAGTCCACAAGTAGTCGGTATTTCTTTGTACGATTGGATATTGCCAAATATGCTTGAACCAAAATCTACACATATGAATATAACCCCATTTTGTCCGTCCTCTAAAAGGTGATTTTGCACTGCTGTTAATTCCTGGCGGAAAGTGAAACTTTATTAGGACATAATGGATTGTATGATGTGTTAAGTCCTTCTTGATGTTTGAAACCGGTTTTGTGTCACTGAATAGTAGTATATCTGTAGTATTAAAAAAGTCAGTTGACCTTATCATAGTCGATAATTGACGGAGCATCAGTTCATTTCCCAATCCACCTAGAATACCAATGGCAATTCTGTGATAACTGATTTCATTTTCTGGAATTTTTTGAAACGCCATGAAATATTTATAAATCTTGTAGATATGAAAATAATTATTGTAAAGCAGGATAAATTTGGTCGACATTTCCCTTTTATTGTCTGCAATAAAAAAAGAGTAATAAATAATAATTATAATAATAATAATAATAATAAATGTAAATAACATTACACTGATTCATCATGGTAATTATCACTCCAATGGTACATCATTGTTTCTACAACCGATTTAGTTTGGGCAAATGTGAAAAGCGTTACACTCAAATTCTTATAGTACCGCACAAAAAACTGATACATTATCCACAAGGATGTTTATAACTGTTTCCCATACCAAGTGATGCAACCTTACCTGGTAAATATATAAATAGAGTGACTAAAAATAAATAGTAAAAATAAATAAATAAATAAATAAATAATAAATAAATAAATAAATAAATAAATAAATATCAATTTTAATATTTTACAATACTATACATCATGTGTGTGGTGTATCAAATTGTTTAGCTTTATTGTAACACTGAAAATATATTTATAAATCTGTACATTTTATTGAATGTACTTTTCATTTTCAAGTGATAACTTACTTTCACACATATTACAGTCACTTACCTTAACTGTCGGGGATTTGTAGTAAAACTTAGTTGTACATGTAATGCATATACATTTCAGGAGTGTAACAGAAATCCTTATAATTATCACAATTTTTATTTATAAATAACAAGTTATTCAATATTGAGATACATTAGGCACATTTAGAAATCTACACATATAAAAAACCTTTAAAAATATTAATACATATATAAACCCCAATTTATATAACTTTAAATGGTCAAAAAAAATAAATAAATAAATAAAACAGATATCACTGCCATTATTTTTTTATAGAATAGGGTTAGTTTAGATTAGGGTCCCAGATGTCAGAATGCTTGTGAGTTATGTGCCTGCTAGGCTTGGACCTTTAAACTGCAGGTGAACAGCATTAACAACTGGATGTAATCACTAGTAAGGTTAGATAGGGACAATATTTCAGTTTAAGGGGCAGTAATATACCCCTCCCCAATCCCCAACTAATATATTTGAGCTATATATTATTTGAAACAATTATTTATTATTCATCATTTTCATATTTTTTTACTTTCAAATAATTCATTTTCGTTTGGTTAACTAAAAATATTTTTGAAATTTATGTCGCATGTGCTGCAGAATGCTATGCACAATTTAAGTAGTTGTACACTTAACAGCAGAAGTTATGGTGGAACAGAGTGGACATCAACAGCAACAAAAAACACAGTGCAATCAAAATTGCACACAATAGATGACAACCTGATATTTTGGTGCCCATAAAGAACATAACATTAGATTTCAGAGCAGCACATCAGATGACTACAACAACCAGAAATACAGACTAAAATGGATGGCAATTTCCCCTAGATTTCAAGTGTTTGTGAAATTAAAGTGCGGATTAAAGAGATAAATATAATTCAATAATTCTGTGTTTTATTTGGATTAATTTTATATTTGGATTCAGGAGGACAGCTTGAACGTTTATTGTAATGGTGACATAATTTGAAAACATTATATTATTTGAACTTTTCCTGCAAGTGACAACTATATATATTTCAATTCTGAGTCAAGTCTACATAAACAGCCTTATTTTACTGATTTTCACTGTTCTTAAAAGACAATCAACTTGATTGTATAATTTCTCATAGACCAATTTAGTAGTTATCCATGTTTGACATTAATTTAAAATATGCCCAGTTTGCTTAACAGATTAAGTTTGCAGATGCTATATTAAATTTTACAGATATATAAAAAATGTAAAACAAAAGAAATCTATATGAAAGAATAAAAACATTGTAAAGATTCCTCACAAAATGGAACATAAAGTATAATTATGAACACAATATATATGAAGTACAGAACACTTCAACTATGACAATGAACATTAAATATATGAAAAACAACATTTCTAAAATGAAAATGAACATTATATATATGAAGTATAGCACAAAATATATGAAGTACAGCACACTTCAAATTTGAGAATCAATATTATATATATATGAAGTACAGCACACTTCAGAAATCTATATTGATGTAAAATTACAAAAATTTGAAACTCATTTTTATTTTGATATTATGTCATTTAATATAAATATGACTATTTGTTTCATTTTATGATTTATGATTCATAGGGAATATTATCCCAAAATTTAATAGATGACACAATCATTTTTTAAAAAAAAGTGATTTTAGCATATACTGTATATTTATGTATTGTTAAAATAATTGTTTTATTTGAAAATACAGAGCTAAGAGCTTATTTAGTATATTTTTAAATTCTTTATATGACATCAATCCATTGTTTCAAGTGTAAACACTTTGCTTACAGTTTTACTTTAAACATGTTTTGGTTGAAAATGTTTTATATCTCTACTTTTTTCAACACTGCCCTTCCTTTCTTAAACAAAACTTGTGGAACAAGTTCACATAGACAAGAGGGAAGTGTCACAGAGCTCATTTAGTATCTTTTTAACATCAACATTAAATCAAGTTTAATGATTTTAAAGGAAAAGAAAATATGAAATAAATTATAAATGTAAATATTATATATATTAAATAATATAAAATTATGATAAATATTTCTTGATATTTACAAATTATCCAAAAACATTAAAATATTTAGATAGGAATTTAGCTTTACTTAACACTTATTTCCAGATGTAAATTAATCTTAATCTACCTGGAATAAGAAATATTAGTATTAGGATTAATTATATCATTTTACATACTGATTATTTGTTTTTTTACTCTTTCTTAGTACTAAGTAGACATTTCAAGTGGACTTTGATGTCCCCATTTTAAGAAGGATTAATTATAATAAGAACTGTCGTGTTTGGTTATATAATAAGTATTTTCTACATTTATTTATGTTGCCAATAAGGTAAACTAAGGTTAACAACAGATTATAACCTGATCTAACCAATCAGATTTATTGTTACAAATTTTTGTGTTCTATTCAATCTAATGGTATAAATATGCATGTAATTAAGACATAGAGAGAAAAGAGTTGGACTTGGGACAACCCACTCTGTCGAAGGTGAATTTGACATTAATAAACCATGTAAATAGAAGTTTACTGTTTTTATCGTTCGTCTCTGCCAATAGGCAGAGTCCACAAGTAGTCGGTATATCTTTGTACGATTGGATATTGCCAAATATGCTTGAACCAAAATCTACACATATGAATATAACCCCATTTTGTCCGTCCTCTAAAAGGTGATTTTGCACTGCTGTTAATTCCTGGCGGAAAGTGAAACTTTATTAGGACATAATGGATTGTATGATGTGAAATAACATTACACTGATTCATCATGGTAATTATCACTCCAATGGTTGGGCTGTATTTCCTTTTTTTTACCCTTTTCTTATATTTACCTATTATGATTTTTGTTACTGGAATTCAGAATGGGGACATTTTCTTGCATTTAGTACATATATGAAACAACATTCACGTTTATGTATTTTTAAACCAGTAAGTATACATTGCAGTTGCCAATATTTTATGTTTGTTAGTAAAAGGGGGAACAGAAATGGCTGTAGGAGAAACCATAGATGTATATTTTTGTGCAAATTATTTAAAAATATTCCTATAATTTTAGTGGAAACTCCTATAATTTTCTATAAAACTCATATAATTTTGATGCCACATTCCTATTTTTCCTATATTTTGGACCTCAAAATGGTAACATGTAACGATTAGAAGTCAGCACAATATGTAAACATGCTGGGCAGCTGACATTGCATGTAGGTAGAAAAATCGATAATGCATGCAACAGTCATGACTGTGTGATGAAGCGAAATTTGATATTGACGTCACTACGTCAGATGTATGTACAATGTATGAGTACATTGAAGGTCACGGCCATATTTGTTTTCATTGACGACAAATGAAGGCTCTTGGTTTTTTGCTTTTTTCAAATATCCACACCGTATGCACCAGGTATAATATTTTGCGAAAATAAATAACAATAGTATTGTAATGTTATGTCAAAATTTCAAAGAGAAATATTCATGATACAAAAAACGTACAAGTTTTAAAAATTGAGTCATGCCGATTAACAGTGATTTTCAATAGAAACAAGGTGCCGTCAGAAAATCGCGAATTTTTTGTAAGTATGCATGTCATCTCGGATTTTTTCATACTGCGAAATTCTAAGTTCATGACAAATCTGCTTATAATGCGTTCACACCCATAAATGCAAACTTTACCGTTCAAACACGACACTGAATTTACTGTACACTGAACCTCGCGGCCATTTTTGTTTTCATTGACGACGAATGGAGGCTCTTGGTTTTTTGTTTTTTTCAGATATCTACACTTTATGCACCAAGTATATTATTTTAAGGAAATAAATAACAATAATATTGTAAATTTATGTCAAAATTTCAAAGAGAAATATTCATGGTACAAAAAACGTACAAGTTTTAAAAATCGAGTTGAATTTCGTGCTGATTTTCAAGAGAAATCGGGTGCCGTCAGAAAATCGCGAATTTTTTATAAGTATGATATGTCATCTAAAATTTTATATACATACGAAATTTTAAGTTTATGATACATGTGCTTATATTGCGTTTTCACACATACATGCAAATTTTACCGTTAAAATACGAAACTGATTGTGACCAATTGTTTTCCGGTGTCAGACACTTGACAAAAAATAATCCCGTTTTTTCGACCGCGGAAGGTTTCAAAAAACAAAACCGAAACACAATTTGCTCTTGGCGTTTCCGCTGTAAATATGAAGCAGAACTTGAGGAATCAGTCGTGTCATTCATTTCAATCTCTCTAGGATAGACATTTATATATAGAGATAGAGCGGCATCAATATATCTGTATGTAGAGTTGAATGATTGGCGACGATCTTCTCTCAAGATTTAACTTGGTTCTGAATGAATTCAGCTTCACTTTATAGGAATAAAGAAACAAATCAGCAAGCAATGATGCACAGTTTGTGATTTTTTTTACAGGTTGGAAATATAGCTAAGTGTACATGCAATGCTTGCCGTTCCAGTGCAATCGGCCTCACTTCCTGTTTTTTGTTTTAGGTTTTACTTTTTGTATTGTGATGTGGACATTGGTAGGAAAGTATGTATTTGATTTGGAAGTCTAGTGTTCAGTTAGTCTGCAAAGACTCCCTCTTTAGTATGCCGCTTTTTCTAAATTTCAGTAATTCAATTCACAAGACAAAGTGTCATCTTTTAACTGGCTTTAAAGTGGCTTAAAGATAGCATAAACATGCCTTTAACCCAAGTTTCACCTACAGGCTGAATAAAAGTGGCATTTAAGGTTATAGTAAAGGAGCTTCACGACACTAAAATGTAAGTCTTTCATAAGCCATCTTTAAGCTCCTTTAAGCATCGAAAGTTTAATTTGTTTTCTCTATATGAACAAATCATTTAATATTTCTTTCAAAAAAGTGTGTACAACAAATTATTTCAAATGTATCTAGATCGTCAGTTCTGGGTTGGGATAGTAGGGTAATGGTGTTTTACTTCCAAGTTAAGTTTCTTTAACTTATATCCATGGTCAGTAGTGGAGTAATGGTGTTTTACAATCTGGTCAAATTTCACTTGCATTGAGATTGTCATTTCTGGGTTGGGGGAGTAATGGAATGTAAAGGTGTTTTACAACTAAGTCAAAATTAAATTAGTTTACTTATATCACTAATTAGCCAATTCTTAAATGGTGGTGTAGAGTAATAGTAAGGGTCTTTTAACAACTGTCAAGACTTTTTCACAAAAAAACTTGTCAAGAGTCATTTCCAAGAATGTTAGAAATTGTGGAAAACAAGTTCCACGAGAAAACAGACCACTTAGTCATAAGGTCCTCTGGGATGGTGAAGTAAACAGGACTGATCCTTGAAAAACCAGTGGCCAATAGATGTCAAGGTGCTGAAAAGCTAACAAGGGGTCAAGTTGCAATTGAGTAATGGTGTTTAAAGTCCTAGTAAGACTATTTCACTTATATCGAAGCGAAGGTACAGAAACTTTGCCTATGTGTTGTGCTGATGACATTATACAGCATGGTTCTTTAACAAGCCACACCTACCATGACATAGGACCCAATTTATTTTAAGTTATCATCTAAAATAACTGTGACTTTCATTTCGTAATGCTGAGTGCTTGGCGTCAGAACAGTCACTATCAACTTTCAAGTCTTGGGTCACACCCTGTTGGGGTTCCAAGTTCCAACCCATGACCTCCACTTATGGAGCAAACACTCTACCAACTGAGCTATCATAGTGGTACTAACAAGGAGTCAAGAACCTGAAAAAGATAAGGAGAAGCAAGGGTGGTAAAAAGATATCGACAGAAGCTGTCAAACAGTTTCTGAGATACAGGTAGATATGGGTTGCAGTACAGCTGTCGAGTCGGCACCATTTCCCTGGCTTTGTGTTAAATTTTGACAGGCCTGTACTCCATTTTATGACCAGAATGGACAATGGTAAAATTATACCCTTGTGGGGCTAACTATGGGAAATGAGAAGAACAGAAGAAGTTTAGTGGTTTGTCTTAAATATTTGGTAGAGCAGCCATGATCTAATAACAATTTGTCATTGTCTATGTCTATCCAATTTCTCAGCCTTGTCTGGAATTCCTTTCAGCAGGCTGTGTGGGAAGTCTTACCTTCCAGTCCTTCACAACCTGTGTGGCACTGAAATTATCTAGGAAAGACAATGATTTAAAGATGCCTCATCAGCCTGCAATGCTGTATGTGCAGTATTATGATATGAAATAACAGAGCTGGTTAAGATAATGGCGAACGTGGGGGGGGGCGTGTTGAGATTCACTTGGTCACTTTCAGTAATATAGGATACGCCAATGAAGGGTCAAATATAAAATTGTATGTTCTCATAAGAAAAACAAATATACTTTATCTGTTTATCGGCTAAAAAATAATACAATCCTCTATATCAATTATTATTTAAACTAAGAATATGCACATGGGTTCAGTGATGGCAGTTGATAATGTCCGTTCGTCCTAAAAATACTAGTCGTCGGCATGGATTCCGAGTGGCGCTATATAATCCGAGTAGAAAATTAACGCAAATTTGAAATTGAGAAGATAATCGGTGCTGGTTTTTTTCAAATAAATATTTTAAGATATGTCTAAGTTACAAATCGAAAGTTCACCCCAATGTCAAAGACCCTTTATTACAAGGTCTCTGATTGGCTATACGGTAGCTCATTAACCGGCAAATTTATGCATTATGAACATAATGCATAAATTATGTAAATTATGTACATAATACATAAATTATGTACATAATGCATTTATGAGAATAAAAGTGGTGAAAGCTTGCCATAACGGCACGCTTCAACCACATTTAATACATAATTGACATTATGAGTACATAATTTACATTATGAGTACATAATTTACATTATGAGTACATAATTCACATTATGAAAACATAATAAAATTATCGATTGATAATTAAAAAAATACATAATTTAGTTGCGATAATGTGCGCCTCAACCACATTTAATCCCATAAATTGCATTATGTATACATAATGCGAATTATGTATTTAATGTGGTTGAGGCATTCCATAGAAAAATAATAAAATTATCGATTGATAATTAAAATATGGAATGCCTCAACGACATTAAATACATAATTCGCATTATGTATACATAATGCAATTTATGGGATTAAATGTGGATGAGGCGCACATTATCGCAACTAAATTATGTATTTTTTTAATTATCAATCGATAATTTTATTATGTTTTCATAATGTGAATTATGTACTCATAATGTAAATTATGTATTAAATGTGACCGAAGCGTGCCGTTATGGCAAGCTTTCACCACTTTTATTCTCATAAATGCATTATGTACATAATTTATGTATTATGTACATAATGCATAAATTTGTCGGTTAATGAGGTACCGTTTAGCCAATCTGAAGCCTTGTAACAAAGGGGTCAATACTTAACCGGCGACAGTACTAGTCGGTATTTACGTACCTTATATATAACTTAGTATGCATGCCATATTACTTTAATTGAACCCAAAAAAGTACGTTTTTATCGTTGTTTTTATACGAGATATATTCTACGCCAAAATTGACCTACCGTAACCTACCAGGGCAGGGACACGGGTACAAGTTTGTGGATAGGTTCTGTCGATACCCGTGGGCACCTTGAATCTGAAAATGAAAGTAAAACGTCAATGTCTGTGAATTAACATCGATTAAGTTTACAAAATTGTGCATATATTACTGGATTAAAATAGCGGTATTAGAATTTATTACTTTTGGTAAGTCAATGTCCGATATCCATGGGCCTGCGACAGCGGTCAGAGTACTTAACGCCCAGGAGTAGATTTAAAGCCCAGCAAATTTTTAGGAATATTTTTGCGCCAAGGAATTTCTTATACATGCTACAAAGCTGAAAGTTGGATATATTGTCGAGAAGACTATATATGTATAAATGTGACAAAAATAATTGAGATTGTTGAAAGTTAAATGGAGTAATCGGACTTTATATGTTGCTACATATTAACAGATTAAAACTTTTATATATAATAATAATAACTGTGGCGTACAGTGAAGGGGGGGGTCTTGATGACCAAGTAGTTTACAGATACAGCTCACGTGACCTCTAGACATCAAAGTTCAAATCCAACTCACTACAAGTTCTAGTGTAAGAAAGTTTCTCAGCTTGCCAATGGTCTGAAATTTTCTCTGGGTACTAGTTTCTTCCTTAACTGACTTCACAGTGTCAGTAAATTTGAATCCTACTAGGGCAGATGCTAATGCAAGTTTGCTTGTCGAAGGAAGGTTGGTGGTTTTCTTTGGACACTGGTTTCTTGCATTATCCCACAACTGACGGCCTTGATATAAGTAAAAGAATTTTAATTGACTGCAGGTTTTCTCTTGGCACTCTGGTTTCTTTTACTATCCTTTAGCTGACTTCACTGTTCATTGTCACCTAGGTTCAAAACCACTCTGACAGACCAGAATGTAAGAAACCCTGTCAGTTCTCTTGCAGAAGGTCAATGGTATCCTCATATCACTACGTTTTCCTTCATTTTCCAGAACTGACAACCTCGTTAAAAGTGAAAGAATCCTGAATGCAGATTTTCTGTTCTCTCTCTGGTTTCCTCTACCATCCCATAACTGACCACAGTATCTCTCATCCTAGCGAAGTTCCAATTTCACTTGGGAATCTTGTCAGTTTACTTGCTGAAAGCCAGTGGTTTCCTCTGGGCACTTCTGTTTTCTCCACCATTCCAGAACTAACCACATGAATTTTGAAATTCAGAAAATTTGACAGTGTGAGCATAAAAAATGACTCCACTCCGTAATAGCCTGCCTCAATTGAAATAAAAAAAATCTTGACTGAAGTGTAAACTTTTGTCAAAATAAAGCTCTGGCTGTTATAGACAGTTAAGTGACAACTTTTGGACTAAAATTAGACAGGTGACAACTATAGAGAGGTGAAATATTCAGCAAAAATGTGATAAACCCTGTCAGCTCACTTTCCGAAGGTCAGTGGTTTCTTCCGAGCACTACATTTTCCTCTAAATCCTAGAACTGACCACCTCGTTAAAAGTGAAAGAATCCTAAATGCAGATTTTCTGTTCGCTCTCTGGTTTCCTCTACCATCCCATAACTGACCACAGTATCTCTCGCCGTCTAGCTAAGTTCCAATTTCACTTGGGAATCTTGACGGTTTACTTGCTGAAAGCCAGTGGTTCCCTCTGGACACTTCAGTTTTCTCCATCGTCCCAGAACTGACCACCTGAATCTTGAAATTCACTCAGTAATGGACTGCCTCAATTGAAATAAAAATAATCCTGACTGAAGTGAAAACTTCTGTCAAAATAAAACACTGGCTGATATAGAGAGGGAAGTGATGACTTTTGGACTAAAATTAGACAGGTGACAACTATAGAGAGGTGAAATATTCAGCAAAAGGGGTCTGGACTTGAAAAAGCTGACCACTATAGACAGTGTTGTTATTGCCAGGTTGAACTGTATATATTAACAAAATCTTATAAATAGACCAATGCAAATACAAGTGCACCCCCACACTATGATTGTTCGATTCATTTTGAATCTTGTAAGGCAGTTTAGTTTTTAAGGTGCTAGCCCAAATAAAGAGGCTTGCTTAAGGATTAAGGTTATAGAATTAATAGTGATGGTAGTACAAACAATATTCCAAACCATCATCCTTTGTTCTAGAGTTTAATTGATTGAATTACATGTTTTCATCTTCCAGTATCACGTTTGGTGAAATGGAGGACTTAATACAGAGTATAATCTTAGTTTGTGTTGCTAGAGTATGTCATGACTGAAACTGTCTGTGTTGAGATGTACTACCAATCATCCCCACATTTTAGTACCAGGCTCCAGATTCACAAATATTCCTTGACTAAAAGTTTCCTTAATTTAAATCTGGTAAAAGTAAAATAATAATAATTTTGTTACATTTCAGAAAATTTAGATGTCAGCTTGAAGATCACTTGCAGCTCATAACATGTACTCAAGTTTTGTCCAATACTAGTATTAGAACTGGTATTTTGAGTTCCATAAAAGACTGTCAAAATTTGCTAAATTTAAATTGAGGAAAACCTTAGTTAAGGAATGATTAGGAAGGTGGACCAGTCAAGTCACACTAAACTTAAATGTCCTAAAATTTCAGTGTTATGTTATCAAAACTTTTAAAATTACATTCTTTATGACTCCAAAAGAGTTATATGTGTCAAATACATACAGAAACTGTCTAAGTTTCAAAATATTTAAAATTACTAGTAGTCAAATTTAAAAGCTTATTGATATTATAGTCCTTTTTAAGCATTTTTTCATAGATCTACAAGTAGTTTTCATGTCATAGAGGGGAGTGCTTTAATGTCATAGTAACATCTGTAATCTACCAGGAGTTATCAAGTCATAGAGGGGAGTCTTATGTCATCTACCAGCAGTTATCATGTCAAATAGGGGAGTGCTATAATATCATAGTGTAAATCTTTCATCATCAAGCAGGTATCATATCATAGAGGGAAGTGCTATGATGACATAGTGTCATTGTCATCTTTCAGCAGCTATCATGTCATAGAGAGTAGTGCAATAATGTCAATCTGTCACATAACTGCAGGAATCATGTCATGTAAAGTAATGCAATAGTGTCAATCTGTCACATAACAACAGGTATCATGTCATACAGGGTATAGTGTCAATCTGTCACATAACAGCAGATATCATGTCATACAATGTATAGTGTTAATCTGTCACATAACAGCAGGTATCATGTCATAGAGGGTAGTGCAATAGTGTCAATCTGTCACATAACAGCAGCTATCATGTCATAGAGGGTATAGTGTCAATCTGTCACATAACACCAGGTATCATATCATAGAGGATGGTGCAATATTGTCAATCTTTCACATAACTGCAAGTATCATGTCATAGAAGGTAATGCAATAGCGTCAATCTGTCACATAACAGGTATCATGTCATACAGGCTATAGTGTCAATCTGTCACATAACAGCAGATATCATGTCAAAGAGGATATAGTGTCAATCTGTCACATAACAGCAAGTATCATGTCATTGAGGGTAGTGCAATACTGTCAATCTGTCACATAACTGCAGGTATCATGCCACAGAAGGTAATGCAATAGTGTCAATCTGTCACATAACAATAGGTATCATGTCATACAGGGTATTTTGCCAATCTGTTAGGTAACAGCAGGTCACATGTCAAAAGGTAGTAAATAGTGTCACTATTTCACATAACAACAGGTATCATGTCATACGGGGTATAGTGTCAATCTGTCAGATAACAGCAGGTATCACGTCATAGAGGGTAGTGCAATAGTGTCAATCTGTCACATAACAGCAGCTATCATGTCATAGAGGGTATAGTGTCAATCTGTCACATAACTGCAAGTATCGTGTCATAGAGGATAGTGCAATACTGTCAATCTGTCACATAACTGCAAGTATCATGTCATAGAAGGTAATGCAATAGTGTCAATCTGTCACATAACAGGTATCATGTCATACAGGCTATAGTGTCAATCTGTCACATAACAGCAGATATCATGTCATAGAGGATATAGTGTCAATCTGTCACATAACAGCAAGTATCATGTCATTGAGGGTAGTGCAATACTGTCAATCTGTCACATAACTGCAGGTATCATGCCACAGAAGGTAATGCAATAGTGTCAATCTGTCACATAACAACAGGTATCATGTCATACAGGGTATTTTGCCAATCTGTTAGATAACAGCAGGTCACATGTCAAAAGGTAGTAAATAGTGTCACTATTTCACATAACAACAGGTATCATGTCATACAGGGTATAGTGTCAATCTGTCAGATAACAGCAGGTATCACGTCATAGATGGTAGTGCAATAGTGTCAATCTGTCACATAACAGCAGCTATCATGTCATAGAGGGTATAGTGTCAATCTGTCACATAACTGCAAATTATCGTGTCATAGAGGATAGTGCAATACTGTCAATCTGTCACATAACTGCAAGTATCATGTCATAGAAGGTAATGCAATAGTGTCAATCTGTCACATAACAGGTATCATGTCATACAGGCTATAGTGTCAATCTGTCACATAACAGCAGATATCATGTCATAGAGGATATAGTGTCAATCTGTCACATAACAGCAAGTATCATGTCATAGAGGGTAGTGCAATACTGTCAATCTGTCACATAACTGCAGGTATCATGCCATAGAAGGTAATGCAATAGTGTCAATCTTTCACATAACAACAGGTATCATGTCATACAGGGTATTTTGTCAATTTGTTAGATAACAGCAGGTCACATGTCAAAAGGTAGTAAATAGTGTCACTATGTCACATAACAACAGGTATCACGTCATACAGGCTATAGTGTCAATCTGTCGCATAACAGCAGCTATCATGTCATAGAGGGTATAGTGTCAATCTGTCACATAACTGCAAGTATCATGTCATAGAGGATAGTGCAATACTGTCAATCTGTCACATAACTGCAAGTATCATGTCATAGAAGGTAATGCAATAGTGTCAATTTGTCACATAACAGGTATCATGTCATACAGGCTATAGTGTCAATCTGTCACATAACAGCAGATATCATGTCATAGAGGATATAGTGTCAATCTGTCACATAACAGCAAGTATCATGTCATAAAGGGTAGTGCAATACTGTCAATCTGTCACATAACTGCAGGTATCATGCCATAGAAGGTAATGCAATAGTGTCAATCTGTCACATAACAACAGGTATCATGTCATACAGGGTATTTTGTCAATCTGTTAGATAACAGCAGGTCACATGTCAAAAGGTAGTAAATAGTGTCACTATGTCACATAACAACAGGTATCATGTCATACAGGGTATAGTGTCAATCTGTCAGATAACAGCAGGTATCATGTCATAGAAGGTAGTGCAATAGTGTCAATCTGTCACATAACAGGTATCATGTCATACAGGCTATAGTGTCAATCTGTCACATAACAGCAGATATCATGTCATAGAGGATATAGTGTCAATCTGTCACATAACAGCAAGTATCATGTCATAGAGGGAAGTGCAATACTGTCAATCTGTCACATAACTGCAGTTATGTGACAGATTGACAGTATTGCACTTCCCTCTATGACATGATACTTGCTGTTATGTGACAGATTGACACTATATCCTCTATGACATGATATCTGCTGTTATGTGACAGATTGACACTATAGCCTGTATGACATGATAACTGTTATGTGACAAATTGACACTATTGCATTACCTTCTATGACATGATACTTGCAGTTATGTGACAGATTGACAGTATTGCACTATCCTCTATGACATGATACTTGCAGTTATGTGACAGATTGACACTATACCCTCTATGACATGATAGCTGCTGTTATGCGACAGATTGACACTATAGCCTGTATGACGTGATACCTGTTGTTATGTGACATAGTGACACTATTTACTACCTTTTGACATGTGACCTGCTGTTATCTAACAAATTGACAAAATACCCTGTATGACATGATACCTGTTGTTATGTGAAAGATTGACACTATTGCATTACCTTCTATGGCATGATACCTGCAGTTATGTGACAGATTGACAGTATTGCACTACCCTCTATGACATGATACTTGCTGTTATGTGACAGATTGACACTATATCCTCTATGACATGATATCTGCTGTTATGTGACAGATTGACACTATAGCCTGTATGACATGATACCTGTTATGTGACAGATTGACACTATTGCATTACCTTCTATGACATGATACTTGCAGTTATGTGACAGATTGACAGTATTGCACTATCCTCTATGACACGATAATTTGCAGTTATGTGACAGATTGACACTATACCCTCTATGACATGATAGCTGCTGTTATGTGACAGATTGACACTATTGCACTACCCTCTATGACGTGATACCTGCTGTTATCTGACAGATTGACACTATACCCTGTATGACATGATACCTGTTGTTATGTGAAATAGTGACACTATTTACTACCTTTTGACATGTGACCTGCTGTTATCTAACAGATTGGCAAAATACCCTGTATGACATGATACCTGTTGTTATGTGACAGATTGACACTATTGCATTACCTTCTGTGGCATGATACCTGCAGTTATGTGACAGATTGACAGTATTGCACTACCCTCAATGACATGATACTTGCTGTTATGTGACAGATTGACACTATATCCTCTATGACATGATATCTGCTGTTATGTGACAGATTGACACTATAGCCTGTATGACATGATACCTGTTATGTGACAGATTGACACTATTGCATTACCTTCTATGACATGATACTTGCAGTTATGTGACAGATTGACAGTATTGCACTATCCTCTATGACACGATACTTGCAGTTATGTGACAGATTGACACTATACCCTCTATGACATGATAGCTGCTGTTATGTGACAGATTGACACTATTGCACTACCCTCTATGACGTGATACCTGCTGTTATCTGACAGATTGACACTATACCCCGTATGACATGATACCTGTTGTTATGTGAAATAGTGACACTATTTACTACCTTTTGACATGTGACCTGCTGTTACCTAACAGATTGGCAAAATACCCTGTATGACATGATACCTATTGTTATGTGACAGATTGACACTATTGCATTACCTTCTGTGGCATGATACCTGCAGTTATGTGACAGATTGACAGTATTGCACTACCCTCAATGACATGATACTTGCTGTTATGTGACAGATTGACACTATATCCTCTTTGACATGATATCTGCTGTTATGTGACAGATTGACACTATAGCCTGTATGACATGATACCTGTTATGTGACAGATTGACGCTATTGCATTACCTTCTATGACATGATACTTGCAGTTATGTGAAAGATTGACAATATTGCACCATCCTCTATGATATGATACCTGGTGTTATGTGACAGATTGACACTATACCCTCTATGACATGATAGCTGCTGTTATGTGACAGATTGACACTATTGCACTACCCTCTATGACATGATACCTGCTGTTATGTGACAGATTAACACTATACATTGTATGACATGATATCTGCTGTTATGTGACAGATTGACACTATACCCTGTATGACATGATACCTGTTGTTATGTGACAGATTGACACTATTGCATTACTTTACATGACATGATTCCTGCAGTTATGTGACAGATTGACATTATTGCACTACTCTCTATGACATGATAGCTGCTGAAAGATGACAATGACACTATGTCATCATAGCACTTCCCTCTATGATATGATACCTGCTTGATGATGAAAGATTTACACTATGATATTATAGCACTCCCCTATTTGACATGATAACTGCTGGTAGATGACATAAGACTCCCCTCTATGACTTGATAACTCCTGGTAGATTACAGATGTTACTATGACATTAAAGCACTCCCCTCTATGACATGAAAACTACTTGTAGATCTATGAAAAAATGCTTAAAAAGGACTATAATATCAATAAGCTTTTAAATTTGACTACTAGTAATTTTAAATATTTTGAAACTTAGACAGTTTCTGTATGTATTTGACACATATAACTCTTTTGGAGTCATAAAGAATGTAATTTTAAAAGTTTTGATAACATAACACTGAAATTTTAGGACATTTAAGTTTAGTGTGACTTGACTGGTCCACCTTCCTAATCATTCCTTAACTAAGGTTTTCCTCAATTTAAATTTAGCAAATTTTGACAGTCTTTTATGGAACTCAAAATACCAGTTCTAATACTAGTATTGGACAAAACTTGAGTACATTGTTATGAGCTGCAAGTGATCTTCAAGCTGACATCTAAATTTTCTGAAATGTAACAAAATTATTATTATTTTACTTTTACCAGATTTAAATTAAGGAAACTTTTAGTCAAGGAATATTTGTGAATCTGGAGCCTGGTACTAAAATGTGGGGATGATTGGTAGTACATCTCAACACAGACAGTTTCAGTCATGACATACTCTAGCAACACAAACTAAGATTATACTCTGTATTAAGTCCTCCATTTCACCAAACGTGATACTGGAAGATGAAAACATGTAATTCAATCAATTAAACTCTAGAACAAAGGATGATGGTTTGGAATATTGTTTGTACTACCATCACTATTAATTCTATAACCTTAATCCTTAAGCAAGCCTCTTTATTTGGGCTAGCACCTTAAAAACTAAACTGCCTTACAAGATTCAAAATGAATCGAACAATCATAGTGTGGGGGTGCACTTGTATTTGCATTGGTCTATTTATAAGATTTTGTTAATATATACAGTTCAACCTGGCAATAACAACACTGTCTATAGTGGTCAGCTTTTTCAAGTCCAGACCCCTTTTGCTGAATATTTCACCTCTCTATAGTTGTCACCTGTCTAATTTTAGTCCAAAAGTCATCACTTCCCTCTCTATATCAGCCAGTGTTTTATTTTGACAGAAGTTTTCACTTCAGTCAGGATTATTTTTATTTCAATTGAGGCAGTCCATTACTGAGTGAATTTCAAGATTCAGGTGGTCAGTTCTGGGACGATGGAGAAAACTGAAGTGTCCAGAGGGAACCACTGGCTTTCAGCAAGTAAACCGTCAAGATTCCCAAGTGAAATTGGAACTTAGCTAGACGGCGAGAGATACTGTGGTCAGTTATGGGATGGTAGAGGAAACCAGAGAGCGAACAGAAAATCTGCATTTAGGATTCTTTCACTTTTAACGAGGTGGTCAGTTCTAGGATTTAGAGGAAAATGTAGTGCTCGGAAGAAACCACTGACCTTCGGAAAGTGAGCTGACAGGGTTTATCACATTTTTGCTGAATATTTCACCTCTCTATAGTTGTCACCTGTCTAATTTTAGTCCAAAAGTTGTCACTTAACTGTCTATAACAGCCAGAGCTTTATTTTGACAAAAGTTTACACTTCAGTCAAGATTTTTTTTATTTCAATTGAGGCAGGCTATTACGGAGTGGAGTCATTTTTTATGCTCACACTGTCAAATTTTCTGAATTTCAAAATTCATGTGGTTAGTTCTGGAATGGTGGAGAAAACAGAAGTGCCCAGAGGAAACCACTGGCTTTCAGCAAGTAAACCGACAAGATTCCCAAGTGAAATTGGAACTTCGCTAGGATGAGAGATACTGTGGTCAGTTATGGGATGGTAGAGGAAACCAGAGAGAGAACAGAAAATCTGCATTCAGGATTCTTTCACTTTTAACGAGGTTGTCAGTTCTGGAAAATGAAGGAAAACGTAGTGATATGAGGATACCATTGACCTTCTGCAAGAGAACTGACAGGGTTTCTTACATTCTGGTCTGTCAGAGTGGTTTTGAACCTAGGTGACAATGAACAGTGAAGTCAGCTAAAGGATAGTAAAAGAAACCAGAGTGCCAAGAGAAAACCTGCAGTCAATTAAAATTCTTTTACTTATATCAAGGCCGTCAGTTGTGGGATAATGCAAGAAACCAGTGTCCAAAGAAAACCACCAACCTTCCTTCGACAAGCAAACTTGCATTAGCATCTGCCCTAGTAGGATTCAAATTTACTGACACTGTGAAGTCAGTTAAGGAAGAAACTAGTACCCAGAGAAAATTTCAGACCATTGGCAAGCTGAGAAACTTTCTTACACTAGAACTTGTAGTGAGTTGGATTTGAACTTTGATGTCTAGAGGTCACGTGAGCTGTATCTGTAAACTACTTGGTCATCAAGACCCCCCCCCTTCACTGTACGCCACAGTTATTATTATTATATATAAAAGTTTTAATCTGTTAATATGTAGCAACATATAAAGTCCGATTACTCCATTTAACTTTCAACAATCTCAATTATTTTTGTCACATTTATACATATATAGTCTTCTCGACAATATATCCAACTTTCAGCTTTGTAGCATGTATAAGAAATTCCTTGGCGCAAAAATATTCCTAAAAATTTGCTGGGCTTTAAATCTACTCCTGGGCGTTAAGTACTCTGACCGCTGTCGCAGGCCCATGGATATCGGACATTGACTTACCAAAAGTAATAAATTCTAATACCGCTATTTTAATCCAGTAATATATGCACAATTTTGTAAACTTAATCGATGTTAATTCACAGACATTGACGTTTTACTTTCATTTTCAGATTCAAGGTGCCCACGGGTATCGACAGAACCTATCCACAAACTTGTACCCGTGTCCCTGCCCTGGTAGGTTACGGTAGGTCAATTTTGGCGTAGAATATATCTCGTATAAAAACAACGATAAAAACGTACTTTTTTGGGTTCAATTAAAGTAATATGGCATGCATACTAAGTTATATATAAGGTACGTAAATACCGACTAGTACTGTCGCCGGTTAAGTATTGACCCCTTTGTTACAAGGCTTCAGATTGGCTAAACGGTACCTCATTAACCGACAAATTTATGCATTATGTACATAATACATAAATTATGTACATAATGCATTTATGAGAATAAAAGTGGTGAAAGCTTGCCATAACGGCACGCTTCGGTCACATTTAATACATAATTTACATTATGAGTACATAATTCACATTATGAAAACATAATAAAATTATCGATTGATAATTAAAAAAATACATAATTTAGTTGCGATAATGTGCGCCTCATCCACATTTAATCCCATAAATTGCATTATGTATACATAATGCGAATTATGTATTTAATGTCGTTGAGGCATTCCATATTTTAATTATCAATCGATAATTTTATTATGTTTTCTATGGAATGCCTCAACCACATTAAATACATAATTCGCATTATGTATACATAATGCAATTTATGGGATTAAATGTGGTTGAGGCGCACATTATCGCAACTAAATTATGTATTTTTTTAATTATCAATCGATAATTTTATTATGTTTTCATAATGTGAATTATGTACTCATAATGTAAATTATGTACTCATAATGTAAATTATGTACTCATAATGTCAATTATGTATTAAATGTGGTTGAAGCGTGCCGTTATGGCAAGCTTTCACCACTTTTATTCTCATAAATGCATTATGTACATAATTTATGTATTATGTACATAATTTACATAATTTATGCATTATGTTCATAATGCATAAATTTGCCGGTTAATGAGCTACCGTATAGCCAATCAGAGACCTTGTAATAAAGGGTCTTTGACATTGGGGTGAACTTTCGATTTGTAACTTAGACATATCTTAAAATATTTATTTGAAAAAAACCAGCACCGATTATCTTCTCAATTTCAAATTTGCGTTAATTTTCTACTCGGATTATATAGCGCCACTCGGAATCCATGCCGACGACTAGTATTTTTAGGACGAACGGACATTATCAACTGCCATCACTGAACCCATGTGCATATTCTTAGTTTAAATAATAATTGATATAGAGGATTGTATTATTTTTTAGCCGATAAACAGATAAAGTATATTTGTTTTTCTTATGAGAACATACAATTTTATATTTGACCCTTCATTGGCGTATCCTATATTACTGAAAGTGACCAAGTGAATCTCAACACGCCCCCCCCCACGTTCGCCATTATCTTAACCAGCTCTGTTATTTCATATCATAATACTGCACATACAGCATTGCAGGCTGATGAGGCATCTTTAAATCATTGTCCTTCCTAGATAATTTCAGTGCCACACAGGTTGTGAAGGACTGGAAGGTAAGACTTCCCACACAGCCTGCTGAAAGGAATTCCAGACAAGGCTGAGAAATTGGATAGACATAGACAATGACAAATTGTTATTAGATCATGGCTGCTCTACCAAATATTTAAGACAAACCACTAAACTTCTTCTGTTCTTCTCATTTCCCATAGTTAGCCCCACAAGGGTATAATTTTACCATTGTCCATTCTGGTCATAAAATGGAGTACAGGCCTGTCAAAATTTAACACAAAGCCAGGGAAATGGTGCCGACTCGACAGCTGTACTGCAACCCATATCTACCTGTATCTCAGAAACTGTTTGACAGCTTCTGTCGATATCTTTTTACCACCCTTGCTTCTCCTTATCTTTTTCAGGTTCTTGACTCCTTGTTAGTACCACTATGATAGCTCAGTTGGTAGAGTGTTTGCTCCATAAGTGGAGGTCATGGGTTGGAACTTGGAACCCCAACAGGGTGTGACCCAAGACTTGAAAGTTGATAGTGACTGTTCTGACGCCAAGCACTCAGCATTACGAAATGAAAGTCACAGTTATTTTAGATGATAACTTAAAATAAATTGGGTCCTATGTCATGGTAGGTGTGGCTTGTTAAAGAACCATGCTGTATAATGTCATCAGCACAACACATAGGCAAAGTTTCTGTACCTTCGCTTCGATATAAGTGAAATAGTCTTACTAGGACTTTAAACACCATTACTCAATTGCAACTTGACCCCTTGTTAGCTTTTCAGCACCTTGACATCTATTGGCCACTGGTTTTTCAAGGATCAGTCCTGTTTACTTCACCATCCCAGAGGACCTTATGACTAAGTGGTCTGTTTTCTCGTGGAACTTGTTTTCCACAATTTCTAACATTCTTGGAAATGACTCTTGACAAGTTTTTTTGTGAAAAAGTCTTGACAGTTGTTAAAAGACCCTTACTATTACTCTACACCACCATTTAAGAATTGGCTAATTAGTGATATAAGTAAACTAATTTAATTTTGACTTAGTTGTAAAACACCTTTACATTCCATTACTCCCCCAACCCAGAAATGACAATCTCAATGCAAGTGAAATTTGACCAGATTGTAAAACACCATTACTCCACTACTGACCATGGATATAAGTTAAAGAAACTTAACTTGGAAGTAAAACACCATTACCCTACTATCCCAACCCAGAACTGACGATCTAGATACATTTGAAATAATTTGTTGTACACACTTTTTTGAAAGAAATATTAAATGATTTGTTCATATAGAGAAAACAAATTAAACTTTCGATGCTTAAAGGAGCTTAAAGATGGCTTATGAAAGACTTACATTTTAGTGTCGTGAAGCTCCTTTACTATAACCTTAAATGCCACTTTTATTCAGCCTGTAGGTGAAACTTGGGTTAAAGGCATGTTTATGCTATCTTTAAGCCACTTTAAAGCCAGTTAAAAGATGACACTTTGTCTTGTGAATTGAATTACTGAAATTTAGAAAAAGCGGCATACTAAAGAGGGAGTCTTTGCAGACTAACTGAACACTAGACTTCCAAATCAAATACATACTTTCCTACCAATGTCCACATCACAATACAAAAAGTAAAACCTAAAACAAAAAACAGGAAGTGAGGCCGATTGCACTGGAACGGCAAGCATTGCATGTACACTTAGCTATATTTCCAACCTGTAAAAAAAATCACAAACTGTGCATCATTGCTTGCTGATTTGTTTCTTTATTCCTATAAAGTGAAGCTGAATTCATTCAGAACCAAGTTAAATCTTGAGAGAAGATCGTCGCCAATCATTCAACTCTACATACAGATATATTGATGCCGCTCTATCTCTATATATAAATGTCTATCCTAGAGAGATTGAAATGAATGACACGACTGATTCCTCAAGTTCTGCTTCATATTTACAGCGGAAACGCCAAGAGCAAATTGTGTTTCGGTTTTGTTTTTTGAAACCTTCCGCGGTCGAAAAAACGGGATTATTTTTTGTCAAGTGTCTGACACCGGAAAACAATTGGTCACAATCAGTTTCGTATTTTAACGGTAAAATTTGCATGTATGTGTGAAAACGCAATATAAGCACATGTATCATAAACTTAAAATTTCGTATGTATTATAAAATTTTAGATGACATATCATACTTATAAAAAATTCGCGATTTTCTGACGGCA
This sequence comes from Anadara kagoshimensis, assembly GCA_021292105.1. Lineage (NCBI taxonomy): Eukaryota > Metazoa > Mollusca > Bivalvia > Arcoida > Arcidae > Anadara > Anadara kagoshimensis. The sequence goes on from CM037870.1 coordinate 11,347,469, forward strand.
CCCGATTTCTCTTGAAAATCAGCACGAAATTCAACTCGATTTTTAAAACTTGTACGTTTTTTGTACCATGAATATTTCTCTTTGAAATTTTGACATAAATTTACAATATTATTGTTATTTATTTCCTTAAAATAATATACTTGGTGCATAAAGTGTAGATATCTGAAAAAAACAAAAAACCAAGAGCCTCCATTCGTCGTCAATGAAAACAAAAATGGCCGCGAGGTTCAGTGTACAGTAAATTCAGTGTCGTGTTTGAACGGTAAAGTTTGCATTTATGGGTGTGAACGCATTATAAGCAGATTTGTCATGAACTTAGAATTTCGCAGTATGAAAAAATCCGAGATGACATGCATACTTACAAAAAATTCGCGATTTTCTGACGGCACCTTGTTTCTATTGAAAATCACTGTTAATCGGCATGACTCAATTTTTAAAACTTGTACGTTTTTTGTATCATGAATATTTCTCTTTGAAATTTTGACATAACATTACAATACTATTGTTATTTATTTTCGCAAAATATTATACCTGGTGCATACGGTGTGGATATTTGAAAAAAGCAAAAAACCAAGAGCCTTCATTTGTCGTCAATGAAAACAAATATGGCCGTGACCTTCAATGTACTCATACATTGTACATACATCTGACGTAGTGACGTCAATATCAAATTTCGCTTCATCACACAGTCATGACTGTTGCATGCATTATCGATTTTTCTACCTACATGCAATGTCAGCTGCCCAGCATGTTTACATATTGTGCTGACTTCTAATCGTTACATGTTACCATTTTGAGGTCCAAAATATAGGAAAAATAGGAATGTGGCATCAAAATTATATGAGTTTTATAGAAAATTATAGGAGTTTCCACTAAAATTATAGGAATATTTTTAAATAATTTGCACAAAAATATACATCTATGGTTTCTCCTACAGCCATTTCTGTTCCCCCTTTTACTAACAAACATAAAATATTGGCAACTGCAATGTATACTTACTGGTTTAAAAATACATAAACGTGAATGTTGTTTCATATATGTACTAAATGCAAGAAAATGTCCCCATTCTGAATTCCAGTAACAAAAATCATAATAGGTAAATATAAGAAAAGGGTAAAAAAAAGGAAATACAGCCCAACCATTGGAGTGATAATTACCATGATGAATCAGTGTAATGTTATTTCACATCATACAATCCATTATGTCCTAATAAAGTTTCACTTTCCGCCAGGAATTAACAGCAGTGCAAAATCACCTTTTAGAGGACGGACAAAATGGGGTTATATTCATATGTGTAGATTTTGGTTCAAGCATATTTGGCAATATCCAATCGTACAAAGATATACCGACTACTTGTGGACTCTGCCTATTGGCAGAGACGAACGATAAAAACAGTAAACTTCTATTTACATGGTTTATTAATGTCAAATTCACCTTCGACAGAGTGGGTTGTCCCAAGTCCAACTCTTTTCTCTCTATGTCTTAATTACATGCATATTTATACCATTAGATTGAATAGAACACAAAAATTTGTAACAATAAATCTGATTGGTTAGATCAGGTTATAATCTGTTGTTAACCTTAGTTTACCTTATTGGCAACATAAATAAATGTAGAAAATACTTATTATATAACCAAACACGACAGTTCTTATTATAATTAATCCTTCTTAAAATGGGGACATCAAAGTCCACTTGAAATGTCTACTTAGTACTAAGAAAGAGTAAAAAAAAATAATCAGTATGTAAAATGATATAATTAATCCTAATACTAATATTTCTTATTCCAGGTAGATTAAGATTAATTTACATCTGGAAATAAGTGTTAAGTAAAGCTAAATTCCTATCTAAATATTTTAATGTTTTTGGATAATTTGTAAATATCAAGAAATATTTATCATAATTTTATATTATTTAATATATATAATATTTACATTTATAATTTATTTCATATTTTCTTTTCCTTTAAAATCATTAAACTTGATTTAATGTTGATGTTAAAAAGATACTAAATGAGCTCTGTGACACTTCCCTCTTGTCTATGTGAACTTGTTCCACAAGTTTTGTTTAAGAAAGGAAGGGCAGTGTTGAAAAAAGTAGAGATATAAAACATTTTCAACCAAAACATGTTTAAAGTAAAACTGTAAGCAAAGTGTTTACACTTGAAACAATGGATTGATGTCATATAAAGAATTTAAAAATATACTAAATAAGCTCTTAGCTCTGTATTTTCAAATAAAACAATTATTTTAACAATACATAAATATACAGTATATGCTAAAATCACTTTTTTTTAAAAAATGATTGTGTCATCTATTAAATTTTGGGATAATATTCCCTATGAATCATAAATCATAAAATGAAACAAATAGTCATATTTATATTAAATGACATAATATCAAAATAAAAATGAGTTTCAAATTTTTGTAATTTTACATCAATATAGATTTCTGAACTGTGCTGTACTTCATATATATAATATTCATTCTCAAATTTGAAGTGTGCTGTACTTCATATATTTTGTGCTATACTTCATATATATAATGTTCATTTTCATTTTAGAAATGTTGTATTTCATTTATTTAATGTTCATTGTCATAGTTGAAGTGTTCTGTACTTCATATATATTGTGTTCATAATTATACTTTATGTTCCATTTTGTGAGGAATCTTTACAATGTTTTATTCTTTCATATAGATTTCTTTTGTTTTACATTTTTTATATATCTGTAAAATTTAATATAGCATATGCAAACTTAATCAGTCAAGCAAACTGGGCATATTTAAAATAATGTCAAAACATGGATAACTACTAAATTGTCTATGAGAAATTATACAATCAAGTTGATTGTCTTTTAAGAACAGTGAAAATAAGTAAAATAAGTCAAATAAGGTGTTATGTAAACTTGACTCAGAATTGAAATATATATAGTTGTCACTTGTAGGAAAAGTTCAAATAATATAATGTTTTCAAATTATGGTCACCATTACAATAAACGTCAAGCTTGTCCTCCTGAATCCAAATATAAAATTAATCCAAATAAAACACAGAATTATTGAATTATATTATCTCTAATCCGCACTTAATTTCACAAACACTTGAAATCTAGTGGAAATTGCCATCCATTTTAGTCTGTTTCTGGTTGTTGTAGTCATCTGATGTGCTGCTCTGAAATCTAATGTTATGTTCTTAGGGCACCAAAATATCAGGTTGTCATCTATTGTGTGCAATTTGATTGCACTGTGTTTTTGTTGCTGTTGATGTCCACTCTGTTCCACCATAACTTCTGCTGTTAAGTGTACAACTACTTAAATTGTGCATAGCATTCTGCAGCACATGTGACATAAATTTCAAAAATTTTAGTTAACCAAACGAAAATGAATTATTGAAAGTAAAAAAATATGAAAATGATGAATAATAAATAATTGTTTCAAATAATATATAGCTCAAATATATTAGTTGGGGATTGGGGAGGTGTATCACTGCCCTTAAACTGAAATATTGTCCTATCTAACCTTACTAGTGATTACATCCAGTTGTTAATGCTGTTCACTGCATTTAAAGGTCCAAGCCTAGCAGGCACATAACTCACAAGCATTCTGACATCTGGGACCCTAATCTAAACTAACCCTATTCTATAAAAAAATAATGGCAGTGATATCTGTTTTATTTATTTTTTTTTTTGACCATTTAAAGTATATAAATTGGGGTTTATATATGTATTAATATTTTTAAAGGTTTTTTTATATGTGTAGATTTCTAAATGTGCCTAATGTATCTCAATATTGAATAACTTGTTATTATAAATAAAAATTGTGATAATTATAAGAATTTCTGTTACACTCCTGAAATGTATATGCATTTACATGTTCAACTAAGTTTTACTACAAATCCCCGACAGTTAAGGTAAGTGACTGTAATATGTGTGAAAGTAAGTTATCACTTGAAAATGAAAAGTACATTCAATAAAATGTACAGATTTATAAATATATTTTCAGGTTACAATAAAGCTAAACAATTTGATACACAACACACATGATGATTATAATATGTAAAATATAAAATTAATATTTATTTATTTATTTATTTATATTTATTTATTATTTATTTATTTATTATTTTTATATTATTTTAGTCACTTATTTATATATTTACCAGGTAAGGTTGCATCTATGGTATGGGAAACAGTTATAAACATCCTTGTGGAGAATGTATCAGTTTTTTGTGCGGTACTATAAGAATTTGAGTGTAACGCTTTCACATGTGCCCAAACTAAATCGGTTGTAGAAACAATGATGTACCATTGGAGTGATAATTACCATGATGAATCAGTGTAATGTTAGTTACATTTATTATTATTATTATAATTATTATTTATACTCTTTTTTTTATTGCAGACAATAAAAGGGAAATGTCGACCAAATTTATCCTGCTTTACAATAATTATTTTCTATCTACATGATTTATAAATATTCATGGCGTTCAAAAAATTCCAGAAAATGAAATCAGTTATCACAGAATTGCCATTGGTATTCTAGGTGGATTGGGAAAATGAACTGATGCTCCGTCAATTATCGACTATGATAAGGTCAACTGACTTTTTTAATACTACAGATATACAACTATTCAGTGACACAAAACCGGTTTCAAACATCAAGAAGGACTTAAACATCATACAATCCATTATGTCCTAAAAAGTTTCACTTTCCGCCAGGAATTAACAGCAGTGCAAAAATCACCTTTAGAGGACGGACAAAATGGGGATATTCATATGTGTAGTTTTGTTCAAGCATATTTGGCAATATCAATCGTACAAAGAAATACCGACTACTTGTGGACTCTGCCTTTTGGCAGAGACGAAACGATAAAAACAGTAAACTTCTATTTACATGTTTATTAATGTCAAATTCTCCTTCGACAGAGTGGGTTGTCCCAATCCAACTCTTTTTCTCTCTATGTCTTAATTACATGCATATTTATACCATTTAGATTGAATAGAACACAAAATTTGTAACAATAAATCTGATTGGTTAGTCAGGTTATAATCTGTGTTAACCTTAGTTTACCTTATTGGCAACATAAATAAATGTAGAAAATACTTATTATATAACCAAACACGACAGTTCTTATTATAATTAATCTTCTTAAAATGGGGACATCAAAGTCCACTTGAAATGTCTACTTAGTACTAAGAAAGAGTAAAAAAACAAATAATCAGTATGTAAAATGATATAATTAATCCTAATACTAATATTTCTTATTCCAGGTAGATTAAGATTATTCACATCTGGAAATAAGTGTTAAGTAAAGCTAAATTCCTATCTAAATATTTTAATGTTTTGGATAATTTGTAAATATCAAGAAATATTATCAATTTTTATATTAATATATATAATATTTACATTTATAATTTATTTCAATTTTCTTTTCCTTTAAAATCATTAAACTTGATTTAAATGTTGATGTTAAAAAGATACTAAATGAGCTCTGTGGACACTTCCCTCTTGTCTATGTGAACTTGTTCCACAAGTTTGTTTAAGAAAGGAAGGGCAGTGTTGAAAAAGTAGTAGAGATATAAAACATTTTCAACCAAAACATGTTTAAAGTAAAACTGTAAGCAAAGTGTTTACACATAACAAAATGGATTGATGTCATATAAAGAATTTAAAAATATACTAAATAAGCTCTTAGCTCTGTATTTTAAAAATAAAACAATTATTTTAACAATACATAAATATACAGTATATATGCTAAAATCACTTTTTTAAAAATGCTTGTGTCATATATTAAATTTTGGGATAATATTCCCTATGAATCAAAATCATAAAATGAAACAATAGTCATATTTATATTAAATGACATAATATCAAAATAAAAATGAGTTTCAATTTTTGTAATTTTACATCAATATAGATTTCTGAACTGTGCTGTACTTCATATATATAATATTCATTCTCAAATTTGAAGTGTGCTGTACTTCATATATTTTGTGCTATACTTCATATATATAATGTTCATTTTCATTTTAGAAATGTTGTATTTATATATTTAATGTTCATTGTCATAGTTGAAGTGTTCTGTACTTCATATATATTGTGTTCATAATTATACTTTATGTTCCATTTTGTGAGGAATCTTTACAATGTTTTTATTCTTTCATATAGATTTCTTTTGTTTTACATTTTTATATATCTGTAAAATTTAATATAGCATATGCAAACTTAATCTGTCAAGCAAACTGGGCATATTTAAAATTAATGTCAAACAGGAATAACTACTAAATTGGTCTATGAGAAATTATACAATCAAGTTGATTGTCTTTTAAGAACAGTGAAAATAAGTAAAATAAGTCAAATAAGGCTGTTTATGTAAACTTGACTCAGAATTGAAATATTATAGTTGTCACTTGTAGAAAAGTTAAATAATATAATGTTTTCAAATTATGTCACCATTACAATAAACGTTCAAGCTGTCCTCCTGAATCCAAATATAAAATTAATCCAAATAAAACACAGAATTATTGAATTATATTTATCTCTATAATCCGCACTTCAATTCACAAACACGTGAAATCTAGTGGAAATTGCCATCCATTTTAGTCTGTATTTCTGGTTGTTGTAGTCATCTGATGTGCTGCTCTGAAATCTAATGTTATGTTCTTATGGGCACCAAAATATCAGGTTGTCATCTATTGTGTGCAATTTTGATTGCACTGTGTTTTGTTGCTGTTGATGTCCACTCTGTTCCACCATAACTTCTGCTGTTAAGTGTACAACTACTTAAATTGTGCATAGCATTCTGCAGCACATGTGACATAAATTTCAAAAATATTTTAGTTCAACCAAACGAAAATGAATTATTTGAAAGTAAAAAATATGAAAATGATGAATAATAAATAATTGTTTCAAATAATATATAGCTCAAATATATTAGTTGGGGATTGGGGAGGGGTATATCACTGCCCTTAAACTGAAATATTGTCCCTATCTAACCTTACTAGTGATTACATCCAGTTGTTAATGCTGTTCACCTGCAGTTTAAAGGTCCAAGCCTAGCAGGCACATAACTACAAGCATTCTGACATCTGGGACCCTAAATCTAAACTAACCATATTCTATAAAAAAAATAATGGCAGTGATATCTGTTTTATTTATTTTTTTGACCATTTAAAGTTATATAAATTGGGGTTTATATATGTATTAATATTTTTAAAGGTTTTATATGTGTAGATTTCTAAATGTGCTAATGTATCTCAATATTGAATAACTTGTTATTTATAAATAAAAATTGTGATAATTATAAGGATTTCTGTTACACTCCTGAAATGTATATGCATTTACATGTCAACTAAGTTTACTACAAATCCCCGACAGTTAAGGTAAGTGACTGTAAATGTGTGTGAAAGTAAGTTATCACTTGAAAATGAAAAGTACATTCAATAAAATGTACAGATTTATAAATATATTTTCAGTGTTACAATAAAGCTAAACAATTGATACACCACACACATGATGTATAGTATTGTAAAATATTAAAATTGATATTTATTTATTATTTATTTATTATTATTACTATTTATTTTAGTCACTCTATTTATATATTTACCAGGTAAGGTTGCATCACTTGGTATGGGAAACAGTTATAAACATCCTTGTGGATAATGTATCAGTTTTTTGTGCGGTACTATAAGAATTTGAGTGTACGCTTTCAAAAAATCGGTTGTAGAAACAATGATGTACCATTGGAGTGATAATTACCATGATGAATCAGTGTAATGTTATTTACATATTATTATTATTATTATAATTATTATTTATTACTTTTTTTTTATTGCAGACAATAAAAGGGAAATGTCGACCAAATTTATCCTGCTTTACAATAATTATTTTCATATCTAATGATTTATAAATATTTCATGGCGTTCAAAAAATTCCAGAAAATGAAATCAGTTATCACAGAATTGCCATTGGTATTCTAGGTGGATTGGGAAAATGAACTGATGCTCCGTCAATTATCGACTATGATAAGGTCAACTGACTTTTTAATACTACAGATATACAACTATTCAGTGACACAAAACCGGTTTCAAACATCAAGAAGGACTTAACACATCATACAATCCATTATGTCCTAATAAAGTTTCACTTTCCGCCAGGAATTAACAGCAGTGCAAAATCGCCTTTTAGAGGACGGACAAAATGGGGTTATATCATATGTGTAGATTTTGGTTCAAGCATATTTGGCAATATCCAATCGTACAAAGAAATACCGACTACTTGTGGACTCTGCCTTTTGGCAGAGACGAACGATAAAAACAGTAAACTTCTTTACATGGTTTATTAATGTCAAATTCTCCTTCGACAGAGTGGGTTGTCCCAAGTCCAACTCTTTCTCTCTATGTCTTAATTACATGCATATTTATACCATTAGATTGAATAGAACACAAAAATTTGTAACAATAAATCTGATTGGTTAGATCAGGTTATAATCTGTTGTTAACCTTAGTTTACCTTATTGGCAACATAAATAAATGTAGAAAATACTATTATATAACCAAACACGACAGTTCTTATTATAATTAATCCTTCTTAAAATGGGGACATCAAAGTCCACTTGAAATGTCTACTTAGTACTAAGAAAGAGTAAAAAAACAAATAATCAGTATGTAAAATGATATAATAATCCTAATACTAATATTCTTATTCCAGGTAGATTAAGATTAATTTACATCTGGAAATAAGTGTTAAGTAAAGCTAAATTCCTATCTAAATATTTTAATGTTTTTGGATAATTTGTAAATATCAAGAAATATTTATCATAATTTTATATTATTTAATATATATAATATTTACATTTATAATTTATTTCATATTTTCTTTTCCTTTAAAATCATTAAACTTGATTTAATGTTGATGTTAAAAAGATACTAAATGAGCTCTGTGACACTTCCCTCTTGTCTATGTGAACTTGTTCCACAAGTTTTGTTTAAGAAAGGAAGGGCAGTGTTGAAAAAGGTAGAGATATAAACATTTTCAACCAAAACATGTTTAAAGTAAAACTGTAAGCAAAGTGTTTACACATAACAAAATGGATTGATGTCATATAAAGAATTTAAAAATATACTAAATAAGTCTTAGCTCTGTATTTTAAAATAAAACAATTATTTTAACAATACATAAATATACAGTATATATGCTAAAATTACTTTTTTAAAAATGCTTGTGTCATATATTAAATTTTGGGATAATATTCCCTATGAATCATAAATCATAAAATGAAACAAATAGTCATATTTATATTAAATGACATAATATCAAAATAAAAATGAGTTTCAATTTTTGTAATTTTACATCAATATAGATTTCTGAACTGTGCTGTACTTCATATATATATAATATTCATTCTCAAATTTGAAGTGTGCTGTACTTCATATATTGTGCTATACTTCATATATATAATGTTCATTTTCATTTTAGAAATGTTGTATTTCATTTATTTAATGTTCATTGTCATAGTTGAAGTGTTCTGTACTTCATATATATTGTGTTCATAATTATACTTTATGTTCCATTTTGTGAGGAATCTTTACAATGTTTTTATTCTTTCATATAGATTTCTTTTGTTTTACATTTTTTATATATCTGTAAAATTTAATATAGCATATGCAAACTTAATCTGTCAAGCAAACTGGGCATATTTAAAATTAATGTCAAACATGGATAACTACTAAATTGGTCTATGAGAAATTATACAATCAAGTTGATTGTCTTTTAAGAACAGTGAAAATCAGTAAAATAAGGCTGTTATGTAAACTTGACTCAGAATTGAAATATATATAGTTGTCACTTGTAGGAAAAGTTCAAATAATATAATGTTTTCAAATTATGTCACCATTACAATAAACGTTCAAGCTGTCCTCTGAATCCAAATATAAATTAATCCAAATAAAACACAGAATTATTGAATTATATTTATCTCTATAATCCGCACTTTAATTTCACAAACACTGAAATCTAGTGGAAATTGCCATCCATTTTAGTCTGTATTTCTGGTTGTTGTAGTCATCTGATGTGCTGCTCTGAAATCTAATGTTATGTTCTTTATGGGCACCAAAATATCAGGTTGTCATCTATTGTGTGCAATTTTGATTGCACTGTGTTTTGTTGCTGTTGATGTCCACTCTGTTCCACCATAACTTCTGCTGTTAAGTGTACAACTACTTAAATTGTGCATAGCATTCTGCAGCACATGTGACATTAATTTCAAAAATATTTTAGTTAACCAAACGAAAATGAATTATTTGAAAGTAAAAAATATGAAAATGATGAATAATAAATAATTGTTTCAAATAATATATAGCTCAAATATATTAGTTGGGGATTGGGGAGGTGTATATCACTGCCCCTTAAACTGAAATATTGTCCCTATCTAACCTTACTAGTGATTACATCCAGTTGTTAATGCTGTTCACCTGCAGTTTAAAGGTCCAAGCCTAGCAGGCACATAACTCACAAGCATTCTGACATCTGGGACCCTAATCTAAACTAACCCTATTCTATAAAAAAATAATGGCAGTGATATCTGTTTGTTTTTTTTTTTTTTTTTTGACCATTTAAAGTTATATAAATTGGGGTTTATATATGTATTAATTTAAAGGTTTTTTATATGTGTAGATTTCTAAATGTGCCTAATGTATCTCAATATGAATAATTGTTATTTATAAATAAAAATTGTGATAATTATAACGATTTCTGTTACACTCCTGAAATGTATATGCATTTACATGTTCAACTAAGTTTTACTACAAATCCCCGACAGTTAAGGTAAGTGACTGTAATATGTGTGAAAGTAAGTTATCACTTGAAAATGAAAAGTACATTCAATAAAATGTACAGATTTATAAATATATTTTCAGTGTTACAATAAAGCTAAACAATTTGATACACAACACACATGATGTATAGTATTGTAAAATATTAAAATTGATACTATTATTTATTTATTTATTTATTTATTTATTTATTTATATTTATTATTTTTACTATTTATTTTTAGTCACTCTATTTATATATTTACCAGGTAAGGTTGCATCACTTGGTATGGGAAACAGTTATAAACATCCTTGTGGAGAATGTATCAGTTTTTTGTGCGGTACTATAAGAATTTGAGTGTAACGCTTTTCACATTTGCCCAAACTAAATCGGTTGTAGAAACAATGATGTACCATTGGAGTGATAATTACCATGATGAATCAGTGTAATGTTATTTACATTTATTATTATTATTATTATAATATTATTTATTACTCTTTTTTTTATTGCAGACAATAAAAGGGAAATGTCGACCAAATTTATCCTGCTTTACAATAATTATTTTCATATCTACATGATTTATAAATATTTCATGGCGTTTCAAAAAATTCCAGAAAATGAAATCAGTTATCACAGAATTGCCATTGGTATTCTAGGTGGATTGGGAAAATGAACTGATGCTCCGTCAATTATCGACTATGATAAGGTCAACTGACTTTTTAATACTACAGATATAAACTATTCAGTGACACAATACCGGTTTCAAACATCAAGAAGGACTTAACGCATCATACAATCCATTATGTCCTAATAAAGTTTCACTTTCCGCCAGGAATTAACAGCAGTGCAAAATCACCTTTTAGAGGACGGACGGACAAAATGGGGTTATATTCATATGTGTAGATTGGTTCAAGCATATTTGGCAATATCCAATCGTACAAAGAAATACCGACTACTTGTGGACTCTGCCTTTTGGCAGAGACGAACGATAAAAACAGTAAACTTCTATTTACATGGTTTATTAATGTCAAATTCTCCTTCGACAGAGTGGGTTGTCCCAAGTCCAACTCTTTTCTCTCTATGTCTTAATTACATGCATATTTATACCATTTAGATTGAATAGAACACAAAAATTTGTAACAATAAATCTGATTGGTTAGATCAGGTTATAATCTGTTGTTAACCTTAGTTTACCTTATTGGCAACATAAATAAATGTAGAAAATACTTATTATATAACCAAACACGACAGTTCTTATTATAATTAATCCTTCTTAAAATGGGGACATCAAAGTCCACTTGAAATGTCTACTTAGTACTAAGAAAGAGTAAAAACAAATAATCAGTATGTAAAATGATATAATTAATCCTAATACTAATATTTCTTATTCCAGGTAGATTAAGATTAATTCACATCTGGAAATAAGTGTTAAGTAAAGCTAAATTCCTATCTAAATATTTAATTTTTGGATAATTTGTAAATATCAAGAAATATTTATCATAATTTTATATATTTAATATATATAATATTACATTTATAATTTATTTCATATTTTCTTTTCCTTTAAAATCATTAAACTTGATTAATGTTGATGTTAAAAAGATACTAAATGAGCTCTGTGACACTTCCCTCTTGTCTATGTGAACTTGTTCCACAAGTTTTGTTTAAGAAAGGAAGGGCAGTGTTGAAAAAGGTAGAGATATAAAACATTTTCAACCAAAACATGTTTAAAGTAAAACTGTAAGCAAAGTGTTTACACATAACAAAATGGATTGATGTCATATAAAGAATTTAAAAAATATACTAAATAAGCTCTTAGCTCTGTATTTTAAAATAAAACAATTATTTTAACAATACATAAATATACAGTATATATGCTAAAATCACTTTTTTAAAAATGCTTGTGTCATATATTAAATTTGGGATAATATTCCCTATGAATCATAAATCATAAAATGAAACAAATAGTCATATTATATAAATGACATAATATCAAAATAAAAATGAGTTTCAATTTTTGTAATTTTACATCAATATAGATTCTGAACTGTGCTGTACTTCATATATATATAATATTCATTCTCAAATTTGAAGTGTGCTGTACTTCATATATTTTGTGCTATACTTCATATATATAATGTTCATTTTCTTTTAGAAATGTTGTATTTCATTTATTTAATGTTCATTGTCATAGTTGAAGTGTTCTGTACTTCATATATATTGTGTCATAATTATACTTTATGTTCCATTTTGTGAGGAATCTTTACATTTTTTTATTCTTTCATATAGATTTTTTTGTTTTACATTTTTTATATATCTGTAAAATTTAATATAGCATATGCAAACTTAATCTGTCAAGCAAACTGGGCATATTTAAAATTAATGTCAAACATGGATAACTACTAAATTGGTCTATGAGAAATTATACAATCAAGTTGATTGTCTTTTAAGAACAGTGAAAATAAGTAAAATAAGTCAAATAAGGCTGTTTATGTAAACTTGACTCAGAATTGAAATATATATAGTTGTCACTTGTAGGAAAAGTTCAAATAATATAATGTTTTCAAATTATGTCACCATTACAATAAACGTTCAAGCTGTCCTCCTGAATCCAAATATAAAATTAATCCAAATAAAACACAGAATTATTGAATTATATTTATCTCTATAATCCGCACTTTAATTTCACAAACACTTGAAATCTAGTGGAAATTGCCATCCATTTTAGTCTGTATTTCTGGTTGTTGTAGTCATCTGATGTGCTGCTCTGAAATCTAATGTTATGTTCTTTATGGGCACCAAAATATCAGGTTGTCATCTATTGTGTGCAATTTTGATTGCACTGTGTTTTTGTTGCTGTTGATGTCCACTCTGTTCCACCATAACTTCTGCTGTTAAGTGTACAACTACTTAAATTGTGCATAGCATTCTGCAGCACATGTGACATAAATTTCAAAAATATTTTAGTTAACCAAACGAAAATGAATTATTTGAAAGTAAAAAATATGAAAATGATGAATAATAAATAATTGTTTCAAATAATATATAGCTCAAATATATTAGTTGGGGATTGGGTGGGGTATATCACTGCCCCTTAAACTGAAATATTGTCCCTATCTAACCTTACTAGTGATTACATCCAGTTGTTAATGCTGTTCACCTGCAGTTTAAAGGTCAAGCCTAGCAGGCACATAACTCACAAGCATTCTGACATCTGGGACCCTAATCTAAACTAACCCTATTCTATAAAAAAATAATGGCAGTGATATCTGTTTATTTATTTTTTTTTTGACCATTTAAAGTTATATAAATTGGGGTTTATATATGTATTAATATTTTAAAGGTTTTATATGTGTAGATTTCTAAATGTGCTAATGTATCTCAATATTGAATAAATTGTTATTTATAAATAAAAATTGTGATAATTATAACGATTTCTGTTACACTCCTGAAATGTATATGCATTTACATGTTCAACTAAGTTTTACTACAAATCCCCGACAGTTAAGGTAAGTGACTGTAATATGTGTGAAAGTAAGTTATCACTTGAAAATGAAAAGTACATTCAATAAAATGTACAGATTTATAAATATATTTTCAGTGTTACAATAAAGCTAAAACAATTGATACAACACACATGATGTATAGTATTGTAAAATATTAAAATTGATATTATTTATTTATTATTTATTTATTTATTTATTTATTTATTTATTTATTTTTACTATTTATTTTTAGTCACTCTATTTATATATTACCAGGTAAGGTTGCACCACTTGGTATGGGAAACAGTTATAAACATCCTTGTGGAGAATGTATCAGTTTTTTGTGCGGTACTATAAGAATTTGAGTGTAACGCTTTTCATTTGCCCAAACTAAATCGGTTGTAGAAACAATGATGTACCATTGGAGTGATAATTACCATGATGAATCAGTGTAATGTATTTACATTTATTATATTATTATTATAAATTATTTATTACTCTTTTTTTTTATTGCAGACAATAAAAGGGAAATGTCGACCAAATTTATCCTGCTTTACAATAATTATTTTCATATCTACATGATTTATAAATATTTCATGGCGTTTCAAAAAATTCCAGAAAATGAAATCAGTTATCACAGAATTGTCATTGGTATTCTAGGATTGGAAAATGAACTGATGCTCCGTCAATTATCGACTATGATAAGGTCAACTGACTTTTTAATACTACAGATATACAACTATTCAGTGACACAATACCGGTTTCAAACATCAAGAAGGACTTAACACATCATACAATCCATTATGTCCTAATAAAGTTTCACTTTCCGCCAGGAATTAACAGCAGTGCAAAATCACCTTTTAGAGGACGGACAAAATGGGGTTATATTCATATGTGTAGATTTTGGTTCAAGCATATTTGGCAATATCCAATCGTACAAAGAAATACCGACTACTTGTGGACTCTGCCTTTTGGCAGAGACGAACGATAAAAACAGTAAACTTCTATTTACATGGTTTATTAATGTCAAATTCTCCTTCGACAGAGTGGGTTGTCCCAAGTCCAACTCTTTTCTCTCTATGTCTTAATTACATGCATATTTATACCATTTAGATTGAATAGAACACAAAAATTTGTAACAATAAATCTGATTGGTTAGATCAGGTTATAATCTGTTGTTAACCTTAGTTTACCTTATTGGCAACATAAATAAATGAGAAAAATACTTATTATATAACCAAACACGACAGTTCTTATTATAATTAATCCTTCTTAAAATGGGGACATCAAAGTCCACTTGAAATGTCTACTTAGTACTAAGAAAGAGTAAAAAAACAAATAATCAGTATGTAAAATGATATAATTAATCCTAATACTAATATTTCTTATTCCAGGTAGATTAAGATTAATTCACATCTGGAAATAAGTGTTAAGTAAAGCTAAATTCCTATCTAAATATTTTAATGTTTTGGATAATTGTAAATATCAAGAAATATTTATCATAATTTTATATTATTTAATATATATAATATTTACATTTATAATTTATTTCATATTTTCTTTTCCTTTAAAATCATTAAACTTGATTTAATGTTGATGTTAAAAAGATACTAAATGAGCTCTGTGACACTTCCCTCTTGTCTATGTGAACTTGTTCCACAAGTTTTGTTTAAGAAAGGAAGGGCAGTGTTGAAAAAGGTAGAGATATAAAACATTTTCAACCAAAACATGTTTAAAGTAAAACTGTAAGCAAAGTGTTTACACATAACAAAATGGATTGATGTCATATAAAGAATTTAAAAATATACTAAATAAGCTCTTAGCTCTGTATTTTAAAATAAAAACAATTATTTTAACAATACATAAATATACAGTATATATGCTAAAATCACTTTTTTAAAAATGCTTGTGTCATATTAAATTTTGGGATAATATTCCCTATGAATCATAAATCATAAAATGAAACAAATAGTCATATTTATATTAAATGACATAATATCAAAATAAAAATGAGTTTCAATTTTTTGTAATTTTACATCAATATAGATTTCTGAACTGTGCTGTACTTCATATATATATAATATTCATTCTCAAATTTGAAGTGTGCTGTACTTCATATATTTTGTGCTATACTTCATATATATAATGTTCATTTTCATTTTAGAAATGTTGTATTTTATATATTTAATGTTCATTGTCATAGTTGAAGTGTTCTGTACTTCATATATATTGTGTTCATAATTATACTTTATGTTCCATTTTGTGAGGAATCTTTACAATGTTTTTATTCTTTCATATAGATTTCTTTTGTTTTACATTTTTTATATATCTGTAAAATTTAATATAGCATATGCAAACTTAATCTGTCAAGCAAACTGGGCATATTTAAAATTAATGTCAAACATGGATAACTACTAAATTGGTCTATGAGAAATTATACAATCAAGTTGATTGTCTTTTAAGAACAGTGAAAATAAGTAAAATAAGTCAAATAAGGCTGTTTATGTAAACTTGACTCAGAATTGAAATATATATAGTTGTCACTTGTAGGAAAAGTTCAAATAATATAATGTTTTCAAATTATGTCACCATTACAATAAACGTTCAAGCTGTCCTCCTGAATCCAAATATAAAATTAATCCAAATAAAACACAGAATTATTGAATTATATTTATCTCTATAATCCGCACTTTAATTTCACAAACACGTGAAATCTAGTGGAAATTGCCATCCATTTTAGTCTGTATTTCTGGTTGTTGTAGTCATCTGATGTGCTGCTCTGAAATCTAATGTTATGTTCTTTATGGGCACCAAAATATCAGGTTGTCATCTATTGTGTGCAATTTTGATTGCACTGTGCTTTTTGTTGCTGTTGATGTCCACTCTGTTCCACCATAACTTCTGCTGTTAAGTGTACAACTACTTAAATTGTGCATAGCATTCTGCAGCACATGTGACATAAATTTCAAAAATATTTTAGTTAACCAAACGAAAATGAATTATTTGAAAGTAAAAAATATGAAAATGATGAATAATAAATAATTGTTTCAAATAATATATAGCTCAAATATATTAGTTGGGGATTGGGGTGGGGTATATCACTGCCCCTTAAACTGAAATATTGTCCCTATCTAACCTTACTAGTGATTACATCCAGTTGTTAATGCTGTTCACCTGCAGTTTAAAGGTCCAAGCCTAGCAGGCACATAACTCACAAGCATTCTGACATCTGGGACCCTAATCTAAACTAACCCTATTCTATAAAAAAAATAATGGCAGTGATATCTGTTTTATTTTATTTTTTTTTTGACCATTTAAAGTTATATAAATTGGGGTTTATATGTATTAATATTTTTAAAGGTTTTTTATATGTGTAGATTTCTAAATGTGCCTAATGTATCTCAATATGAATAACTTGTTATTTATAAATAAAAGTTGTGATAATTATAAGGATTTCTGTTACACTCCTGAAATGTATATGCATTTACATGTTCAATTAAGTTTTACTACAAATCCCCGACAGTTAAGGTAAGTGACTGTAATATGTGTGAAAGTAAGTTATCACTTGAAAATGAAAAGTACATTCAATAAAATGTACAGATTTATAAATATATTTTCAGTGTTACAATAAAGCTAAACAATTTGATACACCACACACATGATGTATAGTATTGTAAAATATTAAAATTGATATTTATTTATTTATTTATTTATTTATTTTTACTATTTATTTTTAGTCACTCTATTTATATATTTACCAGGTAAGGTTGCATCACTTGGTATGGGAAACAGTTATAAACATCCTTGTGGATAATGTATCAGTTTTTTGTGCGGTACTATAAGAATTTGAGTGTAACGCTTTTCAAAATCGGTTGTAGAAACAATGATGTACCATTGGAGTGATAATTACCATGATGAATCAGTGTAATGTTATTTACATTTATTATTATTATTATTATAATTATTATTTATTACTTTTTTTTTTATTGCAGACAATAAAAGGGAAATGTCGACCAAATTTATCCTGCTTTACAATAATTATTTTCATATCTACATGATTTATAAATATTTCATGGCGTTTCAAAAAATTCCAGAAAATGAAATCAGTTATCACAGAATTGCCATTGGTATTCTAGGTGGATTGGGAAAATGAACTGATGCTCCGTCAATTATCGACTATGATAAGGTCAACTGACTTTTTTAATACTACAGATATACAACTATTCAGTGACACAAAACCGTTTTCAAACATCAAGAAGGACTTAACACATCATACAATCCATTATGTCCTAATAAAGTTTCACTTTCCGCCAGGAATTAACAGCAGTGCAAAATCGCCTTTTAGAGGACGGACAAAATGGGGTTATATTCATATGTGTAGATTTTGGTTCAAGCATATTTGGCAATATCCAATCGTACAAAGAAATACCGACTACTTGTGGACTCTGCCTTTTGGCAGAGACGAACGATAAAAACAGTAAACTTCTATTTACATGGTTTATTAATGTCAAATTCTCCTTCGACAGAGTGGGTTGTCCCAAGTCCAACTCTTTTCTCTCTATGTCTTAATTACATGCATATTTATACCATTTAGATTGAATAGAACACAAAAATTTGTAACAATAAATCTGATTGGTTAGATCAGGTTATAATCTGTTGTTAACCTTAGTTTACCTTATTGGCAACATAAATAAATGTAGAAAATACTTATTATATAACCAAACACGACAGTTCTTATTATAATTAATCCTTCTTAAAATGGGGACATCAAAGTCCACTTGAAATGTCTACTTAGTACTAAGAAAGAGTAAAAAAACAAATAATCAGTATGTAAAATGATATAATTAATCCTAATACTAATATTTCTTATTCCAGGTAGATTAAGATTAATTTACATCTGGAAATAAGTGTTAAGTAAAGCTAAATTCCTATCTAAATATTTTAATGTTTTTGGATAATTTGTAAATATCAAGAAATATTTATCATAATTTTATATTATTTAATATATATAATATTTACATTTATAATTTATTTCATATTTTCTTTTCCTTTAAAATCATTAAACTTGATTTAATGTTGATGTTAAAAAGATACTAAATGAGCTCTGTGACACTTCCCTCTTGTCTATGTGAACTTGTTCCACAAGTTTTGTTTAAGAAAGGAAGGGCAGTGTTGAAAAGGTAGAGATATAAAACATTTTCAACCAAAACATGTTTAAAGTAAAACTGTAAGCAAAGTGTTTACACATAACAAAATGGATTGATGTCATATAAAGAATTTAAAAATATACTAAATAAGCTCTTAGCTCTGTATTTTAAAATAAAACAATTATTTTAACAATACATAAATATACAGTATATATGCTAAAATTACTTTTTTAAAATGCTTGTGTCATATATTAAATTTTGGGATAATATTCCCTATGAATCATAAATCATAATGAAACAATAGTCATATTTATATTAAATGACATAATATCAAAATAAAAATGAGTTTCAAATTTTTGTAATTTTACATCAATATAGATTTCTGAACTGTGCTGTACTTCATATATATATAATATTGATTCTCAAATTTGAAGTGTGCTGTACTTCATATATGTTGTGCTATACTTCATATATATAATGTTCATTTTCATTTTAGAATGTTGTATTTCATTTATTTAATGTTCATTGTCATAGTTGAAGTGTTCTGTACTTCATATATATTGTGTTCATAATTATACTTTATGTTCCATTTTGTGAGGAATCTTTACAATGTTTTTATTCTTTCATATAGATTTCTTTTGTTTTACATTTTTTATATATCTGTAAATTTAATATAGCATATGCAAACTTAATCTGTCAAGCAAACTGGGCATATTTAAATTAATGTCAAACATGGATAACTACTAAATTGGTCTATGAGAAATTATACAATCAAGTTGATTGTCTTTTAAGAACAGTGAAAATCAGTAAATAAGGCTGTTTATGTAAACTTGACTCAGAATTGAAATATATATAGTTGTCACTTGTAGGAAAAGTTCAAATAATATAATGTTTTCAAATTATGTCACCATTACAATAAACGTTCAAGCTGTCCTCCTGAATCCAAATATTAAATTAATCCAAATAAAACACAGAATTATTGAATTATATTTATCTCTATAATCCGCACTTTAATTTCACAAACACTTGAAATCTAGTGGAAATTGCCATCCATTTTAGTCTGTATTTCTGGTTGTTGTAGTCATCTGATGTGCTGCTCTGAAATCTAATGTTATGTTCTTTATGGGCACCAAATATCAGGTTGTCATCTATTGTGTGCAATTTTGATTGCACTGTGTTTTTTGTTGCTGTTGATGTCCACTCTGTTCCACCATAACTTCTGCTGTTAAGTGTACAACTACTTAAATTGTGCATAGCATTCTGCAGCACATGTGACATTAATTTCAAAAATATTTTTAGTTAACCAAACGAAAATGAATTATTTGAAAGTAAAAAATATGAAAATGATGAATAATAAATAATTGTTTCAAATAATATATAGCTCAAATATATTAGTTGGGGATTGGGGAGGTGTATATCACTGCCCCTTAAACTGAAATATTGTCCCTATCTAACCTTACTAGTGATTACATCCAGTTGTTAATGCTGTTCACCTGCAGTTTAAAGGTCCAAGCCTAGCAGGCACATAACTCACAAGCATTCTGACATCTGGGACCCTAATCTAAACTAACCCTATTCTATAAAAAAATAATGGCAGTGATATCTGTTTTATTTTTTTTTTTTTTTTTGACCATTTAAAGTTATATAAATTGGGGTTTATATATGTATTAATATTTTTAAAGGTTTTTTATATGTGTAGATTTCTAAATGTGCCTAATGTATCTCAATATTGAATAACTTGTTATTTATAAATAAAAATTGTGATAATTATAACGATTTCTGTTACACTCCTGAAATGTATATGCATTTACATGTTCAACTAAGTTTTACTACAAATCCCCGACAGTTAAGGTAAGTGACTGTAATATGTGTGAAAGTAAGTTATCACTTGAAAATGAAAAGTACATTCAATAAAATGTACAGATTTATAAATATATTTTCAGTGTTACAATAAAGCTAAACAATTTGATACACAACACACATGATGTATAGTATTGTAAAATATTAAAATTGATATTTATTTATTTATTTATTATTTATTTATTTATTTATTTATTTTTACTATTTATTTTTAGTCACTCTATTTATATATTTACCAGGTAAGGTTGCATCACTTGGTATGGGAAACAGTTATAAACATCCTTGTGGAGAATGTATCAGTTTTTTGTGCGGTACTATAAGAATTTGAGTGTAACGCTTTTCACATTTGCCCAAACTAAATCGGTTGTAGAAACAATGATGTACCATTGGAGTGATAATTACCATGATGAATCAGTGTAATGTTATTTACATTTATTATTATTATTATTATAATTATTATTTATTACTCTTTTTTTTTTATTGCAGACAATAAAAGGGAAATGTCGACCAAATTTATCCTGCTTTACAATAATTATTTTCATATCTACATGATTTATAAATATTTCATGGCGTTTCAAAAAATTCCAGAAAATGAAATCAGTTATCACAGAATTGCCATTGATATTCTAGGTGGATTGGGAAAATGAACTGATGCTCCGTCAATTATCGACTATGATAAGGTCAACTGACTTTTTTAATACTACAGATATACAACTATTCAGTGACACAATACCGGTTTCAAACATCAAGAAGGACTTAACACATCATACAATCCATTATGTCCTAATAAAGTTTCACTTTCCGCCAGGAATTAACAGCAGTGCAAAATCGCCTTTTAGAGGACGGACAAAATGGGGTTATATTCATATGTGTAGATTTTGGTTCAAGCATATTTGGCAATATCCAATCGTACAAAGAAATACCGACTACTTGTGGACTCTGCCTTTTGGCAGAGACGAACGATAAAAACAGTAAACTTCTATTTACATGGTTTATTAATGTCAAATTCTCCTTCGACAGAGTGGGTTGTCCCAAGTCCAACTCTTTTCTCTCTATGTCTTAATTACATGCATATTTATACCATTTAGATTGAATAGAACACAAAAATTTGTAACAATAAATCTGATTGGTTAGATCAGGTTATAATCTGTTGTTAACCTTAGTTTACCTTATTGGCAACATAAATAAATGTAGAAAATACTTATTATATAACCAAACACAACAGTTCTTATTATAATTAATCCTTCTTAAAATGGGGACATCAAAGTCCACTTGAAATGTCTACTTAGTACTAAGAAAGAGTAAAAAACAAATAATCAGTATGTAAAATGATATAATTCATCCTAATACTAATATTTCTTATTCCAGGTAGATTAAGATTAATTTACATCTGGAAATAAGTGTTAAGTAAAGCTAAATTCCTATCTAAATATTTTAATGTTTTTGGATAATTTGTAAATATCAAGAAATATTTATCATAATTTTATATTATTTAATATATATAATATTTACATTTATAATTTATTTCATATTTTCTTTTCCTTTAAAATCATTAAACTTGATTTAATGTTGATGTTAAAAAGATACTAAACGAGCTCTGTGACACTTCCCTCTTGTCTATGTGAACTTGTTCCACAAGTTTTGTTTAAGAAAGGAAGGGCAGTGTTGAAAAAGGTAGAGATATAAAACATTTTCAACCAAAACATGTTTAAAGTAAAACTGTAAGCAAAGTGTTTACACATAACAAAATGGATTGATGTCATATAAAGAATTTAAAAATATACCAAATAAGCTCTTAGCTTTGTATTTTAAAATAAAACAATTATTTTAACAATACATAAATATACAGTATATATGCTAAAATCACTTTTTTAAAAATGCTTGTGTCATATATTAAATTTTGGGATAATATTCCCCATGAATCATAAATCATAACATGAAACAAATAGTCATATTTATATTAAATGACATAATATCAAAATAAAAATGAGTTTCAAATTTTTGTAATTTTACATCAATATAGATTTCTGAACTGTGCTGTACTTCATATATATATAATATTCATTCTCAAATTTGAAGTGTGCTGTACTTCATATATTTTGTGCTATACTTCATATATATAATGTTCATTTTCATTTTAGAAATGTTGTATTTCATTTATTTAATGTTCATTGTCATAGTTGAAGTGTTCTGTACTTCATATATATTGTGTTCATAATTATACTTTATGTTCCATTTTGTGAGGAATCTTTACAATGTTTTTATTCTTTCATATAGATTTCTTTTGTTTTACATTTTTTATATATCTGTAAAATTTAATATAGCATATGCAAACTTAATCTGTCAAGCAAACTGGGCATATTTAAAATTAATGTCAAACATGGATAACTACTAAATTGGTCTATGAGAAATTATACAATCAAGTTGATTGTCTTTTAAGAACAGTGAAAATCAGTAAAATAAGTAAAATAAGGCTGTTTATGTAAACTTGACTCAGAATTGAAATATATATAGTTGTCACTTGTAGAAAAAAGTTTAAATAATATAATGTTTTCAAATTATGTCACCATTACAATAAACGTTCAAGCTGTCCTCCTGAATCCAAATATAAAATTAATCCAAATAAAACACAAAATTATTGAATTATATTTATCTCTATAATCCACACTTCAATTTCACAAACACTTGAAATCTAGTGGAAATTGCCATCCATTTTAGTCTGTATTTCTGGTTGTTGTAGTCATCTGATGTGCTGCTCTGAAATCTAATGTTATGTCCGTTATGGGCACCAAAATATCAGGTTGTCATCTATTGTGTGCAATTTTGATTGCACTGTGTGTTCTGTTGCTGTTGATGTCCACTCTGTTCCACCATAACTTCTGCTGTTAAGTGTACAACTACTTAAATTGTGCATAGCATTCTATGCAAGACAAGATCAACAGTAAAAACTCCATACAATTATCTTCAGCCGAAATGAAGTTATAACAATAGATGTCTCATTTTAAAAATTACATAATTTTACGCAAAAAACGCGTAATGTATTTTTCGTCTAATTTTCATGAAAAACACAATTTTGATGTTTCCAGGTATGCTGAATCCAAATATCCAATTAAAATTTGCCTGCACTTTTTGGTTTCAGAGAAGAAGATTTGTTTGTCTTTTTGCTATTTTTAGTAACAGCGGCCATCTTGTTGGGCATGGCCAAACCCTGAACATAATTTTGAAAGGCTGTTACCTAGGCATGATAATCACCAAGTTTCATCAAATATGGCCCAGTAGTTTTGGAGGAGAAGATTAAAATGTAAAGTTTATACACGACGCACGACGGACGACGCACGACACACGACGCACGACGGACGACAGACGACGGACGGTGATAGATTGCAATAGCTCATCTGAGCCTTTGGCTCAGGTGAGCTAAAAAAAGATTTGAAAAATTATTTTCTTTTTTGAAAAAAAATATGAAAGAATTGGACAAGTTGCATACGTAATATTATTCCCTACGCGAATTATTCAGTGTGTAAAATGTCCAATTCTTTTATACTTCCATAACAAAAAGAAAAATTTATTTCATTTCTAGATTTTTCAAAAATCAAACAAAAAGTCTTAATGCTATATTATAACGTTATATTTCAAATATTTGTTATTAACATTATTGTCAATCAAAAATATTGCTATTTATTTTCATTTTATCTTGATATTAATGTTTTAACATGTTTACATTGCTCTTTATTATTTTATTTTCAGAAACATGACCCCGAGGAACAATATAAGATATATCTGTGCTTTCTTTATGTTCGGTGTATTTATATTTTTATCAATTAAGAGAATTGATATTCCTAAAATAGCCGAGAAAATATCCGGGATATCCATGAAATCCATTTATGGGTATAACAGTCTTTCATTTATAAAAGTATATCAAAAAACTCCTGACAATTGGATTTTTGATCCGGCAATATGTCCAAACATTCCATACTTTCCAAAAACAACATTATGTACTCCGGCTGGGAATACGACTATTTACCTCTACGAGAATAATGAAGATCCAGGTATAAGCGTCACTATTCGTTTGACGGGTTCATTTCAACCAGAAGTCAGTGAGATATTCTGTAAATTAATCGCAAGCGAAGCCACGTCACAATACATTGATATTGGTGCTAACCTTGTCGCAATTGCTCTTTCTGTCGCTTAATGTGCAATCGGGAAACCCGTTTTTGCAGTTGAACCAGTTGTTTCAAACATTCAAAGATTATGTCATTCGGTGAAAGATGGGAATTTTACAGATCAAATAACTCTTCTTCAAACAGCATTGTCAAATAAAAGGAGATATGTGAATCTCGGTTATAGGGCGAGTAAAGGAGGTGCACGTGTTTTAGATAAAAAAGATGTCAAGCAAAATACTGTTCTTATTGATGGCACTGTAATGGCAGCAACTCTAGACGATATGTTATCTCTACCTGGATTTCAAAAGAGAAAGACTTTTATCAAGATAGACGTTGATGGACATGAATATAACGTTTTGGATATGGGACGGAACTTTTTTGATGTCGTTGATGTAAGGGCGGTTATGGTTGAATGGATCTTGTTAAGAAATCAAAATGAAACGGCAAAGAAGATCATAGAATTTTTTAAGGAAAGAAAGTTTACCCCCTATAATTTTCAGACGTCACAAATTTTAACAGAGAATGTAAGCAATGCCTGGCCACATGGTGTGCTATGGAAACCTAATACTACTTAGTTTTATTGTATGAATTATGTGGTGTCTAACCATCAGTTTTATAATTAGATACTTAAAACAAATGTTAAAGGTATTATTGAAAACCAACTTTTGTTCGTGTGCGATTAACTTTCGCGTGTTTCGCGAGGACAAAATAATCGCGAAAGTTAATCGTCGCGAATTTGTTTATGAAAATGGTTTTATTTATATAAAGACCATATCGCGAACGTTGATAGTCGCAAATGGTTTTGGTCAGAGATTCGCGAAAGTCAATATCCGCTAAAAAGAGTTGGTTTACAGGTTTTTTATTGACATTTATATCCTTGTTTTGTATTCGATACAGAGAAGCGGCATTATTAAACGAGAATTTACAATAAAACACAGAAATTTTTACTTTGCGAAATCTAATGAGTACAAGACCTCTATATAGTTAAAACTATGGTGATAGAAGCAAACAGCACATGAAAAATGTCAAAAAGGCCCTTAAGTTGATTATTTTGCATGTGAATTTTCTTATACTAGCATTTGAATAGACAAGTTTATTCTGTTTTTCTGTACGTTTTGTATGTTTTACACATTTTAGCCTTGAAATAGAGTTTTCATTATATTACAGGAGAAAGTTTTACAGTTAGTTTTAGTTTAACCTACATAGATAAAACCTATTGAACCTATATAGGTAAAACTTACATTCCTTAAGAGACGCATTACTGGACATAATTAAACCGATAGTATCATATTTAACCATGTAGAAAGTTGTAAGAGATGTAAAGAGTTCAGGATCACCAAGTGTTTCAAAACTCTGAATAAAGTTAATACAGACTTTGACTTGGTGATCCTAGAGACTCTACATATCAAAGAGGAAAGGTCCACCCTAAACAAATAATTAGCGCGTGATGGGACTACTTTCTTCTTATTGAATGTGTTTCACTAACCTTAGGCTAAACCCTCATTAGTTTTTCACTTAATCAGGTGACACTTTTTGTGTAATTATATTGTATAATCTGTAAATAATGTTTATATATCTTGTATTTGTATTCTTAATTAGTTGAAAATGTAAGCTTGAAAAGAAATGTTTGCGATATGAAGAATCATGCTGTCCTTAGTTTTTATTTTCTATAAAATCCTCTACAATACCTGCAGTTTATTAATTTATTAGTAAGAAAAAAATTTGTCTCATAAAACATATATCCGATTTACAGAAATATTTAACAATTTATAAGTGTTATCAGCCTTAGACCATTATTAAGACTGCCTCCTCGATTGCAAATCACGTTTAATCGCGTTCAATATCGTAAGGTCACAGGCCTTCCGCATGCGTATTTAACAACACAGGATGAAATGCCATCTATAAGCCACCTACAAGCCATGTTTATAGGAGCTTATAGATTAGCTTATAGGAGCTTATAGATGGTTTATAGGTGGCTTATAGGATCTCCATCTATAAGCCACCTATAAGCCATCTATAAGCCTGGCTTATTGGCACTCAAAATATAAGCCACTTATAAGCCATGCTTATAGGTGGCTTATAGACGGTTTCTATTTCTCAATAAAATCATCGCCTTGTACTTACATTATGGAAGTCTTATATTATTTATTTATTTATTTATTTATTTATTTATTTATTTATTTATTTATTTAGTTATTTAGTTTGTATATATGACAAAAATCATAGGAAAAATGCGCACTTTAAAATATAATGACCGGCAGTAAAATTTTTATGATTGTTAGTTTTCAATTTATTTATTTATTTATTTATTTATTTATTTATTTATTTATTTATTTATTTATTTATTTATTTATTTATTTAGTTTGTATATATGACAAAAAGGCACTTTAACATATATTTACCGGTAATAAAATTTCATCATTGTTATTTTTCTATTTATTTATGTATTTATTTATTTATTTTTTTATTTATTTAGTTTGTATATATGAGAAACAAGAGGCCCATGGGCCTTAACGCTCACCTGAGAAAGAGTACATATCTTATGCAGAGGTTCAATGGCCAATGACATTAATAAAAGAGAATATCAAAATTTTCAGCAGTAAGGGCCAATAATATGCAAGTATTTTTGCAAGTTAATTATAAGTTAATTATAATAATTATTGTATAAGTATGCTATATATAACATATTTAAAGTCTAGCTAAAATATATTATTTATAAACAGCTAAAACATCTGTATTTTAAAATGTGCATTAGGCCAGTACCTACAACATTCCAATATACATGCCTATACAAAGATTTTATAGTTTTTGAGATAATTAACCATTTAAGTATTCATTTGCATCTATGACCTTGACATTTGAACCTATGACCTTCATTCATATATCAAAATGATTGTTGTGCAAATGCCTACAATATTCCAATATACATGCCTATACAAACAGTTTATAGTTTTTGAGATAATTAACCATTTAAGTATTAGTTTGCATCTATGACCTTGACCTTTGAACCTATGAACTTCATTCATATATCAAAATGACCGTTGTGCAAATGCCTACAATATTCTGATATACATGCCTATACAAAAAGTTTATAGTTTTTGAGATAATCAACCATTTAAATATTCGTTCGCAGCTATGACCTTGACCTTTGAACCTATGACCTTCATTCATATATCAAAATGGTCAATAGGCAAATACCTACAATATTCCAATATACATGCCTATACAAAAAGTTTATAGTTTTTGAGATAATTAACCATTTAAGTATTCGTTCGCGTCTTTGACCTTGACCTTTTAACCTATGACCTTCATTCATATATCAAAATGATTGTTAGGCCAATACCTACAATACTCCAATATACATGCCTATACAAAAAGTTTATAGTTTTTGAGATAATTACCATTTCAGTACTTGTTTACATCTGTGACCTTGACCTTTGAACCCATGACCTTTTTTCATATATCAAAATGACCATTGTGCCATTACCTACAATATTCTGATATACATGCCTATACAAAAAATTCATAGTTTTGCAGATAATTAACTATTTTGGTATTCTTGGACATCTGTGACCTTGACTTTTGAACCCATGACCCTGATCTATGTATCAAAATGATCGTCATGTCAATACCTACAAATAACTGAAAATCCTTCGCCATTATCACAAGAAATGTAAAAAAAATAGCATTTTTTATCAAAGGTAAAAAACTGGGACATGACCTTGACCTTCGACCTTGACATCAATTGGAAGAAAATTGCAAGACAAGATCAACAGTGAAAACTCCATACAATTATCTTCAGCCATTATGAAGTTATAACAATAAATGTCTCATTTTAAAAATTACGTAATTTTACGCAAAAAACGCGTAACCTATTTTTCGTCTAATTTTCATGAAAAACACAATTTTGATGTTTTCAGGTATGCTGAATCCAAATATCCAATTAAAATTTGCCTGCACCTTTTGGTTTCAGAGAAGAAGATTTGTTTGTCTTTTTGCTATTTTTAGTAACAGCGGCCATCTTGTTGGGCGTGGCCAAACCCCGAACACAATTTTGAAAGGCTGTTACCAAGGCATGATAATCACCAAGTTTCATCAAATATGGCCCAGTAGTTTTGGAGGAGAAGATTAAAATGTAAAGTTTATACACGACGGACGACGCACGACGGACGACGGACGACAGACGGTGATAGATTGCAATAGCTCATCTGAGCCTTTGGCTCAGGTGAGCTAAAAACCTTCACCATGACCAGCTACTTCCCTTTATTTGCATTTGACACATAAACTTGTTTTCCTTTCCAATGTTTAAGTCATTTATTTAATTCACTATATTCACAATTAATTTGAAGAAAAAAAAATAAAACAAAATTAAAAAAAATAAATCTTTGTTTTAGTGTAAATTTAAATGTAGTTGAAGTTATTGTGGAATTCATATAAATTGACCAAGTGAGCTTCAAAAGCCTGAATTGCTATAAAGAATTCTGACACATCCTATCGCCCCTAAGCTAACAATTGCATCTCCCAATAACAGAAGTTGTCCAGGTAACTGTCTTTCAGAATTTTGTTGACAAGAATGGTGTACAAAAAAGGGCAATATTTCTTAATATGATGAATTAATAATAAATTTATTATTATTTGGATAAATGAAATGTCCAACATTATCCTCTGCTGCAATAAAATTACTTTGAATTTAAATATTATTAGGTGGTTGGATAATTTTATTTTACTGATTTTAAATGTCCAGGTAATTTACTCCGGCTGTAGGCCCCACTAAAAGGTGAATAAAATCAATACGTCTGAAGAACCCGACACTGTTCTATTTATAGTTGACAAAGTGTGTAAAAGTTTTGTTATTTATTCAGAGTGAGAATTTTATTAACATCAGGTTCTAATTCACGGATTAATATTATTATCAAGTGACCACCGGGATTTTTAAGGTAAGAATACCACAATCTCGGACTTTCCATTTTGTCAGTGCAAGTTTATCATGACACACGTGGATTGAAACTATTTATGTATTGAAACTGTTTTTACACTTATTCAATATTTTTTGTGTTCCCGAGGATGGCATTTAAAAGTGACTGCATGTTGTAGGCACGGGTGGTCGCTATATAAAATTTGCATTCAGATTGAACTGTAATTTACACTACAATATGATGAAGTTTCATTTTTATTCACTTTAACATGGCGTTATGAACGATTAATGCTGATACACGCTAATTTTGCTTCTCGTAAAGTGGTGAAAATTCTGTCCTGAATTTTCACACAATATCCCCGATTGTCCCGAATAAATTTTAAACTGAAATCCCGATTATGATGCTCAACTCGGCCGTAATTTTCAATTGACGTAAAGGGGGAAAAAACAAGAAACAACGGTTACATTTGAAGATCGCCGATGTAAAAATTATATTTGTTTACATACGGGCTAGTTTAACCATCCTACGATCTTCTAGATCTACTCAATATTTTATAAACGGACGACGTGAAATTAATTTTATTTAGCCTAACCACAAAAAAATTATTTTTATTTATTACATTTATATGCTTCAGTAGCCAAAATATCGTTTGAAAGTGTCATATTAATTTAACGTGAAATCTAATTTAATCTGAAAGTGAATGTTCCGCCCACTGACCAATCAAATCCATTGCCTAGTTATATATGCATGTACAATGGGAATTCCCGGAACTTTGCGTCCTGTGATGTCTTTTATAATAATTGATTGTAAGACCTTAAATTTATTATTTATTTAAAAAATGGTAGATGTATTTCATAGATTCTATATGGAATTTACGTTATTATAATTTTTTTTATTTCATCGAGTATTACGAACGTCAGTGTCGATGTCTTTCTTTGAAGTACAGTGTCGTGTGCAAACTTACGCACATTTTTGCCGATAGTGGAATATATGGCGCTGATGTTTTTCTTCCGGTCAAATCTTCCTGATCGCAATAAAGCTGACGCTGTTAGCGTATGCTTTCATAAAATTAATCCAAATTAAACACAGAATTATTGAATTATATTTATCTCTATAATCCACACTTCAATTTCACAAACACTTGAAATCTAGTGGAAATTGCCATCCATTTTAGTCTGTATTTCTGGTTGTTGTAGTCATCTGATGTTCTGCTCTGAAATCTAATGTTATGTTCTTTATGGGCACCAAAATATCAGCTTGTCATCTATTGTGTGCAATTTTGATTGCACTGTGTGTTCTGTTGCTGTTGATGTCCACTCTGTTCCACCATAACTTCTGCTGTTAAGTGTACAACTACTTAAATTGTGCATAGCATTCTGCAGCACATGTGACATAAATTTCAAAAATATGTTTAGTTAACCAAACGAAAATGAATTATTTGAAAGTAAAAAAAATATGAAAATGATGAATAATAAATAATTGTTTCAAATAATATATAGCTCAAATATATTAGTTGAGATTGAAGAGGGGTATATCACTGCCCCTTAAACTGAAATATTGTCCCTATCTAACCTTACTAGTGATTACATCCAGTTGTTAATGCTGTTCACCTGCAGTTTAAAGTTCCAAGCCTAGCAGGCACATAACTAACAAGCATTCTGACATCTGGGACCCTAAACTAAACTAACCATATTCTATAAAAAAATAATGGCATTGATATATGTTTTATTTTTTTTTTTTTGACCATTTAAAGGGAGATAAATTGGGGTTTATATATGTATTAATACTTTTTAAAGGTTTTCATATGTATATATTTCTAAATGTGCATAATGTATCTCAATATTGAATAATTTGTTATTTATAAATAAAAATTGTGATAATTATAAGGATTTCTGTTACACTCCTAAAATGTATATGCATTTACATGTACAACTAAGTTTTACTACAAATCCCCGACAGTTAAGGTAAGTGACTGTAATATGTGTGAAAGTAAGTTATCACTTGAAAATGAAAAGTACATTCAATAAAATGTACAGATTTATAAATATATTTTCAGTGTTACAATAAAGCTAAACAATTTGATCACCACACACATGATGTATAGTATTGTAAAATATTAAAATTGATATTTATTTATTTATTTTTACTATTTATTTTTAGTCACTCTATTTACCAGGTAAGGTTGCACCACTTGGTATGGGAAACAGTTATAAACATCCTTGTGGATAATGTATCAGTTTTTTGTGCGGTACTATAAGAATTTGAGTGTAACGCTTTTCACATTTGCCCAAACTAAATCGGTTGTAGAAACCATGATGTACCATTGGAGTGATAATTACCATGATGAATCAGTGTAACGTTATTTACATTTATTATTATTATTATTATAATTATTATTTCTTACTCGTTTTATGTTTCTATTGCAGACAATAAAAGGAAAATGTCGACCAAATTTATCCTGCTTTACAATAATTATTTTCATATCTACAAGATTTATAAATATTTTATGGCGTTTCAAAAAATTCCAGAAAATGAAATCAGTTATCACAGAATTGCCATTGGTATTCTAGGTGGATTGGGAAAATGAACTGATGCTCCGTCAATTATCGACTATGATAAGGTCAACTGACTTTTTTAATACTACAGATATACTACTATTCAGTGACACAAAACCGGTTTCAAACATCAAGCAGGACTTAACACATCATACAATCCATTATGTCCTAATAAAGTTTCACTTTCCGCCAGGAATTAACAGCAGTGCAAAATCATCTTTCAGAGGACGGACAAAATGGGGTTATATTCATATTTGTAGATTTTGGTTCAAGCATATTTGGCAATATCCAATCGTACAAAGATATACCGACTACTTGTGGACTCTTGCCTTTTGGCAGAGACGAACGATAAAAACAGTAAACTTCTATTTACATGGTTTATTAATGTCAAATTCTCCTTCGACAGAGTGGGTTGTCCCAAGTCCAACTCTCTTCTCTCTATGTCTTAATTACATGCATATTTATACCATTTAGATTGAATAGAACACAAAAATTTGTAACAATAAATCTGATTGGTTAGATCAGGTTATAATCTGTTGTTAACCTTAGTTTACCTTATTGGCAACATAAATAAATTTAGAAAATACTTATTATATAACCAAACACGAAGTTCTTATTATAATTAATCCTTCTTAAAATGGGGACATCAAAGTCCACTTGAAATGTCTACTTAGTACTAAGAAAGAGTAAAAAAACAAATAATCAGTATGTAAAATGATATAATTAATCCTAATACTAATATTTCTTATTCCAGGTAAATTAAGATTGTTTTACATCTGGAAATAAGTGTTAAGTAAAGCTAAATTCTTATCTAAATATTTTAATGTTTTTGGATAATTTGTAAATTTCAAGAAATATTTATCATAATTTTATATTATTTAATATATATAATATTTACATTTATAATTTATTTCATATTTTCTTTTCCTTTAAAATCATTAAACTTGATTTAATGTTGATGTTAAAAATATACTAAATGAGCTCTGTGACACTTCCCACTTGTCTATATGAACTTGTTCCACAAGTTTTTTTTTAAGAAAGGAAGGGCAGTGTTGAAAAAGTTAGAGATATAAACATTTTCAACCAAAACATGTTTACAGTAAAACTGTAAGCAAAGTGTTTACACCTGAAACAATGGATTGATGTCATATAAAGTATTTAAAAATATACTAAATAAGCTCTTTGCTCTGTATTTTCAAATAAAACAATTATTTTAATGTAGCCGGGTTAGGATTTTAGTTTTATTTAATTAGTTGTAATTAGTCTTATTATTAAGTACTAACCATAATTTATTAATTAACACTTAGTTAAGACATTAGTATAAGTTATTTATTTAATAATTAAGTCAATTTCTATAAGGGGTATACTATTTTCTAAGTTCTTTCGGGTTAATAATTATTTCCCTTTTAAACTGACTAGATGGGTTTTCATTGGTCAATGTTTTGTTGGGTAATTTGGGAAAGAAAACAAAGACACTGAACATGGCGGTGGCGTCATGAATTTTATACATCTATATTTTAAGTTTAGGTAAGTTTACCCGTTGCCCAGCTTTTCCAAATCCCTTTCTATTTATTGGTATTTATATATATTTATTGTACTTTTATATATATGTAGTTAATAAAGCTCTTTTACACTATTCTTTGACTTTTTCACTAACACATCACCGTGAGCAAATGCGTGATTGTAAGACGTCATCTATTTTTATAAATATCAACAACACCTGTTGTATACGGTAAATCATAACATATTTTAACAATCATACCTAGATTATTTTGTATCGATGTATATATTTAAGAGCCGTTGTAAGGTTCATATGGGCTCTATACAAATGATTGCATTTCACATTACTTTTACACGTGTACAACAATGTATTAAATGGCTATAATATAAGCACCATAGTAAACCTCATATATTGTTTTGTTTAGGTTACATGGTGAAATGTTTTAAGGAATGTACTGGTAATACATGAGTGTGTCTTCACGCAAAGTTACACTTTGGTATGTAATATATATGTGTGTCATTGTCCGTGTATATTAAGCTATTAATCTTACCTGTGTGTGTGTGTGTGTGTGTTACTTGTTATAAACTGTTTGTGACTGTATATTTTGAGTTGATGGATGGATCTACCTGTGACATTATTTATCGGTATTAGTCCATTGTTATTGTCTAGTATATACAGGTATTATATACTGAAGAACAGTAATGGTAATTAGGTCACGCACTGTACAGGTATACGGAAACTTTATAACACTTCCTATTACTGAGGTACTCAAAGGGTCTACAAATTGAATATCCTTGCATTTATATTTTCAGGTGCGACGTTTATTTATCAGGTTACTATCAACGTTTAATTGTGTATTTGTATTTTTGAATTTTGGTGCTTCTATTTTGTTTATTTTTCTATTTTATTTTGCTTATTTTTTGCTTTTGATTTTTTTAGTGCATTGCAGTGTTGTATTTTGTTTATATATCTATTTTTTTTAAAAAAAAACATTTTTTTGCTTATTATTTTTGTGCTTTGGTTTTTTTTTTGTGTGCTGAATTGCTGTTTGAAATATTATCTGTTTTGTTTGCTTTATGTGCTTTATATGTGGCATGTGTTTCCAAAGTTTGAATTTTTATGAACTTATAGCAATAGGTTAAGCATACACAGGTGATATATATATATATTATATATATATATATATATATATATATTATTTTTGTCTCTTGTTTTCAGTATTTTTGGTGAGTAAGGGTGTATGAAAAAAATACTAAATATATCCACCACTGTAATTACACATATTATTTCTTTGCACTTTCTTTGCAATTTTCTATTTAATTAGCATAGCTTAAGTTTAGTTAACTTAGATTAAGTTTAGTTAAGTTATTTAAGTATCCCATTCCATATATTACAAATTTGAACATATTAATGGGTTACAGGAATTTTCAGATAACAACTATGCAGGTAGGTTTTTAATTAAGTTTACTTAAGTTAATTAGTGCATGCTATAGGTAGTGTGTTGGTTAAAAAAAATAGTCCAAATAGTCTATTTAGTTAGTTCGCATCGAGTTATTTTTACAAGGATTCCGTTATATCTATACCAACGTTATATGTGTTGTAACATTGTATCAACGTTATATTCAAGCTACATATACCGTTACAACGTACCGACGTTATAAATAAAGTGATCTGTGACATTTATCATCGACAAATTGAACATATACAACGTTATTTGTCATCAGTTTTGTGTCTCTTTCATCAACAAGTCATCGATAATTAATACGTCAATATAGTCGATTTTAATCAACGGTGGAAAATATCAGCATTTTATAAATTTGTCATCGATAGTTGATATCAGGATACGGTATTTAGATTAAGGTAGTTTAGTTTAGTTTAGTTCTTAATTAAGTTACAAGTTAATATCACAATTAAACAAAATGGCCGTGGAATTTACCAACGAGGAAATAGATAATATAATCGATCAATTTAAAGCTATGGGAGTAAAACCAAAAGCCGACACACCGGAGGATCTAAAACGATGGATGAAACAATTGTTGGAAAATTCGGGCGAATTAGCAAAAGTTAAAAGTGAAAATGTAGAAACTGAGGTTAAAGTAGGTCAAATACCGAAAATTCCGTTGTTTTCCGGTGATCCGTTTTGTCCGAAAAATGAAACGACATTTGTGCAATGGCGATATCATGTTAGGTGTTTACTACGTGAAAATAATTTCACAAAAGCTGCAATAGGCCAAGGAATACGCAACTCACTAAAAGGCGAGGCGGCAGGTATAGTGCGACGATTAGGACTAGAGGCAGATTTAAATCAAACGCTAGCAAAATTACAAAGTGTATACGGTTCTGTTGCCGAAGCAGAGGAGCTTCTGGCAGATTTTTATGCTGCGAAACAAGAGGAGAAGGAATCTATATCGGAATGGGGTTGTCGGTTAGAGGAATTGTTAGATATGGCGGTCGAGGAAGGCGCTGTTGCACACACTGATATAAATGAGAAGTTGGTGAAAATGTTTAAGAAAGGTATGAAGTCATCCATAAGAGATATATGTGGCCATTTATTTGAGAAGCACACAGATTTCGACCAATTAAGAAGAGCTATTAGAAAAGTGGAAGATGAACATAAAGATATAAGATCAAAACCGTTACCATCGAAAATGGCAACAGTATCACATCACGAATCTAAAAATGACATAAAAGAATTAAAGGAAATGATGGAAAAGATCTCGTCTGAAGTTGCTTGTTTAAAATCAGAGGTACAATCGTCATCATGTCAATCACAACCATTACAATTTCAACAACAACATCAGCCTTCACGAATGCAATATCATCAAAATACACAAAGACAGGATGGATATCGACCACAACGACAAACACAGTATCAACTACAACGAGAAACACAGTATCAACCACAAACACATCAACAAGACAGTACAGGAGAAGGATATGCACAAAGAGGAGGACGACAAAATAGGTTTTATAATGGAGGTAGAGGTAGAGGTAGATATCAAAGTCATGAAGGAAGTGATAGTAATTTTATTCAGGATCCCGTGTGCTACAGATGTGGACAGGTTGGACATCTGAAATATGGATGTAGAGTACGTTTGGACTTTTTACGCAAAGATTTAAACGGGGGAAAACCTATTGGCAGGGGTCACCAGTAGGTGAATTGGACGATAGACCCATACAATATTCGGTTCAAGGAAATAATAAATTACCAAACGGAATGATTGGACATTGCAATGAAGCTGACATAAGAATAAACAATATTAAAACAACAGCATTATTGGATACAGGGTCTACGGTGTCGACGATGAGCAGGTCGTTTTATAACAAACATTTTGGAGATGTTGAATTATTTCCAGTAATGGACATTTTAAACATAGAATGCGCTGGAGGTCAGACACTGCCATATGATGGTTATATTGATGTAAACATACAGGCAATTGGAATACCATCATCAGAAACACAACGTTGTCTTATGCTCGTCGTTCCCGACAGTAAATACAATAATAATGTACCAATTATATTAGGAACCAACATATTATGGCGTTATGTAAACCAATGTAAGAAAGAATATGGAGATCGATTTTTACAACAAGCTAACTTGTTTACGCCTTGGTATTTATCCTTGCGATGTATTGTTTTGCGAGAACGCGAATTGGCTAGGAACAATTATCAACTTGGAATAGTAAAAAGTGCTGAGAAAACAAATATTATTATACCAGCCAACAAATGTGTCACTGTAAATGGATTCATAACTCCAACTCAACAATATAATACGACGTGTGCACTGCTTCAAACAACGGAAGGATCAATTTTAGGCACGGATTTAGACATAACACCATTAATAGTTAGATTTGATAATAACAGCAGTATAGTTCCAATCAATATATCCAATGTCACCACGAGAACTGTCGTTATTCCGCCTAAAGCATTATTGTGCGAGATTCAACCGGTAACCGTCGAGAATAATCAAATCCAGAATAATAATTCTACAGTCGATACATCATTTACAAAAATTATGGAACAAATGAAAATTTTGTCAGATTTATCATCACAACAACTGGAAAAAACAAAACAACTACTTCAACAATTTCCAGAGATATTTTCAACAGGTGATACGGACATAGGCCATTCAACATTCGTTAAACACCGCATTGAATTAACCAACGATATTCCTTTCAAGCAAAGGCACAGAACTATACCACCTGCAATGTTTGATGAAATAAGGGAGCATCTTCAAGGAATGTTAGCATGTGGAGTTATAAGACAATCTCATTCTCCCTGGGCTTCAAACGTAGTATTGGCACGAAAACACGATGGAAAACTACGTATGTGCGTTGATTTCCGCCAACTGAATCAGCGAACTATTAGAGACTCTTACGCCTTACCACGTATTGAAGATATTTTACATACATTGTCAGGATCTCGATATTTCAGCGTCCTCGATATGAAAAGTGGATACTACCAGGTAGATATTGAGGAGGCACATAAGGAGCGTACTGCCTTTACAGTTGGTCCACTAGGATTTTACGAGTATAATCGATTGCCAATGGGTTTAAATAATAGTCCAGCGACGTATCAACGTTTGATGGAAGATATTCTCGGTGACCTAAATTATAAGATCTGCTGTATATATTTGGATGATATCATCATCTTCGCGTCTGCTTTCGAACAACATATGGAGCGACTTCAACAGGTGTTTCAACGTTTGAAAGATAGTGGATTGAAGTTAACACCGAAGAAATGTGCATTTTTTCAACCAAAAGTGAAATATGTAGGTCATGTTGTATCTGCAGATGGCATCGAGGCAAATCCCGAGAAAATAGAGAAGGTTATTAATTGGCAAACTCCAAAATCACCAGAAGAAGTAAGGAAATTTCTAGGTTTTGCTGGATATTACCGCAAATTTATTAAAGACTTCGCAAAAATTGCAAGACCACTTAATGACATCATGCCAGCACCAAATTCTAAAAAGTCTAGGACCAAATCATCGAAATCAATCAATATACAGAAATGGAAATGGGAAAAGGAACAGGAGGATGCTTTTCAAGAACTCAAAACTCGTCTATCAAAACCACCGATATTAGGATATGCGATCTATAACCTACCATTTGAACTTCACACGGATGCAAGTAATCGTGGTCTTGGAGCCGTGTTATATCAAAAGCAGGACGGAGTAAATCGAGTCATAGCGTTTGCGAGTCGAGGTGTGAGCAAGGCAGAGCAAAGTTATCCTGCGCACAAGCTGGAGTTTTTGGCTCTAAAATGGGCGATCACAGACAAATTTAAGGATTATCTCTATGGACGAAGCTTCACTGTTTATACTGACAACAATCCATTAACGTACGTCTTAACTTCAGCTAAATTAGATTCGACTGGACACAGATGGTTGGCTTCTCTTGCATCTTTTGACTACCAAATTATTTACAGACCGGGTAGAAGAAATCAAGATGCTGATACTCTCTCAAGGTTAGACAACGACACAGAACAACAGATGTCTCAGACGATTTCTACAGAATCTATTAGAGCCATTTGTCACGTCATTGATACACAGCCATATATTAAAACTATATGTAGCTCCGTTGAAGTTGTTGACAACGCTTCTTTGGATGAACTTGAGAAATGTTGATTGTTTGAACTATAAAGATTGGAGACGAATACAGAGACAAGATCCGATGTTGAAAACCTGGATAAAAGCTGTAGAAGACAGATTTATACCAAAGAATTCAACTGAGTCAGCTCAATACCATTTACCATCTTTGAAGAAATATTTTAATCAACTAAAGTTAACTAGAGGAGTCTTATACAGGAATATTACGACGGATGGAGTTAAAACAACACAACTAGTTCTGCCAGTAACATATATACCACAGGCATTAAGATCATTACATAACGATTTAGGACATCCTGGAAGAGATCGGACAATATCACTTCTCCGTGAAAGATTTTACTGGCCAGGCATGTTACAAGATACAGAAAAATGGATACAAAAATGTGACAGATGTTTGAAGAACAAAACACAGACAAATTCAAGGGCACCATTAATAAATATAAAGACTTCACAACCATTAGAACTTATATGTATGGACTTTTTATCTTTAGAAACTTCAAAGGGGGGATTTCAGAACATCTTAGTTATAACAGACCACTTTACAAGATATGCCCAGGCAATTCCAACACGTAATCAAACAGCTAAAACAACAGCAGAGGCATTCTTTAACAACTTCGTCATTCACTACGGTTTACCATCTCGAATTCATTCAGACCAAGGGGCTAAGTTTGAAAGCAAACTTATAAAAGAACTTTGTGCAATCACAGGAATCTCAAAATCAAGAACAACACCTTACCATCCGGCTGGAAATGGCATGTGTGAGCGTTTTAATAGAACTCTATTATCCATGTTAGGAACGTTAAGGCCAGAACAAAAGTTAGATTGGAAAAGCCACGTAGGTCCTATGGTACATGCATACAACTGCACAAGGCACGAATCCACTGGTTACGCTCCATTCTATCTCATGTTCGGCAGACATCCGCGACTACCAGTTGATTTGGCATTTGGATTAAACAACAACAAATTACAATCTTTACATAAATACACGGAGGAATTAAAGGAAAGATTAAGGAATGCATATCATCTTGCTTCAACATCTGCGAATAAATCACAACAGAAACAGAAACAAAGCTATGATAGGAAAGTAAGAGGTTCGAACATAGAAGAAGGAGATACCGTTCTTGTAAAACAACTAGCATTCGATGGTAAACACAAACTTTCTGACAAATGGGAGGATGATATTTATATTGTAATAAAGCAACCAAACAAGGAAATCCCGGTATATATTGTACAAAAGGAGGATGGGACAGGAATAAAAAGGACATTACATCGGAACAATTTATTTCCAATCAATTATATAAGAGAAGATCAGGATAGTAAACAAATAAACGATAAGGAAAAGGAGAAACATCAACAACAAAAACAGCAAAATCAGCAGAAACAACGTAATAAATCACCATTAAAGTCGGAAAAAGCATCAGAAACAGAAAGTTCAGAAC
Source organism: Anadara kagoshimensis (assembly GCA_021292105.1). Taxonomy (NCBI): domain Eukaryota; kingdom Metazoa; phylum Mollusca; class Bivalvia; order Arcoida; family Arcidae; genus Anadara; species Anadara kagoshimensis. The sequence goes on from CM037870.1 coordinate 11,388,953, forward strand.
AGGAATCAACAGATGAGGAGGAATATGATGTTCAAACAACATGTGTTATACGATCAGATAACATTAGCGCTAATGTTGAGGAGGAAGCAACTGGAACAGTTTCCGAACAGCTAGCTGGTGACGATCAGATACCTGTTCTGGGATCAGAAGATTTCATCAATGGCGACGGCCATTCTCCTCATTTAGCAGGCGACGATGGAATTTCTTCAAGTAGTTTCAGTTTAGGTGACGAGACGATTTGTAAAGAGATAGATTTTACCTCCGATGAACATCAAGGAAAGAGTAGGAATGAAAGTGTACCTAGTCTTACTGAAAACAACATTTCAGTGGCTACAGGAACACCGAATAGAACAAATGAATCACCAAGGAATCAGACAACACCAAAACATAGAGTTTTACCAGCTGTTGACAATTCAGTTACAAATAACACCGGACGACGACTTTTGCCTACACCGCCACATACTTCGAGACCAAAACGAGTTAGACAAAAACCTGAATGGATGCGTTCTGGAGAATTTGTTATGGCACAGATAGCAAGTGAAAATAGGGAACCGTTATGGAAACAGAAGGCTAACTATCTACGATCGTTTATAGAGGATGGAATAGTAAGACCAAACCAAACAGAAACAGTTATTCAGGCTATTGCTAAAGTGATGACAAATACAGAGTAAATGATGAGGACATCATTTTGCAAGCAGGGGAAGTATGTAGCCGGGTTAGGATTTTAGTTTTATTTAATTAGTTGTAATTAGTCTTATTATTAAGTACTAACCATAATTTATTAATTAACACTTAGTTAAGACATTAGTATAAGTTATTTATTTAATAATTAAGTCAATTTCTATAAGGGGTATACTATTTTCTAAGTTCTTTCGGGTTAATAATTATTTCCCTTTTAAACTGACTAGATGGGTTTTCATTGGTCAATGTTTTGGTGGGTAATTTGGGAAAGAAAACAAAGACACTGAACATGGCGGTGGCGTCATGAATTTTATACATCTATATTTTAAGTTTAGGTAAGTTTACCCGTTGCCCAGCTTTTCCAAATCCCTTTCTATTTATTGGTATTTATATATATTTATTGTACTTTTATATATATGTAGTTTATAAAGCTCTTTTACACTATTCTTTGACTTTTTCACTAACACATCACCGTGAGCAAATGCGTGATTGTAAGACGTCATCTATTTTTATAACTATCAACAACACCTGTTGTATACGGTAAATCATAACATATTTTAACAATCATGCCTAGATTATTTTGTATCGATGTATATATTTAAGAGCCGTTGTAAGGTTCATATGGGCTCTATACAAATGATTGCATTTCACATTACTTTTACACGTGTACAACAATGTATTAAATGGCTATAATATAAGCACCATAGTAAACCTCATATATTGTTTTGTTTAGGTTACATGGTGAAATGGTTTAAGGAATGTACTGGTAATACATGAGTGTGTCTTCACGCAAAGTTACACTTTGGTATGTAATATATATGTGTGTCATTGTCCGTGTATATTAAGCTATTAATCTTACCTGTGTGTGTGTGTGTGTGTGTGTGTGTTACTTTATGTATCTGTGTTAATATAAAGTCATAAGTCATATAAACATGGAAACTAGTATGTGTGCAATAATGGTTGTCATTGTTTGACGATATATGAAACTATTTATTTATTAGTCTGAACCAAAATATCATCAATATATATTTTGTTGGGTGTTATATACGGATGGATATAAATCCCATGTGTATGTAAATGTAATGTGTTTTAGTGTGTTCTGATATATGTTTTGTTTTATGTTATAGGGTGTGAAAAGAAAGAGAAATGTAAATACCCTAATAGATATTGCTGTAATAATAAACTTTGTATATGTATGTCCGAGGTTTGCTTGTAATTTTCGAACCCTGTTACATTAACAATACATAAATATACAGTATATATGCTAAAATCACTTTTTTTAAAAATGATTGTGTCATCTATTAAATTTTGGGATAATATTCCCTATGAATCATAAATCATAAAATGAAACAAATAGTCATATTTATATTAAATGACATAATATCAAAATAAAAATGAGTTTCAAATTTTTGTAATTTTACATCAATATAGATTTCTGAACTGTGCTGTACTTCATATATATATAATATTCATTCTCAAATTTGAAGTGTGCTGTACTTCATATATTTTGTGCTATACTTCATATATATAATGTTCATTTTCATTTTAGAAATGTTGTATTTCATATATTTAATGTTCATTGTCATAGTTGAAGTGTTCTGTACTTCATATATATTGTGTTCATAATTATACTTTATGTTCCATTTTGTGAGGAATCTTTACAATGTTTTTATTCTTTCATATAGATTTCTTTTGTTTTACATTTTTTATATATCTGTAAAATTTAATACAGCATATGCAAACTTAATCTGTCAAGCAAACTGGGCATATTTAAAATTAATGTCAAACATGAATAACTACTAAATTGGTCTATGAGAAATTATACAATCAAGTTGATTGTCTTTTAAGAACAGTGAAAATAAGTAAAATAAGGCTGTTTATGTAAACTTGACTCAGAATTGAAATATATATAGTTGACACTTGTAGAAAAAAGTTCAAATAATATAATGTTTTCAAATTATGTCACCATTACAATAAACGTTCAAGCTGTCCTCCTGAATCCAAATATAAAATTAATCCAAATAAAACACAGAATTATTTAATTATATTTATCTCTATAATCAACACTTCAATTTCACAAACACTTGAAATCTAGTGGAAATTGCCATCCATTTTAGTCTGTATTTCTGGTTGTTGTAGTCATCTGATGTTCTGCTCTGAAATCTAATGTTATGTTCTTTATGGGCACCAAAATATCAGGTTGTCATCTATTGTGTGCAATTTTGATTGCACTGTGTGTTCTGTTGCTGTTGATGTCCACTCTGTTCCACCATAACTTCTGCTGTTAAGTGTACAACTACTTAAATTGTGCATAGCATTCTGCAGCACATGTGACATAAATTTCAAAAATATTTTAGTCAACCAAACGAAAATGAATTATTTGAAAGTAAAAAAATATGAAAATGATGAATAATAAATAATTGTTTCAAATAATATATAGCTCAAATATATTAGTTGGGGATTGGGGAGGGGTATATCACTGCCCCTTAAACTGAAATATTGTCCCTATCTAACCTTACTAGTGATTACATCCAGTTGTTAATGCTGTTCACCTGCAGTTTAAAGGTCCAAGCCTAGCAGGAACATAACTCACAAGCATTCTGACATCTGGGACCCTAAACTAAACTAACCATATTCTATAAAAAAATAATGGCAGTGATATATGTTTTATTTATTTATTTTTTTGACCATTTAAAGGGAGATAAATTGGGGTTTATATATGTATTAATATTTTTTAAAGGTTTTCATATGTGTAGATTTCTAAATGTGCATAATGTATCTCAATATTGAATAATTTGTTATTTAAAAAATAAAAATTGTGATAATTATAAGGATTTCTGTTACACTCCTGAAATGTATATGCATTTACATGTACAACTAAGTTTTACTACAAATCCCCGACAGTTAAGGTAAGTGACTGTAATATGTGTGAAAGTAAGTTATCACTTGAAAATGAAAAGTACATTCAATAAAATGTACAGATTTATAAATATATTTTCAGTGTTACAATAAAGCTAAACAATTTGATACACCACACACATGATGTATAGTATTGTACAATATTAAAATTGATATTTATTTATTTATTTATTTATTTATTTATTTTTAGTCACTCTATTTATTTACCAGGTAAGGTTGCACCACTTGGTATGGGAAACAGTTATAAACATCCTTGTGGATAATGTATCAGTTTTTTGTGCGGTACTATAAGAATTTGAGTGTAACGCTTTTCACATTTGCCCAAACTAAATCGGTTGTAGAAACCATGATGTACCATTGGAGTGATAATTACCATGATGAATCAGTGTAATGTTATTTACATTTATTAATATTATTATTATAATTATTATTTATTACTCTTTTTATGTTTCTATTGCAGACAATCAAAAGGGAAATGTCGACCAAATTTATCCTGCTTTACAATAATTATTTTCATATCTACAAGATTTATAAATATTTCATGGCGTTGCAAAAAATTCCAGAAAATGAAATCAGTTATCACAGAATTGCCATTGGTATTCTAGGTGGATTGGGAAAATGAACTGATGCTCCGTCAATTATCGACTATGATAAGGTCAACTGACTTTTTTAATACTACAGATATACTACTATTCAGTGACACAAAACCGGTTTCAAACATCAAGAAGGACTTAACACATCATACAATCCATTAAGTCCTAATAAAGTTTCACTTTCCGCCAGGAATTAACAGCAGTGCAAAATCACCTTTTAGAGGACGGACAAAATGGGGTTATATTCATATGTGTAGATTTTGGTTCAAGCATATTTGGCAATATCCAATCGTACAAAGATATACCGACTACTTGTGGACTCTGCCTTTTGGCAGAGACGAACGATAAAAACAGTAAACTTCTCTTTACATGGTTTATTAATGTCAAATTCTCCTTCGACAGAGTGGGTTGTCCCAAGTCCAACTCTCTTCTCTCTATGTCTTAATTACATGCATATTTATACCATTTAGATTGAATAGAACACAAAAATTTGTAACAATAAATCTGATTGGTTAGATCAGGTTATAATCTGTTGTTAACCTTAGTTTACCTTATTGGCAACATAAATAAATGTAGAAAATCCTTATTATATAACCAAACACGACAGTTCTTATTATAATTCAGCCTTCTTAAAATGGGGACATCAAAGTCCACTTGAAATGTCTACTTAGTACTAAGAAAGAGTAAAAAAACAAATAATCAGTATGTAAAATGATATAATTAATCCTTATACTAATATTTCTTATTCCAGGTAAATTAAGATTAATTTACATCTGGAAATAAGTGTTAAGTAAAGCTAAATTCCTATTTAATATTTTAATGTTTTTGGTTAATTTGTAAATATCAAGAAATATTTATCATAATTTTATATTATTTAATATATATAATATTTACATTTATAATTTATTTCATATTTTCTTTTCCTTTAAAATCACTAAACTTGATTTAATGTTGATGTTAAAAAGATACTAAATAAGCTCTGTGACACTTCCCTCTTGTCTATGTGAACTTGTTCCACAAGTTTTGTTTAAGAAAGGAAGGGCAGTGTTGAAAAAGGTAGAGATATAAAACATTTTCAACCAAAACATGTTTAAAGTAAAACTGTAAGCAAAGTGTTTACACATGAAACAATGGATTGATGTCATATAAAGAATTTAAAAATATACTAAATAAGCTCGTAGCTCTGTATTTTCAAATAAAACAATTATTTTAACAATACATAAATATACAGTATATATGCTAAAATCACTTTTTTTTAAAAAATGCTTGTGTCATCTATTAAATTTTGGGATAATATTTGCTATGAATCATAAATCATAAAATGAAACAAATAGTCATATTTATATTAAATGACATAATATCAAAATAAAAATGAGTTTCAAATTTTTCTATTTTTACATCAATATAGATTTCTGAAGTGTGCTGTACTTCATATATATATAATATTCATTCTCAAATTTGAAGTGTGCTGTACTTCATATATTTTGTGATATACTTCATATATATAATGTTCATTTTCATTTTAGAAATGTTGTATTTCATGTATTTAATGTTCATTGTCATAGTTGAAGTGTTCTGTACTTCATATATATTGTGTTCATAATTATACTTTATGTTCTATTTTGTGAGGAATCTTTACAATGTTTTTATTCTTTCATATAGATTTCTTTTGTTTTACATTTTTTATATATCTGTAAAATTTAATACAGCATATGCAAACTTAATCTGTCAAGCAAACTGGGCATATTTAAAATTAATGTCAAACATGGATAACTACTAAATTGGTCTATGAGAAATTATACAATCAAGTTGATTGTCTTTTAAGAACAGTGAAAATAAGTAAAATAAGTAAAATAAGGCTGTTTATGTAAACTTGGCTCAGAATTGAAATATATACAGTTGTCACTTGTAGGAAAAGTTAAAAAAATATAATGTTTTTAAATTATGTCACCATTACATTAAACGTTCAAGCTGTCCTCCTGAATCCAAATATAAAATTAATCCAAATAAAACACAGAATTATTGAATTATATGTATCTCTATAATCCACACTTCAATTTCACAAACACTTGAAATCTAGTGGAAATTGCCATCCATTTTAGTCTGTATTTCTGGTTGTTGTAGTCATCTGATGTGCTGCTCTGAAATCTAATGTTATGTTCTTTATGGGCACCAAAATATCAGGTTGTCATCTATTGTGTGCAATTTTGATTGCACTGTGTGTTCTGTTGCTGTTGATGTCCACTCTGTTCCACCATAACTTCTGCTGTTAAGTGTACAACTACTTAAATTGTGCATAGCATTCTGCAGCACATGTGACATAAATTTCTATGTACTATACGAATTCTAGTGTAATTATTTTTCACATTTGCCCAAACTGAATCGGTTGTACAATGCATGATGTACCGTTGTAGTGATGAATACCATGAAGAATCAGTGTAATGTTATTTACATCAAATTATTTATTATTATTATTATTATTATTATCATTATTATTATCTATTACTCTTTTTATGTTTCTATTGCAGACAATAACAGGGGAATGTCGACTGAATTTATTCTCCTTTACAATAATTATTTTCATATCTACATCATTTATAAATATTTCATGGCATCTCAAAACATTTCCAGAAAATGCAACAAAAAGTCAAGAAAATGAAATCAGTTATCACAGAATTGCCATTGGTATTCTAGGTGGATTGGGAAAATGATCTGATGCTCCGTCACTTATCGACTATGATAAGGTCAACTGACTTTTTTAATACTACAGATATACTACTATTCAGTGACACAAAACCGGTTTCAAACATCAAGCAGGACCTAACACACCATACAATCGATTATGTCCCAATAAAGTGTCAATTTCTGCCAGGAATTAACGCCAGTGCAAAATCACCTTTTAGAGGACGGACAAAATGGGGTTATATCCATATGTGTAGATTTTGGCAATATCCAATCGTACAAAGATATCAGTATATAATGAGGTTCGACACAGATTCCTGTATGGTTAAGAAAACATTTAAATTTAGGCTTGGCGATAAATATCAATATTTATATGGCAAGAGCTTGTTTGAATACAGCTATATCGACGATTTGAATAAAACCATATTTCAATATATATCCAAACACAACATTATCCCAAAAAGTCAAGATTTGTTTCAAATTGATAAGGAAACAAAAGGAGAAGTACCAATGTGGTATAACAACATTGAAATAACTGACACTGGTTTTATGCTGTCTTCGGAAGTTCAACAAATCATGAACATGATTGCTTATACCCATGGGCAGTATAAATACAGATGGGGAGATGCGCCACTGCGTTATGCAACAATGGCGTTATTCACATCACCAGGTAAGGTTGCACCTCTTAGTATGGGTAACAGTTATAAACATCTTTGTTGATGATATATCACTATTTTGTGCGGTACTATACGAATTCGAGTGTAATTATTTTTCACATTTGCCTAAACTGAATCGGTTGCACAATCCATGATGTACCGTTGTAGTGATGAATACCATGAAGAATCAGTGTAATGTTGTTTACATCAATTATTGTTATTATCATTATCATTATTATTATCTATTACTCTTTTTATGTTTCTATTGCAGACAATAACAGGGGAATGTCGACTGAATTTATTCTCCTTTACAATAATTATTTTCATATCTACATCATTTATAAATATTTCATGGCATCTCAAAAAATTTCCAGAAATGCAACAAAAAGTCCAGAAAATGAAAACAGTTATCACAGAATTGCCATTGGTATTCTAGGTGGATTGGGAAAATGATCTGATGCTCCGTCACTTATCGACTATGATAAGGTCAACTGACTTTTTTAATACTACAGATATACTACTATTCAGTGACACAAAACCGGTTTCAAACATCAAGCAGGACATAACACTCCATACAATCGATTATGTCCCAATAAAGTGTCAATTTCTGCCAGGAATTAACAGCAGTGCAAAATCACCTTTTAGAGGACGGACAAAATGGGGTTATATCAATATGTGTAGATTTTGGCAATATCCAATCGTACAAAGATATAAGTATTTAATGAGGTTCGACACAGATTCCTGCATGGTTAAGAAAACATTTAAACTTAGGCTTGACGATAAATATAAATATTTATATGGCAAGAGCATGTTTGAATAAACTTAAATCGACGATTTGAATAAAACCATTTTTCAATATATATCCAAACACAACATTATCCCAAAAAAGTCAAGATTTGTTTCAAATTGATAAGGAAACAAAAGGAGAACTACCAATGTGGTATAAGAACATTGAAATAACTGACACTGGTTTTATGCTGTCTTCGGAAGTTCAACAAATCATGAACATGATTGATTATACCCATGGGCAGTATAAATACAGATGGGGAGATGCACCACTGCGTTATGCAACAATGGCGTTATTCACATCACCAGGTAAGGTTGCACCACTTGGTATGGGTAACAGTTATAAACATCTTTGTTGATGATATATCACTATTTTGTGCGGTACTATACGAATTCGAGTGTAATTATTTTTCACATTTGCCCAAACTGAATCGGTTGCACAATCCATGATGTACCGTTGGTAGGAAGAGCTATTTCTCTGTTAGCAGTACAAATACAAGTTCAATCTCTGTGTGGGTAAAATGAAACACTTTAAAATTTTAGTTTCTGCATTCTGGTGTGGTGCTCAGAATTTACAGTATACAGAAACAACTGGCTAACTTGGCCTCAGTATAATGGAGTGTTGTAAATGACATATTTCGTTGGTACATGTTATATCGACCAACTAGTACCTTAAAGTCTGCTAAACTCAACACTAGAACAATATAGACCACAAAACAACACAATGGGACCCCACCTCACTATATGAAAATGTTTAAGTTTAAAATATTGTTCTTGTAGAGAATGACTGAACTATGTTGATTTAACTTTTGGCATCCAACAACACCACCACAACATGTAAACCATAAATTAACGTGCAATTACAGCATTTTAATGTTTACTAATTTTTATTTCAGAGAAACACCTTTAAATGTGAGTTTAGATCAGCATCAAGGTCAAAGGAATTCAGCCAACACAAGTAAAAGATATCGATCAACTAGGTATTTTATAGTTGTATAGTATATATATCACATTTTTCTCAAGAAATAAAACTAAAAAGTAACTAATAACTTAAAATGAATTGTGCATGTCATGTTTTACACATTTTAAGTATGTGTGTAATGTTTTTATCTCATATGTACACTGTCTTCACTTATCTGTATTAAACTAGTCTGAACAAGGTCATAACCATTTTCAAATCAGCTTGATCTATCAGTTCATATCCAAGTTTTAGTTAATGTATGTTTTTTATGGTTCAGATTTTTGCATTCTTCTTCACGTGTATTGAGTAAATCCACAACCAAGATAGCCTTTATATCCTCTGTTTAAAATTTAAATGCTTTCAAGAGTTAGAAGTTAAACAATGAGTTTTGTAGGATTGGTTACTAGCTATAAAGGGCGTTTAAGGGGAAGCAGGCTGTTTTTAGCAGCGATTATTTGGTAAACATGTCTGTTGATTTTGTGATTATGTTGTTATATGGATATTTCAGGTGTTAATTTGGTGATTATGTTGTTATGTGGATATTTCAGGTGTTATTTTGGTGATTATGTTGTTATGTGGATATTTCAGGTGTTATTTTGGTGATTATTTTGTTATATGGAGTGTTTTAAAATTTGGCATACCGCTCACAATGCCTCTAGGTATTTACAGGGTTGTTCCCCAGGTTTCAATCCCATGTTAAACAATTTCTAGTGTAAAACTTTGTCACTTGGCCTGTCAAGGCTAGGCGAATCTCCCCAATGTTACTGAATTGACCACATTGATATAAGTGAAATATTTTTGACTGACTCATTTAAATGCATTACAGCAGAGGTAATGTTGTCAAAGGCTATTTTATTGGTTTTCATATGATAAATTGTATCTTGGTTGATATAACATCATTTGAGCTGTTGTATGACTTACAGACTAACCGTTTCAGAAGCTGAATTGATGGAAAATCTGCTTCGAGGACAGGCTTCTTGGGTTCAATCCCAGCTGGCCATGCCATACATAAGATGTTAAAATTGATACATGCTGCTTTCTCTCCAGGCCCTCTGCATTTAGATGTTACAGCACCAACAGGTTAGCTCGGTGTCAGTATAATGTCTGAGTGGGGCAATTATTGACTATATTTGGCATGGTGCTTCAATTGGCTAGCACTTTAAAAACCAGTTATTCTGGCTATTACATGGAGATCTATTACACATTTACATATGATATTGTTCAATCATTAATCCACAGAGATTAATACAAAATTGTTCTTTTAGAAAATAGCTGAAAAATTGCTGAAAGTTGTTTAGCATTAACACAATGCCAGCTTACAGACTGCTTTTGTTCTTATTCATACCTTCCTTACATAACCCAACCTTGATAAATTGAGATATATCCTTCTTTTATTTAATAGGTTGATTGTTACCAATTCATAATAATATTGTCTGTTTGTGAAAACCTTGGGCCATTATGGTGTATATCTATTCATATGCTATTCATCAAACTATTTTTCATTTTTATTCAATATTGAAAGCATTTCTTCAGTTTCTCATTCTCCCTAATGTGGTGGATATTGAATAACGATAGCCTATTAAGTTTTCAAACAAATATCCTTTTCTTTTTCAGGGGAAAACAAAAATTTTTGGAGCGTAAAATAAGACGCAAGTGGTTTCTTGATGACTCTTGCACTAATACTAAATAGTATGAAGGATATGTAATTTGAATAATAAGTGGAAAAGATGGTGACCAAGATGCAGTATATGAAATATTATATGAAGGAGACGACGACCCATATGAAGTAGAGCATTTATTGGAGGATTATAGTAAGTCTTTTGTGGAATTTTTAGACTTATAATTTCAAGGTATAACAACTGTAGCATCTGCTATAATGGTTTGATTGTAAATATGGACAAAATAGAGACCATTACATTAAATCTTAGCATTGAAATATATCCATTAATACAGTAGTAATGCATTAACTACATGAATGATTTCATTATGACATTTTACTGGGAAAAATCTTGTTATTGTGCTATTTTATTGTGACAAAAATACTGTGAATATATATCAACTTACTTCCCTTGTTCATTGAAAGAGAACTACCTTTAATATAAGGAACTATGATGGAGAAATGTGGAAAAAATACAATACAGCCATTAAAAACCCTTTTTAAATATATACAACAATGTATGTACGTGTAAGTGTGATATCTGAAATTGCAGAAAATTGTAACAAATATGCACCAATGGGCCTCCATACATTTATCATGAAAGTAGTCCCTTCTCAATTTGGAATCCATCTTTTTATAAGATTGCATATGATTTATACTTTTAAAATTCATCCCTAATTTGCATTAATTTTTACTGATTTGGCTTAGCTTAATATTTAATATATGTATAAGCTTCAAATATTTACAAATTTTGATGACATTATTTACTTCATAGACTCTGATCATTTTCAACGTTTTCAGCATTTTCTGCTTTGAGAGCTTCCTGTTGTTATCATTATATGCATTGTATCATACAGTTTTACATTGTGATTAATTTGATACATAACTTGTATGAAAACTTCCATTAGATTTTGAAAAATTTTAAGTCAAAATATCATTAGTGAAATGGGCAGATAATCCTTAAATAAATTAATAAAAAAAAATTATAAATAATAATACTTATCTTGTATGGAACACTGAAAGATTTTTCGATCTGCTTGCCTTCTGGTCAAAATCAAAAGTGAGGTGACCACGAGGAACGTGCACGATTTATATGCGTGAATGCCGCTTAACAATGAATGAAATCATACACGACGAGCCCCTTATGATTTAGACAAATAATAGCAGACGATAAATTGACCAAATTACTTCAATATAATAAATTAATTTAATTTTTATAAATTAAATTGTATTATTATTATTATTATCATTATCATTATTATTTATTTGAAAGGCACATTGTTTACAACACCATTTTAATTTTTAGAGAAATAATTAGTTGCGTCTTTAGTTGTATATTTTTTATTCTTGGCGGATACACGAAATCAGTCTTGTATTAAAAGGGAATTTTAGAACCCTGTTGTCTAACACTTTTCCGTTTCATAATTTTAAAACGTAATTGTTCTCCAGCATACTGGTTTTGTTCTGTGTACCAAAAATTTAGTTATTTTTCAAACACTATCATTCTTTATCTATATGTAAATTATATACATTGGATGAAGGGTAACTATTATACATATTCATTTTCATAAAACCTGAAATGCATAAATCGCGAAGTTTTTCATGGTCACTAATCGGATTAACTCATAGGTGAAAGCATTTGCTTTGTATGATTAAAGTGTCGTAACTAGCTTATGTCTATTCAGAATTAGTTTCCCCGGGTATTTAACTACGTATTCAATTAAGCAATTTACACCCACCCACCCATCTTCAAGATAACGAAAATGAACACGTCTTGATTATCTACACATACAACAGATTATTGGTACCAAATTTCATCTAAATCCATCAAGCCGTTCCCGAGATAGGCTGCATCATATGGTCCTGGCGGAATAATAATAAAAATAAAAATAATAATAATAAGAAGAAGAAACAGAACGAAAACAATATGATTCCCCACCTTCGGTGGTGGGGAATCATAATAATAATAACTAGAGATTGTAACTGGGATACCAGTGACGTATGATTCCCCACCATCCATAAATATCTGGTGAAAAACCCTAGCAGGGTTAGCGCTGGGTTGGAAAAGTCTGTCGCCAAGCAAATCGCCAGTTGTAAAATTTTGTCGCCAATTTCAGGATACTTTTTGACACATACAACATTTGACGTAATACAATAGTCGAGTCGGGTACCTGCATGTGCAGGTTGTCTTACATCAAAGTTACGGCCCTTCGTATATGAATTACAAGATTGAATAAAACAATAAATGAACAAGAGATGTTGTTGTTTAGGTATTAATCAACAGGTAAATTTTGTGATTTTCGCGTCACATGCGTTTTTAATGTTGTGTATATATTGCCTTGATGAACGGTTACATTCTAAAGGCAGTTGTGTTTGAAGTACATTTGTAAAGCGCCGACCTGGTAAACTAAAAAAATCAAACCTTGATTACTTTTTTTTAGATTTCTTTGAAAGTTAAAGCAGATTTAAATTAAAGTTTTCGGTTGAGAAAAATCGTACATTGGAAGGCCTTCTTGGCATAGGAAGTGACGTTTTCAATGAATTTCATTGAATTCGAATAAGAAAACTCGTAGAACCCCTCTCAGGCCTCTGATTCGGCGTCGCCGCGTGTTACAATGAATGGACACGTATAGGAGGGTTTGCGCTGGGCATCGAAAACGTCGCCAATTGCGATTTTTTTAACTGGCGACAAAAAAACGGCGCTTTGTGATTTTTCTGGCCACAAGTTTTCAAAGTTCACCGGTATCTTGGTCACCAGTAATTAACATGTGATAACACATTGCAGCCAGTGACGGATCGGCGAGTGTCACTGAATAAACACAGTAATTAGCGACTGGTCTTAAAGAATGAGTTGATTAAGATCGTTGTCTTAGGTGTGAATGTAAGACCTTCTAATTATGGGCAGGTAGATCCAGGTAATATAGAAGCGTGTCGACATTGCATGAGGATATACCCAGGTGCCCTCCCGATGTCGTCAGACAGTATAGATAGTTCCCATGTGACATCACACTGTCCACTTCACAGGTAAAGTAGCGGCCATTTTGTAGGCATCTAGAAATTGAATCTTATTAACACCGATGGACTCAGATTTATGGTAAAATCCAAAATAAAGTATAATAAAAGTTACCCTTTGTGATGTTTATTTCATATTTTTTTTAAAAAGTGATTCAATGCGCAATACACATCGTATTTTAATAAATACATGCATCACCAAAGCGTCAATTTTCCAATATATTTCAACACACTATATAAAGTCCTGTTAAAGGAAAAAAAAACGACATGCCGGTCATTAGGAAAGTGTCAGTCAGCAAAAGGAGAAATTTCATTGGTGTTTACTTAAAAAGTGGGCAGTCTTCTACTTCCACAGTCAGTGATTAACAGAATACCCCGAAGCCATTTCGACACGCTTAACCTTCTTCGATCTATCAAGGCAAATTGTATACACCATTCAGCTCATTGTGTAAGGTTTTAATAACAGGCGTGTGACGTGACAAGCTGTGGTTTTAAAAATCGCGAAGTTTTTGATGGTCACTAATCGGATTAACTCATAGGTGAAAGCATTTGCTTGGTATGATTAGTGTCGTAACCAGCTTATGTCCATTCAGAATTAGTTTTCCGGGTATTTAACTACGTATTCAATTAAGCAATTTACACCCACCTACCCACCTTCAAGATAACGAAAATGAAAACGTCTTGGTTATCTACACAGACAACAGATTATTGGTACCAAATTTCATCTAAATCCATCAAGCCGTTCCCGAGATATGCTTCAGCATATAGTCCTGACGGAATAATAATAATAATAATAATAATAATAAAAATAATAAGAATAAGAAGAAACAGAACGAAAACAATATGATTCCCCACCTTCGGTGGTGGGGAATCATAATAATAATAATCATCATCATAATAAATACCATTGTCGTATTTGAGATTGCGGCAGACGACTGGAATCTGAGGGCGTCCTCCTCTTACTGTTCTAGTGTTAACAAAACTAGTATTTAGCTTGTCCCGTTACCAGTTTAAACGGCCTTGGTCTCGGTCTCGGTCTAGGCTTTCTTCTACATGAACATATTCCAATACAGACAATAGTGATTAAAATAAAAACCTTTAAATGCGCCCCCATTTCGTTCACTATCAGAAAATTATACTTCTTGATTATTTAAGAAACCGGGGTGTCTTGGTTGTTTTGTTTTATTGCTTAGATGATTTAACGAAAATGAGTCGAAGCTCGGCTGTCGACAATATATATAGCTAACGTATAATCAGAAATGGATTACTCTCAGTTTTATGATTTTTTCTCAAAAACCGGTTGAAGATGAGAAACAGAAATTTGGCTGTGTATATAACATGACTCGGCCTAATATACCCTAAAGGTTTGAATTTTTCATCACTTAGGACTTCTGCCTCTGTATGGTATAAATTTTCGTCAAAAATGTTCAACCTGAAAAATTATAAGTTTTTTACTCCACCTTTTAAGATAAACCCAACCCCTTTTACTATGTGTTTCATTCAATGTTTAAAAGGTGTCACAGATGATTGCCTTGAAGACTGGACAACAGTTTGATGACAACAAAATTAGGTCAAGGGAAAATAAACATTTGTGTATATGGTTATAGAGAGATTAAAAATGATCCAACAACTGTCCAGAAAATTGCAAAATCACGTGCATTTGAAGTGAATACAATTTATACATGTTTATTTTGTTTAAATGTTTGTATAGTTAATTTAAGAACACGAGCATATCACTGACATTTGTTAATCCATTGCTCAATTAAGCTACGGGTAGGTAGTACCAATGTTATGTTTGAGTCATGAGTATGTACTGGACAGTGGACATTTTTTCGTCTCCAAAAAAAAGCATTATATTCGGTATTACTAGAACTACTGTCGTGTTACTGATTCAGTAAGAAGTCATAGAATACACAAATGAGTCAAGAAATAAGTGAAAAACCTCCAAAAAAGAAACAGAGGCAAAGAAGTAAGGCAAGTGACCAATCTGGCATACCAACGCCCAATATGGCGACCCCCAGTACAAATGTAAACATGAACAATGACACTAGTCTTCACAATCTACAGCAAGCTCAACCTGTTTATACCCAGTTATTACCTCCTAGTCAGTGTCTAGGGAGTCCTGGTTTACAGAATTATTCGCCAATTACTCACCAATCACCAAGTGGTCAGTTTTACCAGATACACAACGTGCCATCCCCCCCCCCCCTCAACAAACTCAAGTCCCACCATGGGCACAGGACCTTTTAAGCAAAGTTGACTTTCTTGCTACAAAATTAAACAAATTGGATGCAATTGATTCGCGGCTATCAGTTCTAGATAATAAGATAGACTGTGTAAATAGAGACGTTAGTTCTGTTAAAGTCAGGGTAGAGGAATTAGAGAAGAGTTCACAGTTTATAAGTGAATCATTTGATGAATTTAAAGTTACTTCGTCTGAAGCCACATCCGATAGACAGAAAATTCACAATGAACTTGCAACAATCTCTTATGAAAATAAAAAGATGAAAGATGAAATTTTAAGTGAGAATAAAAGATTTAAGGATGAAACAAACAAATTGAAGGAGGAAATAGTTGACATTCAGGCAAGGTCCATGAGGGACAATTTATTATTCTTTGGTTTGGCTGAAAATAGGGGTGAAAACTGTAAAGATCTTGTGTTGAATTTCTGTGAAGATGTTATGAAAATTGAAGGGGCAAGAGAAAACTTTGAACTTGATAGGGCCTATAGAATTGGAGCATTTCTAGTGAACAAAATAAGACCAGTCGTTGTCAAATTTAATAGGTTTAAACAGAGGGAAGAGGTCAGGATGAAAGCAAAAATTCTAAAAGACACTAACTATGCTGTGCGACAGCAATTTCCCAAAGAGATACATGAAAGAAGGAAAACGCTTGTGCCAATTCTAAAGAAAGCAAAAGAAAACAAAAGGGAAGCATACCTAGTGAAGGATAGGCTATATATAGATGGTGAATTATACAAGGGTCAGGTAGAAAGTGAAAAGACGACACAGATAACAAGGACAGATTCTACGAGAGGACGAGGAGGAACATCAAGAGGACGTGGAGGAACATCAAGAGGACGTGGAGGAAGAGGAGGACAAAGACAAAACAACTCGAACAGATTTGAGATATTAACAACACACACAACAGGGAGTACAGACATTTCAAGTGATCATAGTGACAGTGCAAGTGCTCCATTATAGCACGATCAGGAGATTATTAATAAAACTTCCATTGACACTGGTTTGAAATTTCTATGTTGGAATATAAATGGAGGATTGCAAGATAAACTTAATAATGCTGCATTTTTTAATTATATATGTACTTATGATTTAGCTTTTCTTTCAGAATGTTGGATTGATCATAATTTTTGTGTTAATATACCAGGTTTCGAATGTAAACTATTTCCCCTTAAGCGCTCTAAGAATGTACAAGGAGGTGGTATGTTTGTTATGGTTAGAAATAGTTATTTAGATGTTGTTGAAATATGTGAAAATGTGTTGGATACTTTTGTCGTTTTACGTATTGACAAATCTGTCAATAGCTATGGTCAAGATATTTTTTTTGATTTGTGCATATTTACCCCCTGCAAATTCTTCTTTTTACAAGTATTATAATTGCGATATATTTTATGAATTACAAAATATACTTGAATCTTACAGTGAAAAGGGCAAATCAATTATCGCAGGTGATTTGAACTGCCGAACTGCCTGTTTTGATGATTTTATTATGAGCGACGAAATTCCAAACACCATTGAAAAACACGTGTCATGTTTATTTACATATGCAAATGACATTCCTTTACCCGTTCGCACCAATCCGGACAAAATTTCAAACTCCTACGAACCAAAGTTATTAAGTTTATGTAAATCAACTGGACTCCGAATTCTAAATGGAAGGCATCCTGATAAACTAGATAATGATTACACGTACAATGTAGCAAGAGGTTTTAGTGTGATAGACTATTTTATAACTACTCCGGACATGTTTGAATTTGTTCACAAGTTTATTGTGTCTAATTTCAATCAACATAGTGACCACGCCCCCCTTCATGCTATTCTTAAACTGCGATTGGATGTTAACAACGACATTGACATTTACCCCACGATTGACCGATTTTACAGACCACGTTTTACAGTGAGATGGAGAGAAGAAAACAGCCAAAAATGTGTTGATTCGTTTCATAATCACAAGGATGAATTAGATGAATTTCTGAATAAAGCTAATTTCTCTGATCAAGCCAACACAGATGAGAGTACCGACACTTTTACAAATATTTTACATAGTGTATTTAACCCGTTTTGTTCAGTTTCACAATCAAATAGAAATAAGAACTCGTCAGTAAATAATAAACGTACTCGATCTGAGGATAAGCCATGGTTCACTGAACACTGTAAAAACTTATATCATAAATATCTGCGCTCTATCTCTGCATTCAACAAAAATAAAAATAAGGAAACACATAAACAGCTACATGTGGACAAAAAAGAATATAAAGACTTAGAAGCAAAATTAAAACGTGCTTACCTAAGACAGGAAGGTGACATGCTATCTAGCCTCCGACAATATAATCCAAAACAGTTTTATTCAAAATTTTCACGCCGTAAAATGCGATCAACTACCGTTTCATTGGATGAATTTGGAAAACATTTCAGTTACCTGTTTAATAATTACACTACGGATAATTCACGTGACATCTCGGATAGTGATATTGACTCGGAAAATCAATCTATTTTTGGGGAATTGGATCAACCTATAACAACAGAGGAATAGATAAATGTAAAAAATTTAAAACGGGATAAAAGCAACGGAGAAGAAGAACTCTTGAACGAATTTTTTATAGAATCTAGTCCCTTTATTTTACCCTACCTGTCATTTATATTTAATAAAATTTTTGATTCAGGGATTTTCCCATCGACATGGTCTTCAGTGGTTATTTTACCAATTTTTAAGAAAGGTTCCCAAAATGACCCCCGTAATTATCGGGGAATCAGTTTAATCAGTCATTTTTGTAAACTGTTTACTTCTGTAATCAACACTCGACTTCTACAATGGGCAGATAACTATGATGTATTGACTGATGCCCAGTTTGGTTTTCGCCCAGGACTAGGGACGCGTGATGCAATTTTTGCATTGCATTCTATTATAACCAAATCTTTACTTAGTAAAAATAGATTATATTGTTGTTTTGTAGATTTTTCTTGTGCTTTTGACTCTATAAATAGACAGTTTTTATTTTATAAGTTAGCTAAAGAGGGTATTAAAGGTAAAATATTATCAGTTGTTAAATCAATGTATGATAAAGTGAGAGGTTGTGTAACCGTTGATGGTTTTTATTCCCATTATTTCAGTAACAAAATGGGACTCATGCAAGGGGAGGTAATTTCCCCAATACTTTTTTCTTTTTATATGAATGATTTAGAAATCAATTTTTTATCTCAATGTGAATGTTGTTATGAACAGCAAGAACTGTCGTTATTTCTATTAATGTATGCAGATGATTTAGTGTTATTTTCTGAAACAAAAGAGGGTTTACAAAATATGTTGGATAATTTGTATCAGTATACACTGACTTGGGATTTAAGAGTTAATATAAGTAAAACAAAAGTAGTGGTTTTTCGAAATGGTGGCTATGTAAAAGATACAGACAAATGGTTTTATTATAATAATGAACAAGAAATTGTTGATAAGTTTAATTATTTGGGTTTTGTTTTAAATTATAATGGCAAATTTTACGCTACACAACAACAGTTTGGGCTACAAGGTAGAAAGGCAATGTACTCACTCCAAAGTAAAACTAAAAATTTGTATTTGAATATTGAAACACAATTGTCTCTATTTGACACCTACGTGTCTAGCGTTTTATTGTATTCGTGTGAAGTTTGGGCTGTGCATAATGGTCCTGCTGTAGAGCGTGTACATTTAGATTTTTGTAAAAAGATTTTAGGTGTCAAATGTTCAACTCCAAATGCTATGGTATATTTTGAATTAGGAAGATTGCCTCTTTTTGTAATTAGAAAAATATGTATGTTTAAATATTGGTTCCACTTATTGCATACTAATAATTGTATTTTATCAAATGTTTATTAAGTTTTGTTATCATTAGGTGCAAAATATACATCTAAAAATTTCATTTGGACTAATTTTATAAAACAAGAGCTTGAGTCTCTTGGTCTTGGTTACATTTGGCTAAGCCAAAACAACATTTGCCCAAAACATGCATTGTCTATCATTAAACAGCGGTTGGAAGATACTTGTAAACAAACACTGTACAATACTATTTTACTCTACAATATTATTTATGTAAACCTATTCCTATAATGTACAAAAAATGTTAGCAAAATTTAGACTCTCTTCGCATTGTTTGTCAATTGAAACTGGCCGTTATGGTAATACAAGGAGAAATAATAGATGTTGTAATTTTTGTTCTAAAATTGTCGAAGATGAGTACCACTTTATTCTTGAATGTCCTGTTTATTCTAGTCTTAGAAAGCAATATATCAAGCCATATTTTTGGATCAAACCTAGTGTTTATAAACTTATTCAATTACTTAGTGTCAATACTGTAAAGCAACTGTGTAATCTAGGTAAATATCTCTGCAACGGTGTCAAATTCCGAAATGATTGTTAACTCGTTATATCTATAAATGTCTGTTTAGTATTATTATTATTACTGTTATTATTATTATTATTATTATTATTATTATTATTATTTAATATATCTCCGATTATGTGCTACCATGTATCTACTGTTACAGTACTTAAATTGTTATATAATGTATTTATTGTACCAATAAGTTATATGAACTTACGGAATAAATGAATTGAAATTGAAATTGAGAATACAAGAATAAACATCTGCACATATTTCTGAAAATTAATGAAAATAAAAAATCCAGATACATACTTTAAGCCACCCACCTATGTAAGTAATCTGAATTCTATCACATAAAACAGAACATGATTTGGTTTTGCCTTTACACAGGACACAGCACATGGCTGATTAGCCCTCCTTGCATAATAAACAGGTTATATGAATTAAACAGGTCATGGCATATCATTGTGCCTTATATGGTAAAAAGGGTGGAGTAAATAGACTTTGTTAATTTTCTATCATTGCAGAAATTGTAATTTTTTTCTCAGTAAAGCTGGATTACTGCAAAATATACATTATGAAAACCTAAAGTGCATATTAAGCAGATTGATTATAAATACATTGTATCAAGAAAAAATAAAATATTTTCATTAATAATTTTTTTATAGACAAATAACTGAGTGTAATCCATTTCTGTTTATACTTTAGAGTATGCTACCATTCTGTTTGTCACAGTGAAATACTCATATCCATAGAAAATCAAATAAATTTAAATAAAAATTGAAATTTTTCACTTACTTGTACCTAGTCGTAACAGGAAATCTGTATGCGAATCCGCGATTAGCTCAGAATATATCTGCACAGGGTAAAACGTTGACACTATGGGAATTTAACATGTTGAAAATCCAGGCAAATGGCGGATTCTGTTGCGCGTATGACGTAAAACGTCACCAAGGTCATCACTTCCGGTGTTATTTTCGCCATGAAAACCCCCACAACCATTTGACCAACATTTTCCTTTCTACAGACAATACTTTATTGATGTAAAGAGTATTTCACTGTTACAAACAGAATGGTTCCTATAGTAATAGACGACTTCACACTTTGTTGTTGTAAGCGACAAATCGGTAAGGTCAAAGGGCAAAGGGGAAAAGTCGCTATCGTCAAAGAAAAAAAAAACATGCCTGGTAATATTAGCAGGTGATTGGTACCATTCAAGTTAGTAGCAATTTTAAAGAAATCCAACACAGTGGAAACGCACACAGCTCTTCAGAATTTATAAATGCATGTCTTTTTTTCATCAGGCACTTGTTAAAATATTTCATACAGACTTTTTGTACTGAAAATCGTTCTGGAAGTCCATGCATGTCGGCCATGTTAATGATGTTGCCGCAAAATTTACATTTTGAAAATGAGTCGAATGACCAAAATCACATTGAAGAAAAACATTCAGTCCCAACGTATTATTTAATTCTTCTGTCTATATTGGATAAAATGTCCGAAGCCTTGAGTGATATGAACTGTGATAATGTCTATGGCTATGCCCATAAATTTCAAGCCCTTTTCGACTGGAAATAAGAATCAAATATTTGTCGGATTAATTTCAATAAATAACAACAAAACATCTTATGTAAATCAAATCACTGAAATATTTATTATTGTATGTTTTCTTCACATAGATCTAATAAACAATTTAAGATACATAATTTACTGTTAACTTATTTACTTTTCAAACAAGAACAAGATTGGACCTCTACTGATAATTTACTTTGCAAGTAGCACCAAGCCCCAGTTTCACAATCATTCCTTAGCAAAGATTTTCCTAAACTTAATATTTAGCAAATTTATGTAATCTCTTTTTGGAACTACTATTGAATATTTTTGTCAAAATTAAATACAAATGTTTTAATCTAGATTAGAAGTGATCTTAAAAAATGACACCTTCAATTCCTCAATATCTTGAAAATTAACATAATTATAAAGATTTGAAATTTTGCAAGAAAATCTTAGCTAAGGAATGATTGTGAAACCAGGGCCTGGGCGTAGAAACTTGTACAAATAGGGATACTGCATATAGTGTGCAAACTGATCTTACTTAAACAAACACAAAAGTACCTATCCATTGATCAACAAGAACTGAAAAATAACGGACGCATTATCAAAAATCCACAAACCCCAAGTTAATGGAGGCGAGACCTGGTTCTAAGGAACAGTAAGCACCTTCTGTTTTGCTAGCGACACAAGTCATGACTTAAGAAATTTATTAAGAAAATAACGAGAATAAAAATAATTATAATAAAACCCCAATTGAGAATGAAATCTAATAATAAGTCTGATAAAGACCCTTTAGAAATATTGCATATGCCAACAGCAAGAATAACATCTCTTGATATAAGTAAAAAAAATTACATATAGTAGAATACTTAAACTAAATTAGGGATTTTCAACAAACACAGTGTAAAGATTGTTTGTACCCTTATTATAAAGTAATTGGGATTGTTAGGGTCCTACACAAGTACATAAACCACACCACTTGACACCAGTTCATCTGGTGTCTGTCCAGAATCGGGAGTTGTATAAATCAGTAGAATGTTATTATTTCTTTACTAGATCATAGATGTATTCTTGGTGCTCTGGCTGTTTCCATGTTTATCCGGCTACAATTTTGTTTATCATTCTATCCGAGTTCATCTAAATTATTTTTGCTGTTACTGTTAGCCTTAAATCATAATAAGACCTGCTAAATACAACACACTATTTGTTACACTTAATGTTGTTTTCATGAATATTTCTTATATTTTTGAAATTTCAAACAAAGGAGTATACATCAATATACACTATGCGTATCTTATTTGCATACCATTTTAAAACTGATAGGGAAAAAACCCTCTGGATTTAAGTCGTCATTGTTGAAATTATTAGCTGCATGTTGTGCAATTTTAATAAAAACTTTGCTACTAGTAACTTCTAAATGAACTTTTGTTGATTTTAGGACATCATTTTTTTTTTCATTTTAAGAACCTTCCCAATAAGTACATTTCTGATAGCTTTTTTCAAGAGGGTGGTGTTATATATATAATATATATAATATATATATATATATATATATATATATATATATATATAGATAGATAGATATATATATGCTCCTATGTTTGATTTATTATGGTGATAATTTTTGTTGAATTTATTTTATAAATTAAATGGTGTGTTGTGTTTGACTGGCATTCTTACAGTGTAATGCATTGATTCAAATTATGTACAAAGTACCGGTAATGCCGAATCATTTATTCATTACAAATTAGACATTTTAAGATATCTGTCTATAATTCATTTTCAAATATTCAGTTAATCGGTAGGAATAAGTTGATTTAATATACAGTTTATTTCATTCATTGTTTATGTGATTGTTACCAGTTTCTTTTGTGTTGTGATGTCAAAAAACCTATCACGAAGAAGTTGTTCAGTACTTTCCTGTACTAACAGTTGGTACACGCTCGAACAATGGAGCAAGAACATATGTGAAAAACACAAATGCAATTTGGGCCAAGCGTCATGTGTCTGCCCTCCTCCATTTAAGCTTTTCCCTTTCCCAACTGAACGAAAGAATCCACAGGGTCGGTTAAAATGGATAAGTCTTGTGAATAGGAAGGAAGGATCAGCTAACTGGATTCCAACAACAGAATCCAGAATTTGCTCAAAACACTTTGTTGATGGAGAGCCCAGTCAAATGCATCCCTTTCCCACTTTGGAGCTAGGGTATTTGCCTTTTGCAGAATTCAAACCAGCAAGACCAGCTCCACGTGACAGATCAGACCAAATACCCAGAAAGAAAACAAAATTTGAAGAGAACACTTCACTGCAATCATATAACATAAATGTAAATAAAGAAAATATATGTGAGCAATCTGAGCATGATGATAACTATCATGTAAAAAGCGATCATGATTATACATGTATTCCAAAATGTGAACCATGTGTCAAAAAATCAAATGAAATAAAAAGATTACAAAATAAAATTAAAGATTTGACAGAGCAGGTTGATTTTTATAAAAAGAAATATGAAATTAAAACTAAAAAAGAATTTGTAGTTAGCACAGTGTTGAAGGATGACAAAAAGTGTAAGTACTACACAGGCATCCAAACAATAAATTCCTTCAACAAAACATTCAAAATAATAACAAAGAAAGTAAAAACTATTAATTATTGGAAAGGTCCGAAAAAACATGCAACCCACTGAAGACCAAGAAAAAAGTCATCACACAAAGAGAAAGGTGTTTAACCAGAAAAGATGAATTTATTATGACTCTTATGAAGTTAAGATTAGGTTTAACACTGGAGGATTTGTCTGACTGTTTGGTATATCTACTGCTCATGCTTCCTCTATTTTTACAACTTGGGTAAAATTATTGGCTAAAACACTAGGAGCTATGGTTTTCAAGCCCCCTAAGGAAATTGTCAAGTCCAACTTGCACCCATCCTTTAAAAATCATAAATATGGTAATGTAAGACACATTATTGATTGTACAGAGGTATTTTTAGAAACTCCCAATAATCCAAATTTGGCTTACAAAACTTGGAGTGATTACAAGTCCCACCACACAGCCAAATTTTTATTAAGTATAAACCCATCTGGTTTAATTAATTTTGTATCTGACTGCTATGGTGGTAGACATAGCGACAAGTTCATAACTAAGAATTGTGGCTTCATGGATATGCTACAAATGTATGACACCATAATGGCTGATAAGGGATTTTTAATCAGAGAAGATTTGGCCCTTAAGGGAGCTGAACTGTTGATACCACCTGGTCGTAGAGGTGCCGCTCAAATGTCATCTTCAGATGTTAGATTGACAAAACAAATTGCCAATCGAAGGATACATGTTGAGCAGGCTATTAAACGCATTTAAAGCTTCCGCTCATTAAAGTTTGAAGTTCCACTTGCTCTTCTGCCTCTCTTGGATGATATGATCCAAACTATATGTGCTATTGGTAACATGTACCCTCCAATTCCAAGATACAAATAGTTGATTTTCTGTCTAAACTAGTTCAAACTAAATTGCTTTAGTAGATTCAGGGGAGTACACCTCTGTATACCTTCTCAATATACAACCATTTATATATGAAAACTTAAAAAAATTACCATTGCTAACCAAGAGAGCTATAAACAATGCCCTTGTACAGTACTATTTACATTGGCAATGCCACAGATAGATTTTTTCAAAATTGCTTAGTTCATGGAATTTAAACAATTCAATTTGTTTTCTGTGTACATTGTGGACATGTCCAATTAACAATCTTGGCAACTTTGCTCTTATTCATTTTGACACATTTAAAATGGAACCAGAAGTTACAAACATCACAACTTAAACTCTGGTCACTAAACATTTTTACATTTTCGACTTCTTTAACAACATTATGACACATAGGGCAAAAATAAGTTGTTTGTAAATTGATATTTACAGTCTGTGTTTCAGATTCAGTCTGCAAATTACAGACCTGGTTATTCTTTAAAGTTCTATATATAATTTCAGGAGCAATTATGTGTTCAAAAAAGTATATTAAATTTTTCAATATTTTTGAAAAATATGAACTGTCAAAATTTAGTCTTTGTGTGAAGTAACCATTACATGTATAAACAAAATTATCACAATAATGCCGGTTGGAAAGTGCCAGCTGCCCCTGTATCTGTGCATAGTATGCATGATTGTGTTTTAATGATATATTACCGTTGTCTCTTTGTAAAAAGGCTGGTAATTTACAACTACAGAAATCTGTACATGTTTGACATCTGTCAATAAGTGGACACTTGATCTCAACTACACCCTGACCACAACATTCACATGAGACAAGCAAGTCTGGACTACTACCAAGATAAGGGAAACTTGCATGAATAAACAAGCCACACTCTTCCACTTGAATGGCAGTATATCCAGATGACTTGATTACTCTTTTCTATATTTCCTTTGCCTCTGGCTCGGTTTCCCTCCCATGCTTTATTGCTCTTATATTAGGATTTTTTTACAAATACACATACAAATACTTTATTGTACAAATACACCCTCTAGGGGCCGTGTACAGTTAATACAAGTATAATAATTACATTTACATACAAATAGGAACACAAACAGTTAATGACATTTTAAGATATTTTGTCTAAGTGAGAAACAATTATGTACAAATCTTGCAATAAGGGCAGAGTGTCTTTCAGGGGGATTGAACATGAATGTAGATAGTTCAGAGAAATTATATTTTAAGATGTCTGGGAAGACATGAGATAAAATAGTAAATATGTTTTTACGATAGGCGGCATATGCCGAGCAGGATAATAAGAGATGAAGCTCATCTTCTATATGATCCCCTGTGCATAACTTGCATGTGCGTTCTAAAATTGGTAAACCTTAATATCTCCCGCGCTCTAGGAGTACAATACCCTAATACATTACTTACTAAGTACTCACAGTTAGTGTTTTCTTTAGTAAGTAATGTATTAACTTTTGTTACAATTGCATGAAATTTTGATGATGTAATCCTGTCCTTCCTCATGTCATGCCAAAGTTGATTTGTCCACTGAACCACAGTTACAGCTGAAATATGATCAACTTCTTGTTTTGTGTAAACTGGCATCTTCTGCAACAATTCCTCAACATTTTCAGTGCCATTGGTAATACTGGCCATAGTGTACCTCTGTACATCAAGATTCTTGGGATCTGTAAAACTCTTTAATTCTGGAATTTCACTTTCTTTATCACATTCAATACCTAAATGGTAAAAGTAGAAACATTTACCTAAGAGTGTTTACAGAATTTTAGGTCACTTAATATCCATGATCTATATACAACTGAAAATTTAGTCTACACGACAAAAAAGTTTAGGACAATTTCAAAAATATAACTACACACTACTGGTCTTCATGAATACATGTAATAGTATTACTGAAAATTAGACAAACAGAAATAAAATCAACCTAATACCGTCTTACAAATCTTTAAAACAATGATATTTAAAACAATGAATGTTTTGGATATATATATATATATATATATATATATATATATATATATATATATATATATATATATATATATATATATATATACACAATATAAGTATGTACATAACTTGTACTGACTACTTACTAGTTAACTTCATTGGTTACTTTCTAGTTAATTATCATAATGTGAATATGATCATTAATGAGTATAGTTTTGTTCCTGAATTTTAAACATTTTTTAACATATTCTTGAATGTTGAGAGGTAATGGCTAATGAATTTATTAGGAAAATACATACCTTGTTAAGGTAGATTTTGATTCAACCTTAAATTTCAGTCCATTTACTTTTGTGGAGTGATTTAGATTTCAAAACAATCATAGCATCTGATGAGCTAAATCACTATTCTCAGGCAGGAGTTATCAACCTAACATATTTGTGTATTGTTAAATTAGGCTTTATATAGATTTCTTTTAAAACTCCAAATGTCTAAAAAAATATTTCCTTGAATGTTCTTGGTTAGTTGCTTGAATGCATTATTTCACTTGTTAGTTGTTTGAATATTTCACTTATATTAATATTAAGGCATTTAGTTCTGGGGAAAACCAGAGTACCAAATGAAATCCACCAAACATTGGCAAGAGAACTGACAAACATTTTTTCACTAAGAACTGTGCTTAGTGAGACTGTGAGAGATATTGCGATCTGTAAGTAAATGTCAAGAATGTGTTTTGAAAAGTGCCAGTCAAAAGTTTGAAACTTCAGCTATCAAGTCTTTAAACTTTTAGTTTTGATAGTCAGAATCACCAAGTTAGCTAGGTATTCACCTCAACATTGATCATCACTAAATGTATCATACCTTTAAACAAACAAGCATTGGGAAGATCATCTTTTAATGCAGAAGCCAATTCTTTCAACATTTCTGACTTGTCAATATCTTCACATGGCCGATAGGTATTCTTTGACTGGTTCACCAGAGGTCTTTTAGCTGTTAAAAGCAAAATATGAGTCTTTAACAAAAAATTTAACAAATATTAACAATTCAAGATGAAAAATTTATATAACTTAAGTTGTCCATGTAGTTTCTGCCTGAAATATATGTACCGGTACATGTTTTCCATGTTGTAATATGTGTATTTGTATATGTGCAAAAAGGCAATTCTTTACAAGAAATTTAATTAAATGAACTATTGATAAGAGTTTAATTTTATACATTTGATGTACATGTAATTAAGCCATCACATATTTTCGATATTAAACACCCAGCAGTGTAATATTGGCATTGTGACATCACTCTAATTCCTTTTAATTTAAGATTTTATGTCACATCACTCAGTGTTGATTGTTATGTCACACTTTTCCCATGTAAATCTTGATTTTTAACCTGAAAACACACTATCTTATAAGGTAAGAAGACATTGTTTTCTTTCATTTTTGCATATTTTATCACTTATCACTTATGTGATAGAAAAGAATCTTACAAGTTACAAGAAAGATTGCCAAGGCTCATGGCACATGAAAATAATTAAACTTGTTTAATAAATTGATATTAAACCTCCAGTATATATGTGTGTGTGTATTTACCGGTAGTCATTGGTAATTGTTGCCTTAATATTTTTTGTTGAATGATCATGAATTCAGTAACTCTTAGAACATTTTACCACATAATCATATTATGCATTATTTGTACAAATTAATATAAACATATTAAAGGATAGTTAAATCTATTTTGATTTGTACAAAAAAAAGAGTCTTACAGGCATTTATTATGGGTATTTTAGTTCTAGTTAATGCATGTATTCAATAAAATTATGCAGATCAATTTACCAAGTTTTCCATGTCTTGATTTCTTTACATTAACATCAACTAGTCTTTCTGGACAGGCATCTACAATTGTATTCATTGGGGCTGATGGTGTATTCCATTCACATGATACAGATGTACATGCAGTCTGTCCCAATTTATTTGCTGCTTCGACTCTGAATAAGAGACCAGCTATGTGGTTACAGGTACTAACCAATCTACAAAGCAAGAATTTATATAGTTTGCTACAAAGAAGGAGCTATAAAGTCATCATATTGTACTTGTAACAGTTTTTCACCGTCAAATATTATTTTGAATTAGCCAATCCATAATAGTAGAGTTGGTAATTGGGTTAATGTTAGTCATGTATACATTCAAATTTTAGCAAAAGAAAAAAAAAAAAAAATTTCATTATATTGATGGTGAAAAACTGTAATCACTGTAATCAGAGCTAAATAACAATTGTTTTTATAAATATACTGACTAAAGTTTGAGTAATATATATTGAAATTATCTTTTAAAATTCCAATGATATTGACATATAGTAACTAGACACAGTCATGTTTATATATTATTATTATATATTTGGCCTAGTGCTAATGTTTTAGTCAATAGTTATAGAATAAATCTGAACTTACCCTGCTGTACAAGTGCAATATGCTGACTTTATAACTCCCTCTTTGTTGCAAACTACCCATACTTGATGGGGGTCTTCCTTCACTTTCAGGGATGGAATGCATGTTGACTTTAAAATGCACAAATCAGCTCCTCCTTGAACATCATGATAGTACATCATGATAGTATACCTGTCCTAAATATCCAGCTCTATAATACTCATAGGCTTTTCCTATTTTATAATCATTTAACCTTGATTGTATATTTCCCTGGGAATCTGTATTTATCATCATGTACGTATTGATAATGTCCGACAAATAAATTGGAGGCCAACGTCTCACACCTATTTTTTCATCAAGCCAATTGTCGAAGGGGTATAAAATGTGTAGGCGGGCTGGCAAAATCTTACACCCAATTTTCAATGATCTATATTTCAATAAATATCTATTGGATTTTTATAATATTTTCACACAATATTAGGAATGATCTCAATTTTTAAAATATATTTTGATTTAAAAAAAAATATTTGATATTTTTGAAGTTATTACAAAAAACATGGGCTACACTTTTTTCAATCGGTCAAAATTCATCCGAGACAGGATAACAAAATTTTACAACACAATTTTCAATTATCAATATTTCCATAAATATGTATTGGATTTATATAGTATTTTGACATAATATCCGGCATTACCTAAATTTTTTAAATATGTTTTTGATTTTAAAAAATATTTAATATTTTTGAAGTTATTAAAGAAAATACGGGCTACACCACAAGACCAACTCCCTCCTTTAAGGGTCTTTAAGGAATCCTTAAAGATCCTTAAAGATGTCCTTAAAGATCCTTAAAGCCTCCTTAAAGACCCCTTTAAGGACCACCATCTTTTTTAAGGATCTTTAAGGCTTCCTTACAGATCCTTAATGGAACTGAAATTTTAAGGATCTTTAATGCGGCTTTAAGGATCACCCTGACATACACATGTATTTAAATGATATAATGGTGTTTTTTCAACCATCCTGAATTGGCTAAGGATGCACCATTATTTATTTATTTATTTATTTATTTATTTATTTGGTATATATTACACAAATACTTGGAGAGAAACGCGATTAAAAATAAATGTCCGGTGATAAAATTCCATGATTGTTTTCAAAGTAATTAATTTATTTATTTATTTATTTATTTATTTATTTATTTATTTATTTATTTATTTATTTATTTATTTTTATTTATAATCTATACTGCTCCGATTATTATGTGCCAGCTCTAAATTGATTCAATGTACAACTTCTTATTTAATTATTTATTTATTTATTTATTTATTTATTAAACTAAAAAAAGTGTAGTTTTGACTATTTATCATTATGGATTTATGCCCATAGGTTATAAACAGATCATGGTTCCTAATTGATGATCATCAACATTTCCCCGTTATCTCATCAACAACTTACCTAACTAATTGATAACAGAAGCAAATTCAAACTCATTTTAACCAGACGATAGTATATTCTACCTGAAAAATTTACCGTATGTTGTTAATCTCTTTAATTACCTAGATGGATTTGAATTTTAATGGAATCTGATGATTAATCTACATGAGTAGTAATGTTAGGGATACTTTAGATACTTTTTACCAATTGTTATTTGTGTGTAAATAAATAAATAAATAAATAAATATTTTTAAAAACTTTAATAAGTATATGAAATATGAGAGAGAGAGAGAGAGAGAGAGAGAGAGAGAGAGAGATAGAGGGCAGAGCGAAGACTTGTACATCATCAGTTTTTAAACTACCATTATTTGATATTTCTTATTTCATGACCTTGAAATGTGCATTCATATAAATAAATAAATAAATAAATTATCATATAAATTAATAAATAAATAATCAAATAAATATATAAATAATCATATAAATAAATAAATAAATAATCAAATAAATAAATAAACACTCATATAAATATAAATAAATAAATAAATAAACCACAATTTCATAGACAAAACTGGTAGATTCATTTGCACTATCTTCTTCATGTAATAATTTCTCGATCGATCCAGTAAAATAACTTGTATTCTCTGATCAAGTTGTTTATGGAGAGAGAGAGAGATAGAGAGAGAGAGAGAAACTCGGAGCTGAGAGTTGTCTATCGGAACTTTTTCCCACAAGCGAAAACTATAAGCATGATTTTCTAATCATAGAATAGGTCCGCAATCCAAGTTAACGAATTTCGGGCTAATAAAGTTGTGATTTATAATGAAACAATTAAAAGAAAAAAACATTTATATCATCGGCATTTATTTAAGTTAATTATCGTTTTAATTTGTTTTCTTGCCGAAAATGGGGTTCTCTGTGTGTTTCCGTTTCATTAATAATCCTAGAACTGACAGCCTCAATATAACTAGCAAAATCTTGATCTCACTGTCTTGGTTCACATCTTTAGGGAAAATCTAGTGTGAGAAAACTCGCTTGTCGAATATTGGTTCTAATCTCAATGCACTTCGATTTCTTTCACTATCCTTGAACTTAAAGTCTCTACACAAGACTACACAATTTTGTTACAAACTGACAAAATATTAAACTGGGACAGGCCATAATCTCAGAAAATTTGTCAGTTCGCTCAGGTTTTACATTCTTGGCCATTCTAGAATTCTTATTCATTGAATCAAATACATGTAATGATATAAGTGAAATAATCTTGACACAGGAATGAAACTCTATACTCTGCTATCCCGTTATCCTGATTATGTTGAGAAATGTCCAGAAATAAATCAAATGGTGTTGTTCAAACACAAAAAGATATTAGCAGTCTGCAGCTGACGTTGAAATATTGTCATATCTAGGAGAGAAAGAGAGAGAGAGGAGAGAGAATTTGGATTTGCAGTGTCGTGTACTTTTTTCGTTCTATTTAAAAATAATTCAAAAATGGTAAATCATGCAGTGTCAGATCCAGCGGGATGGAGGTAGGTGGGCGGGGAGGGGGGGCACCCCAACGTTTGTCCCTGCTTTCCGACTTTTTTCCCTCTCGCTTACCGCAAATTGTCAAGCAACCAGTGGATGGACCAGTTAATTAGTGGTACTGATTAATTAATTCGTGTACAGGTAGGTAATTGCAATCAGAGGATGATGTAATGTACCAGTTCGCTGAGGTATGAAAGAATTCAGGTAGTGCTGACCAGTCTTAGGTGATAATGTTATTTACCTGATCACTTAGGCATGAAAGAACCCAGTTAGTATTAGTAAATGACGTTAATTAGTAATACTAATTAAGACACTTCTGTCTTGTCAGAAAGCATGAATTTTAAACTGGGCTGTTATCAGTACTTCAAAAATAATTCTTATTCAAGGACAGATTCCATAAAGAGTGATTCCATTAATCATAAATGAATATTGGGACCAAGGGTCAGGGCCCAGAGAGAGAGAGAAGAGAGAGAGAGAGAGCTAATTAGAATGGTACATTTTTAGCACATAAGATTATCTTTTTGTATATTTTTATAGCGCAAAGTACTATTTTCATATAAAAGTCCCAATTTTTGTACATTTTTTGTACATTTTTTTTTTATTTTTAATTGGTTTTAATAGATAAATTCCATCTCATTTGACTTTTTATTCTATCCGTCCGTTATTGGCTTTATGGAACAAATCTAAAATGATAAGTGCTATTTTCTGGTAAAAAGGATTCTTGTGTGTTGCACCATTATACTGATTATTTCACAGGGGCCAGTTTCATAATAAAATTTAAAAAATACCGATAAGTATATAAAAAAAGAGTAAAGGGGAACAACGAATCGGATCTTTCAAGTGTAGGTGCTCCGACAAAACTCTACATTACTTTTTTATTTTGTGTCCGATCATCGTGATCTTGGTGTCATTTTGTTCCCAGATAAATATTCTTTAAGTTGGCATTCAATTTTTGGACATAATTTAAAATCTAAATAAAATGTTCAAACGGAAAACACAGAAAAACAGTGTAATTTTGCCCGATGTAGCTAAGCCCGTCCATGTAAAAGTAGCTTAAAATTCGCATTACGCTCATGTTTTTCACTACCAGCGTCCGTGTCAACTACAAATGCTGATGTGTATCGAAGAACTAAATAAAAAGTAATAAATTTCAAAGGTAACCGTTACTCACTTCTAAATCTACAAGCTATTATATCCTATTTTGTTCCAACACGGACCAACTTTCCTCTTTTCTCTTTTCCGTGTTGGATTAAAATAGGATATAATAGCTTGTAGATAATATAATGTTTAACATGTGCACACCCTTTTCTCTCTCTCTCTCTCTCTCTCTCTCTCTCTCTCTCTCACCGTGAATTGAATTAATTTCTGAAATTATTTTATTTAACATTCTTACTGTTTCCCTCATAAAACAGTCATTTAAGTTAAATGCGAGATTTTGAAGGATAGATTAAGATTATAACAAATTATCATTAAAACTCGTCCTTCCATTTTGTACAGATTATTAAATGTCGCTGGTACAATATTATAGTTGTTTATCAAACAAGGAATTAAGTATTGATATTACAACAAAAATGTAACTAAATTATAAAAGACAATTTTAAATAAAATTTACTTGAAATTATTGTTTTAATTTCAAGAATTATTGAAATATTTTAAGAAAAAAGCAGTAGTATGATGAAGATTATACAAATAGGAATGGATATCTGATCGATAATTGATCTTTATAAAAGTGATGTTTGCCAGTCAGATAAATAAGTGTATTACAGGTAAAGGTTTGATATGCCCGTCTTCCTTTGATCAGAAATCTTAAGTCAGTTAAATTAACCTAAAAATTATTCCTCTCAAGAATGAAAGAGCAAACTATAATAATAAAAATAATAATAATAATGATAATAAAATATATTTTAAATGGAGTAAAACATTTTATTTATATATTTTATTATTAAATCTGAAAGATTTAGAGCTAGTCACGTGATCCTTAGGCTACCGGGTACTAATATAGTTTAAAATATAAAATGCACATTCATGTCTTCCGTGGCCTAATGGATAAGGATGTAGAGTCAGGAAAGGATGTAATCTGGGGAACTAAGGGTAGTGAGTTCAAGTCCCGCTGCGAGCGAAAGTAGATAAGTAAATTTGTAATAAATGATGTTAAATAATGTGTTCTTCTTTATTTGTGATTTCAGGACTGCTTGCAAAACAACCAAAATTAGTATAAAATGATAAAGAAAAATGATTAAATAAATAAGTTTATTTTTTATAAATTTACAAATTTTATAAATAAATAAAAAAATAAAATAAAATAAAATTAAATAATTTTTTTTAAATAAAACAATAAAATATAATAAAAACAGTGTAAGAGTATAATAAGTTAAATAATTATATTTAACATCACATTTATATAAATTAAAAATTTAAAAAAATGTTAAGAAATTTGTTTTCTGTGTTTATTGAACGAATCCTTAAAGATCCTTAAAGCCGCATTAAAGATCCTTAAAATTTCAGTTCCATTAAGGATTTTTAAGGATGTCCTTAAAGAGACCTTAAAGACACATTTAAGGTCCTTAAAGACCCCTTAAAGATCCTTAAAGCCCAATTTAATGAGTCTTTAAGGGGGCTTTAGGGATCCTTAAAGGTGACTTTTCTTCTTGTGCACGTTTTCCAATCAGTCAAAATTCATCCGAGGCAGGACGGGTAAGCTTTGAACATTGATTGATATCTCTTCAAATGATTATGCTTGCCTATTAAAATTTGCAACATTTACGCGGTGGATATGTAATAGCACAACTTAGATGTTGGTCTTTAAAATTATCTATAGAATCGGGTAGATACCTAATATTCCGAGAGAGCAGAGAATTTGTAGATGCTGCAACATGAACTTTTTAGAAGACGAATATCATTCTATACTCATATGTCCACTATATCAAGAAATAAGGAAACAGTTTTTACCAAAATATTATAATCATTGGCCTAGTATATATAAACTTTATAATCTTATTATTTGTAATTCAGAGTCTCTTATTTTAAAATTATCAAAGTATTTATTTCATGCATTTAAATTAAGACTGTCGCTATCTATCTTTACCTTTATATATTTTTGTAATATTGCTACAAGTTGTTAATACTTTATGCAAATAAACTATTATTGCTATATTTACATATACAATACCCTTTTCATAAGATTTATTTGAAGTATGTCTCTTTTGATGCCCGCGCTTCTTTGTGTTTGTAGAACGTTCCCTGTGAAATGACTATCCCAATATTTTGCATCTTAACCCACGCTGCTTAACAAACATACCGAACAACAAAAGCTTGTGGAAAAATGGTTTGTTTTCATTTTTCGTGAAAAAAAAATAATAATCAGTATTCCCGATCAGTTTATCTGTTTATTGACCATTTCGAAAACACGACAGGGGAGATAACACCTATGAACGAAAACGAGGCTTGGGGGGCAAGCTACATCCGTCCAGCATAGTTGCAGCGTAGACTGATATGACGATTGAAACGGAGAAAAAAAGACTTTTGTTGTACCCCAGGTTGTACAAAAGTCTTAAGTATATCACAATCTTCACAATTTATAATCCAAAAATATTTGTCAAAGAGTTTTGATTATTAAAGCATTTATTTGATGTATTTATTACAGCCGAAAATCATCTGTCAAAATTACTGGACAGTAGACATCAAGAAATGAATTTCATCTTCTATAGAATTACTATAACATTTAGTGCATAATTTATCTTTTTTTCTATTTTTGAATAACGTCCAATTTCAATTTTTTATCTGTGATGTAATTCTTAATCTGGTTATATTTAAATAATCAGGCCCCGGTTTCACTATCATTCCTTAGCTAAGATTTTCCTTAACTTGCAAAATTTCAAATCTTTATAATTTGGTTAATTTTGAAGATATGGAGGAATTTAATGTGTCATTTGTAAGATCACCTCTAGAATAAAACATTTGCATTTAGTTTTGATAAAAATATTCACCAGTAGTTCCAAAAAGAGATTAACAAAATTTGCTAAATTTAAGTTAAGGAAATTCTTAGCTAAGGAATGATTGTGAAACCGGGGCCAGTTTTGTTTTCCTTATATCTGTGTATGGCTAATGTAAAATTTAATATTTTATAATGTATTAAAATCAGTTTGGCAGTCTTTTTTAAGGTAAAATAAACAAAAATTTTCGAAAGAATGAAACTTTACTCTAAAAATCTTCATATTTAATTTGATCAACGCCCGTGACATTTAATAGAGTCTTTAAAGTATTCTGTGTTCAACGTCGCAGATTATATATATTACATTTCTTCTTCCTTATTTAACTTTTTTTCATTTTAAGAGGTTCTGAATATATTAAACAAATTTAAACCGCACAAACATTTTAAACTGTTCATTTTGAAAATTTTATATTTTGATTATTTTTTATTATCATAAGTAGTATTGTATCCGCAGAATCCTACCTTGTTAAGCTGCGCTGCTGCGCCAATCTCAGTTTGCATGACGTCAAAGGTGACAGGGTCACACCTGGAGGTGTTAAAGAAAGAGGGGAAGGTCCCGGATGTGAGGTTACCGGAAGGGAATCCCTAGGTCTAAGAAGAGTTCGAGAAAACCGGATCAAAGTAAAGGACTCCGAAGTCCGGGATGACCCCCGAAGGTCCGGAGTTGCGAAAATGCGCGTCGGGACTCGATCTTTCACCGAAAGTAGACATGTGATATACCGTCGTGTCCGGCTCAAAGAGAGAAATCGATCGTCGCTAATGCGGAGGTGATCAGACAAACCGTGACAGAGTTATCGCCCTTGAAAGGAATTTCGCGTATTCGCACTGGGTGAACCACTCGGCCATTGCGCGTTCCAACAACATAGAAGGATATTCCTCGATCTCCCGAACACGTGGATACCTCATTTGTACAAATCCGTCCAAAAATAAAGATGTGACGGCTCGAAAACGTTATTGAAAATGTCCCATAGACTTAACATGGAAACACTTCGGATCAGATTCTGGGTGAACCACCACTCTATACGACATATCATTATACGCGTCTGATCGAGACGAATACGTAGAGATCTTGTTGTTAAAGACCGGTTGAGTCATAAGAAAGTTATTACAAAACACATTACTCTATGGGAAATCCCGTGTTAAAATTTCTCTATAGACTTATATAGGGAAATTGACAGATCGCCTTAAAGCACGAACCACTCAACCTCCAGTAGAACTGAATACATTTTCAGATAGGTGTCATAAAAACGAGCATTTCGATATAAACGTCGTCGAAATCCATACAGAAATAAGCGAGATATAGGTGTTAGAAGTTGAAAAGTTTACGTCTTTGTTTACGAAAATTTGAATTTGAAATGCTGCATTCTGATTGGTCGAGAGGTTTTAGGCCCATAATTTCGTTATTATTCCACTTAGAGAGACGAGGGAGGTAACGTTAGACTCGGAAGACCGAGCCCCATACGTTGATGATAAAAGTCGAACTCGAAAAACGGACACGGAACGGATATAGTCCGGAATGCGCCGTCCCCTTCCCCTTGCCCTTCCCCTTCCCCTGAGAGCGAGGAGGAGGAGGAGGAGGGAGGGAGGGAGGAGGAGGAGGAGAAAGAGGAGGGAGGATCTCTTGTAAAATTATAAAAGTGAGTGATTTCATGAAGTTGCTATCATAATCGTTCGACATGACCGTGCGAATGGTTCTCAGCTCCAACGACTCCAAAGACATCTATCCCGATAACAAACCGTACGATTTCCGAGTCCATCTGTCTAAACCCTTTCAGTTTTTAGGAAATTGGGAAGTGGCCTTATTGGAATTTACCTTTCAAGGGGCCAAGAAATCGGTGGAATCGGAATTGTTTGTGTGTTGTGACTTGGTAGATAGTTCCATCGTAGGACACCGGGAAGTACCATTACTAAGACGGGTTTTCCTACAACGGAAACAAGAAAACTTGATTTACAATCAACCTTTAGGAGTACATGTGAGAAACCGCGAGTTTCAGGACGTTCACGTCTATATAAACACTTCCAAACACGAATTAGCTTCATTTCTCACTGGAGAAGTGACCGTGACACTACACGTCAAGAGAGTAATTTTTTAACTATGGCAGGTTCTACTTACGTCTCTGATCCAGAAATGTGGCGAAGATTCTACAAAAACATGTTAGGCGGAAAATTTCAACCGGAACAATACAGACCTAACCAGACGGGAGGATCGGGAATAGCCGGTATGTATGCAGACAGGGCATATATGATTCCGGTTAATCCTCATGCTCAAAAAGAAGAAGGAGAGAAAATTGTCGTGGGAAAACAAGTCACGCCCATGGCAGCGGAGGTAGAAAGAGCCAGATCGGAATATAAAAGAAATATAGAGGAAGGGCACCCCGTGGTACCTCTCATCCAAACGGGTAATGGGAAGAGGAAACTGAATAAAGATCACCGAACAACAGTTAAAGTTCAAAAAGTGGGAGACAAATGGATGTCGTTCTTTTAATACATTTCAATATCTGCAAGTCATCTTAACAGAAGGAGGAGGAGGAGGAAGAAGGAGGAGGAGAGGAGGAGGAGGAGGTGGAAGGAGGAGGAGGGAAGAGGAGGAGGAGGAGGAGGATGGAGGAGGAGGCATATATCCACCGTACATAAAAAAACTCTCATTTACAATTTACACGTTGAAGAGTCAGCATGTATCAGTGTCCCATATGCAGTAAACAATTTTCCAGAAAAGACAACATGCTTAGACACGTTCAGCAAAAACATCATGGATCAGTTGACTTATCCACGGCATCAGAGGACGTCATGTTTCATCATCTCTTTACCATGCAGATTACTGCACCATCCATGGAAGGCAAAACAACGTGGCTACATCGTCTACTCGGCGAAAGGTATCGACTCATTGATCCAGTACCACAAAGTATAATATACTGTTACTCTCAGAATCAACCTGCTTATGGCGATATCAAGACCATCATTCCAGACACAGAGTTTGTCAGAGGCATTCCGGACGAATTGGAAGGCGAGATATCTTCCATATGTTGTGGTCGGTGGTTTCCTCTATCTCTTCCAACCGAGGTCGCTTTGCTCCTCTACCTTCTTGATTTTGGAATCTTTCTATTTGTTGATACCGTGGGGTAACCAAGGGATCTGCTCTTCCCCCTCCGCCTCCTCCTCCTCCTCTCTCTCAGGGAAAGGGCAAGGGGAAGGGGACGGCGCATTCCGGACTATATCCGTTCCGTGTCCGTTTTTCGAGTTCGATTTTTATCATCAACGTATGGGGCTCGGTCTTCCGAGTCTAACGTTACCTCCCTCGTCTCTCTAAGTGGAATAATAACGAAATTATGGGCCTAAAACCTCTCGACCAATCAGATTGCAGCATTTCGAATTCAAATTTTAGTAAACAAAGACGTAAAATTTCCAACTTCTAACACCCATATCCCGCTTAATTCTGTATGGATTTCGATAAACTTTATATCGAAATGTTCGTTTTTATAACACCTATCTGAAAATGTATTCAGTTCTACTGGAGGTCGAGTGGTTCGTGCGTTAAGGCGAGATGTCAATTTTCCTATATAAGTCTATGGAGAAAATTTAACACGGGATTTCCCATAGAGAATTGTATTTCCTTATAACTTTCTTATGACTCAACCGATCTTTACCAACAAGATCTCTACGTATTCGTCTCGATCAGACGCGTATAATGATATGTCGTATAGGGCCAAGTGGTTCACCCAGAATCTGATCCGAAGAGTTCCCATGTTAAGTCTATGGGACATTTTCAATAACGTTTTCGAGCCGTCACATCTTTATTTTTGGACGGATTTGTACAAATGAGGTATCCACGTGTTCGGGAGATCGAGGAATATCCTTCTATGTTGTTGGAACGCGCAATGGCCGAGTGGTTCACCCAGTGCGAATACGCGAAATTCCTTTCAAGGGCGATAACTCTGTCACGGTTTGTCTGATCACCTCCGCATTAGCGACGATCGATTTCTCTCTTTGAGCCGGACACGACGGTATATCACATGTCTACTTTCGGTTAAAAGATCGAGTCCCGACGCGCATTTTCGCAACTCCGGACCTTCGGGGGTCATCCCGGACTTCGGAGTCCTTTACTTTGATCCGGTTTTCTCGAACTCTTCTTAGACCTAGGGATTCCCTTCCGGTATCCTCACATCCGGGACCTTCCCCTCTTTCTTTAACACCTCCAGGTGTGACCCTGTAACCTCTGACGTCATGCAAACTGAGATTGGCGCAGCAGCGCAGCTTAACAAGGTAGGATTCTGCGGATACAATACTACTATCATAATTTCATTCTGTAAATATTTCTCGAAGTCAGAACTTCTGTAATAGAAAATTACTGGAACCGAGAATCTTTATTTCAAAAGTGATAGTTTTGACTTGTACGAAAGTGTATATTACATATTTTTACCCACAGGTAAAGGTTGTTAATTAATGTTGATAATCTGCATACCTTATCAACAGACGCGATAACGGAAGCAAATTCCAAATTCCCATTGGATCAGATGATAGTATATTATAAGTGGAAAATGTACCTACATGGTGTTAATCTCATTAACAGATTAATTAATTACCTTGATTTATGATGAATATTATGATTCTGAATTACTAGTACCCACACTAGTTTTGAAACTGCCGTGAATTAATACTTCTAATTTCATGACTTCGTATAGTTAATGACTGTGTATTCAAATAAATAAATAAATAAATAAATAAATAAATAAATAAATTCATTCATTCATTCATTCATTCATTCATTCATTCATTCATTCATTCATTCATTCATTCATTCATTCATTCTAAACTTACCGTTGAAGAGCACATGAAATAAAATTCTGTGACGTTGAACCAGCTACAATTATAGATGTTTGAACTATATTCTCAAAATGATTTTTAATTTTAATTTTTATTACTATTATTATTTTTTGTTAAAAAAGACTTTATAATGAAATAAAATTCAAATTCTTTAATTTCTAAAACGGAAAACTTTGGGTGTAAATTCTGTAACGATATGCGGTTACCTGTGAAATACCGGTAAAAATCCGGCGTATAATTTTGTCATCTTTAACGCAAATCGGAAGCAAAAAGTCGTTTATAAAAATGTAAAAATATCCTGAGAAACAACAAATGTCGAAAAATGTAACCATAATCAAGATTTTGGATACTATAAGGGAAAATTTTTAAACAAAAATAGCAGGAAAGACATCAGATATAAAAATAATTTTTACACCATAGGCACGGGATTATTTCGATCTTTTATAACTTATGATAACAAATTGATAGTTTAATGGTAAAAAATACTTTTTCAACGATTTTATTCACGTTCCTTCATAATTTAATTACTGTAAATCGGAACTTGAGCTATTCGGGGTCTATCGATGAGGAAAAGTTGTACTATGGCAAGTGAGTGGTTTATTTATCTTTTTTAAATAGAAACAATTACTAGTTCTTACTCTCAACTAATAACTGTTTTTACTTATTTATATACCACTTTATTTGACACATAGGAAAGATATATCAACTACAGATAAATTTACAAACGTAGACATTTTTTTAACAGCCGTGTCAATTTTCGGTTTCCTTTTTGGTTGCTGTAATTTAAATAATTTCTACAAATAAATGATTAATACACACTGTTTCACTTTCTGTATTATTTTATTTCTTTTATTCGTCATAATTGTTGGTGAAAACGATAACGAAGAACTACTAATTCACAATTTTCGACAGCGTAACCGCATCTCAATGTAGTCTTTCTTCAGCAACCTGTTGGACTTGCCCCCCCACGAGACTTAAACGAGACTTCGGTAGACGCGAGACTTTGTGTTTTCGAAATGGTGAATGGCTTTAAAGTTTATTCAACTTCACTTAATATGAAAATAATTAAATTTTATTCACAAAATAATAATAATAATAATAAAACAAAAAACAAATGAATAAATAATATTTATTTATCTCTTTTAGATAATATAACAATGTTACGAAATGTCTTGGGACGAAAAGTCCTATGGTACGAAACGTCTTACAAATATGGGACGAAAAGTCCTGAATATGGTACGAAATGGCATGGGACGAAAAGTCCTATGGGACGAAACGTCTGTAATCCGTGCCGTCTTTGGTAAGACCCCTTTCGGTTAGAAAAAATCTTAACGATTCCACTTTCCACGTCAAAAATTCATTGAAAGTTATAGTTTGATCACCAGGATCCATTGTAAGATATGTAGCAAAAATAAATATATGCGCAAAAAAATAAAAAATTAATAAAATCGAAAATTTAGACAATATACCCACTGTTATCTAAAGATGACAGTTGTGTTTACATTCGTCACCGCTATTTTCTGTTTCGTTTTACCGGGGTTTTTTCCCTTTGACCTTTGACCTCTGAAGAGCGAATTAAAAAAGGGAGCTTTCAATATGGCGTCGACCTGCTCGAACGGGTCGTACCGACTCAGTGAAAGTAATGTATGTGGAAGTAATATAGAGCACCTTACATTGACTGAACTTGTACCAGCTAGTTTAGATCATATGGTAGTTTCAAATGACAGTATTCAGACGGCATTAAACATGCCACCAGAGGAAAATAACAGTGATCCAAGTCAGGATAGCACAAATGGTAGGTCAAACAATGGCGACTGCGAACTGGACATTCCCGACCAACAAGGACAGTACTGTCAGTATGAAAACACACAAAATACTATCGGTGCTAATCAACAATATCTTGAAAAACTAGATATAGAACTATTCAATTTGCCCAAAGATGACTATATTGATAAACTTTTGAGACTTTCAAACAGTTCTGAAAATATCATATCCTGGTATCGTACAGTACTAGTCACAAGAGCACAGTCAATCCCCCATTGTCCAACTGGTAAACTTGTCATGAGAAAATCTACCAATAGAAGCTCTAGTGCTTTTAAATATGCTAAAGACTGTTTTAGTGTACATATGTTTATAATGGGTGACCCATCCGAGATAGATGAAGTATTCAGTAAGGGCAAACCCGGGGGAGAGCCCCTAGACACAACACAAGTTGGGGACCAATCATCCAGTAAGGTATCTGTTGACATTCATATCATGGTACACAATTTATTAGAACGAGTGAATACTCTCACTGAACAACAAGAATCTTTTGCTAAAAAAGAAGAGAAGCTTGTAGATAGAATTAAATCGTCAGAAGACAAATATGACAAACTAAGATTGGAATTCGATCGCTTTGTTTCACAACTTACACCACAGGTTGTCAAAATAGAATCTTTTATCAAAAGTTCCAAATCAGATCTATGTGATAAAAACGTTAGTACAGACTCCGAAAATTCTAAATTTAAAAGTCGAGTGAACGGACAACTGCGTTCTCTACAAAAAACAGTAGATGATTTAAAAAATAAAATAAAAAACGCATGTCCAAACACAAGTACTAAACCCATTGAGAGCCCCAGTCGTGAATACCTAAACAGCCACATTTCAAATTCCAGTACGCTACAACCAGTTATTACCGACAGTGAGCGGTCAGACAATGTTCTAAGTCACATAAAAACCGTTATACACAACCACTCATCCGATAAAATGTGTGCTGAGAACTTATTCACGGTAAGCGAATGCGTTCAGCAGGATTTCGGAAGCAGCTCTTTATCAAAGACTGACGAACCATGTGAACCAAGCGCATCGTCTAATTGCAGAAACAATACTGCGCCCACATCTTCCACATCTGATGACGATAGTGATATCAATATGGATTGCAGTAATAGTATTATATCGACGCCTAACACATCTTTTGAACAGAGAGATATAACTATTGATTGTGGCAATATGACTGTATTTGAGCCAAGCACACGTTACGATCGTAACGGCATTTCCTTGGATTGCGGTAATAGGACTGCATCCGAGACCAACTCACGTCACGATCGTAACGGTACTTTCTTT
This sequence comes from Anadara kagoshimensis, assembly GCA_021292105.1. Lineage (NCBI taxonomy): Eukaryota > Metazoa > Mollusca > Bivalvia > Arcoida > Arcidae > Anadara > Anadara kagoshimensis. Next base: position 11,433,777 of record CM037870.1, read on the forward strand.
GATTGCGGTAATAGGACTGCGTCCGAGACCAACTCACGTCACGATCGCTATGGTATATTCCCGGATTGCGGTAATAGGACTGCATTCGAGACCAACACACGTCACGGCCGTAACGATATATTCCCGGATTGCGGTAATAGGACTGCTTCCGCGCATATATCGCGTCCTATCGATGATTGCGCTACTCGTAAGAAACAACCAAATCAGAGTAACATCTATCGAAATTCATCAACGAAACAGGATCCAAGTGCGTTATCAAATAATAAAGAAATGAGTGATCAAACCCTTGTTATTGAGAACGACACTAACGATTACCGAAAAAGGAATGTAACTCTGGGTGAAAATTCTAGACTACAAATTAACATTACACGACAAGGATCCAAGGATGCTGGTAACGAACCTAATATCTTTGTTGGATACATACCTAGGAAGCGAACTGCACGCTTTTACCTGGGAAACATTGGATTAGAATCAACACGAACTGGTATCATTCATTTCCTCCAAGACAATGGCGTCCGCGTGACTCAGTTTACCCTTTTTAAAAGCAAATGGGGTCGTGTTTCGGGTAAACTAAATGTAAATATGGGTGATGCTGATACTGTACAGCAGCCAGGATTCTGGCCTGAAGGTGTCATATGTAGACCATGGCTAAACAGTCGTGAATGGTATGATAAGCTCGAAAGAGAGCAAATTTAAATATTGTAAATAGATTGTTTATTTCTTTAATTATGTATATTGTTTATTGTGTTACTTTACATTGTGTTTACTTTTACTGTTATATGATTTTGAATCTACTATCATGGAATGTCAGGGGTGTAATGTCATCTGCCATCTGTATAAGCGATATGCTTTCAAAGTATAATTGTGACATAGCCGTTTTATCTGAACATAAGCTTCAAAGCTTCAACAAAGACTTTCTAAACACAATTGACAAGAATTACACCAGTGTAGCAAGTTGTGACTCTAGTGCAGATAGCTATGTTAGATGTGGTAAGTCAGGTGTAGCTATACTTTATAAGGTATCGCTTTGTAGTAATATTATACCAATAACAGATAATTTGTCTGACAGAATAGTGGGTATTCAGGTAAAAGATAGTCAGAACTTACCTCTTTTTATATTTGGTGTATACTTACCTGCAGATAATTGTATTGATACTTACAGGTATGAACTAGATACACTAGAGACTATGTACACTTATTATAAACAATACGGTCATGTAATTATTGCCGGCGATTTCAATGCTAGCTGTAGACCTTTAGATAATGGTAGGTCAAATGTATATAAATCATTTGATTTTGCCAATTTTTGTATAATGTTGATTTAATCCCCATTAACACATCTGACAAATGTAATGGTAGTAGTTACAGTTATACAAGAACATGTACAATGATAGATTATGTCCTCACTGACCAAGTTATCTTTGAACAACTCAAATGCTGTGAAATCCCTGTTGAAGGTACGTTCGGAAATACATCTGATCATCTACCAATTTTTGTGTCATTAGACTACGAATTAAAGATATTCAAAGACGGAACTAGCAAACACAAATGGCCAGCATGGCACAAAATGGATGAAAAAGTTCTGGAACGTTATAGAAGATCTCTTGATGAATAATTAGACAGTGTAACATCAGACCAAATGAGCGATGTTAATGATCTCAATAATATAATAGTAAACGCGGCTCTTCAAGCATCGCGAGCATGTGTTCCACTATCGTCATATAACCCTCACACAAAGCCATACTGGAACAAAGACGTTAAACAGGCGCATAGTAACGAAAGAAAGATGCGAAACATATTGGCTATTGGATGGTAAACCACGAGGGTTTCAACATGTGTCATATGCAAATTACAAAGCTGCAAAAGACTGTTTCCGACGAGTACAGAAAGCCGCAAGCGAAAAACATTTGGAGGAAACATATAGTGATATTGACAGAGCAGCCGGGCTTGACATTCGGTTGTTCTGGAAGTTAATCAATGCTAAACGTAAAAAGACAAACAAAGTTTACCCAGAGATCATAGTTAATGGCGAAATGTTCACCAATCCCGAAGAAGTCACAGGCGCGTTTTCATTATATTTTGAACAAGTGTATGAACGAAGTGATGGTCAGAATTTTGATGGTGACTTTGAGCAATTGGTGGAAAATGCGATAGATAAACTGCGTAAAGAAAATATCAAAGAAGATGAACTACTTCCTGGAGGTTTAATATTAGCGTCGGAAGTAGCCACACAAATCAAAACACTCAAAAGACGTAAGGCTGCTGGGCATGACAGAATACAAAATGAACACTTACTATATGCTAGTGAAACATTCTACAAATATGTAACATGCCTGTTCAACAACATCGTGAAAACTGGTAGAATACCACTGGAATGGAAAAACAGTATCATCGTCCCTATACACAAAGGAAACGGTAAATCAACAACCGATCCAAATAATTACAGACCTATCTCGTTACTACCGACTATTTTCAAACTATTTGAAAAAATTATTTATGAAAGACTCACAAAGTATAACGTCATAAACCAACGCTTTCCAAACGTCCAGCAACAGGGGTTTCAAAGGAATTTGAGTTGTTCAACAGCATCTTTTAACTTGCAAGAAGCTAATCTTTATAATATTGAACAGGGTAGCAAAGTTTACGCTGCTTTCCTTGACAGCCAGAAAGCATTTGATACCGTATGGCGCAATGGTGTCTTATACAAGTTAGATCAATTAGGCATAAAGAATAAGCTTTGGCATATTATAGATGACTGCCACACAAACACCAGAGGTTGTGTTGTCTTTGGTAACAACCATTCAGATTGGTTTCCCGTGGAGCAAGGCATCAGACAGGGTGGCGTCTTATCTACCCTACTGTATTGTGTCTTCATAAATGATTTATTGAACATACTTGAAAATCATTCAACTTCTATATGCATAGGTAATATAAAAGCTGGTAATACAGCCTTTGCAGATGATATTACCTGCTTAAGTATCTCCCCAAAAGGTCTTCAGTCTATGCTTGATGCTTGTTATCATTATGCTTGTCAGTGGAGATTTAAATTCAATTCTAACAAGTCTGTAGTGATGATATTTAACAAGAGGCACAACTCTCATCAACATGGAGAAGCGAAATTCAGCATCGGCGGAAATGAGATCAACAGTGTTAATCAAACGGATCATCTTGGTATTAAGTTGGACTCTAAATTTCAATCTATAGAGCGGACTCTAGACAGATGTAAAAGATGCCGTAATTCATTCTTTGCATTAAATGGAATCGGGACATCCAATCTAAACCCAGTAACAACGATAAACCTTTACAAAAAAGTTGTCATACCAACGGTCTTATACGGTTGTGATGTCTGGTATAATCTGAAAACTGCTGACTATAATGCACTAAACAAGCTACAACACTTCATAGTCAAATACATCCAAAGACTGAATCCAAGAACTCGATCTGACATTGCAGAAAGTATGTGTGGACTGTACCCCTTAACAGCCGAAGTTCAAAAGCGAAAATTACTCTTTTTAGGAAAGTTATGCTCAATGAACAATATGTGTCTAACAAAGCAAATATTTAAGAGAAGATTATTTGAACATTTTCTATGCCAGAAATCGAGCACGGGTTTTATCCCAGAAATCTGCGATATACTGCATCAGTACCAACTGCAACACTATTTACAGAACTACATTAATTATGGCCTCTTTCCAACAGTTAATGAATGGAAGAATATAGTCAGCAAAACCGTCAAAACCGTGCAGTTTAACGCTTGGTTACAAAGAACAATTATTCACCCGGATTTCAATAGATTCTTGTGTCTTCATAACACCGACAGATCACCAGCTCTTGCATGGACAATCGCCAAGTGTAACAATGAACTAGAACTTTGCTACTTTATTATACAATATTATGGGCAAATCCGTTTCAATCTAATACAACACGTTACTGCAACGCATGTTTTTCTGACATCACTGAAGAATCCATTCAGCATGCGGTGTGCACATGCCCTGCGACGGGCCGACACAGAACCGCATTTCTTAATTCCGTGTACATGTTTGACAAAGACTTACACAGTTACATCATCAATCTACAAACAAGCAGTAAAGAAAACGTTGTCTGTTTCCTCCTATCGGGAAGATACCAACACGCCGAATACACCCGAAATTGGACATTATCGGTCTTTAGATTTATAAGACATTGTATTGTTGCATGTAGTATCAAGCACCAACCATAGACTGAAGACTTCCGATATCCCACACCAATAGTAAAAGTCCATTAATACTGGACTTCTGATATATATATATATATATATATGGTGAACTTGTGTTATTATGTATAATATATAGTGTACATATGTTTATCTGTTAAAATTATGTTGCTTTTTTCATACATTGTATCTTTAATATAGAGGAAATAAATAAATGATGATGATGATGAGATAAAGTATACGTGACTGAAGTCGTCTATATGACACACCATGCTGTACACCTTGTGCTCACGGAATATTCACGATTTCGAAAACACAAAGTCTCGCGTCTACCGAAGTCTCGTTTAAGTCTCGTGAGGGGGGGCAAGTCCAACAGGTTGCTGAAGCAAGACTGCATTGAGATGCGGTTACGCTGTTGAAAATTGTGAATTAGTAGTTCTTCGTTATCGTTTTCACCAACAATTATGACGAATAAAAGAAATAAAATAATACAGAAAGTGAAACAGTGTGTATTAATCATTTATTTGTAGAAATTATTTAAATTACAGCAACCAAAAAGGAAACCGAAAGTTGACACGGCTGTTAAAAAAAAGATGTCTACGTTTGTAAATTTATCTGTAGTTGATATATCTTTCCTATGTGTCAAATAAAGTGGTATATAAATAAGTAAAAACCGTTATTAGTTAAGAGTAAAAACTAGTAATTAAAATAAATAAACCACTCACTTGTCATAGTACTATCGATAGGCCCCGCCGAGTAGCTGTCCGATTTACAGTAATTAAATTATGAAGGAACGTGAATAAAATAGTTGAAAAAGTATTTTTTACCATTAAACCATCAAGTTTGTTATCATAAGTTATAAAAGATCGAAATAATCCTGTGCCTATGGTGTAAAAATTATTTTTATATCTGATGTCTTTCCTTCTATTTTTGTTTAAAAAATTGCCTTTTTTCACCCTTTTTCCCTTATAGTATCCAAAATCTTGATTATGGTTACATTTTCGACATTTTTTGTTTCTCAGGATATTTTTACATTTTTTTATAAACGACTTTTTGCTTCCAATTTGCGTTAAAGATGACAAAATTCTAGGTCGGATTTTTCCTGTAGTCTCACTTAGCATACATTTTGAATTTCAAGGTAAAAAGGTAGGATTTTTATGTATGCTAAGTGAGACTTGAACATGGTTGTGGACCATGGAGAGAACAATAGAAATTAATTACAGGTAAACTAAAGTCTGTTTCAAAATAAAATGACATTAATGCAGATCATACAAGAACCATACAACCAATTTAACAAGAATTAAATGTGTTCAATTCTATTTTAATCTGAATACTGAAAACTGTTGAAAATGTTAGCCAATATCTGTTTAGAAATTTTATAATAATAATATCATCAAAATTATTTTTTTAATATTTACATTTTCAAATTGTGAAAAAGACAGAATTTTCACTATAATTAGCAGGTTATTAATTAGAGCTAAATTCATTTACCAATAAATAACAAGAGGCCCATGGGCCTTAACGCTCACCTGTGACCTTGACCTTTGAACCCATGAGCTTCATTCAAATACTAAAATGATAATTAGGCCAATATTCTAATATACATCCCTATACAAAAAGTTTATAGTTTTTGAGATAAATAATCATTTCAGTACTTGTTTGTATCTGATCTTGACATTTGAACCCATGTCCTTCATTCATATATCAAAATGACCATTGTGCCAGTACCAACAATATTCTAATATACATGCCTAAGTTAATAGTTTTCAATATAATTAACCATTAAGATATTTATTCGCATCTGTGACCTTGACCTTTGAACCCAATACCTTCATTCATATATCAAAATGATCGTTAGGATAATACCTAAAATATTCTAATATACATGCCTATACAAAAAGTTTATAGTTTTTGAGATAAATAATCATTTCAGTACTTGTTTACATCTGTGACCTTGACCTTTGAATTCATGACCTTTATTCATATATCACAATGACCATTGGGCCATTACCTACAATATTCTAATATACATGCCTATACAAAAAGTCTATAGTTTTTTGAGATAAATAATCATTTCAGTACTTGTTTACATTGTGACCTTGACCTTTGAACTCATGACCTTTATTCATATATCAAAATGACCATTGGGCCATTTTTACCGGTATTTCAAAAGTAACCGGCATATCGTTACAGAATTTACACCCAAAGTTTTCCGTTTTAGAAATTAAAGAATTTTATTTCATTACAAAGTTTTTTTTCACAAAAAATAATAGTAATAAAAATTAAAATTGAAAATCATTTTGAGAATACAGTTCAAACATCTATAATTGTAGCTGGTTCAACGTCACCGAATTTTATTTCATGTGCTCTTCAACAGTAAGTTTAGAATAAATGAATGAATGAATGAATGAATGAATGAATGAATGAATGAATGAATGAATGAATGAATGAATGAATGAATGAATGAATGAATGAATGAATGAATGAATTTCTTTATTTGAATACACAGTCATTAACGATACGAAGTCATGAAATTAGAAGTATTAATTCACGGCAGTTTCAAAGCTGGTGTGGGTACTAGTAATTCAGAATCATAATATTCATCATAAATCAACGTAATTAATTAATTAATCCGTTAATGAGATTAACACCATGTAGGTACATTTTCCACGTATAATCATCTGATCCAATGAGAAATATTTACAGAATGGAATTATGATAATAAAAAAAATCAAAATATAAAATTTTCAAAATGAAAAGTTAAAAATGTTTGTGCGGTTTAAATTTGTTAAATATATTGAGAACCTCTTGAAATGAAAAAAAAAGTTAAATAAGGAAGAAGAAATGTGATATATATATAATTAGCGACGTTGAACACAGAATACTTTAAAGACTATTAAATGTCACGGGCGTTGATCAAATTAAATATGAAGATTTTTAGAGTAAAGTTTCAATCTTTCGAAATTTTTTGTTTTATCTTACCTTAAAAAATACTGACAAACTGATTTTAATACATTATAAAATATTAAATTTTACATTGGCCATACACAGATATAAGGAAAACAAAACTGATTATTTATAACCAGATTAAGAATTACATCACAGATTAAAAATTGAAATTGGACGTTATTCAAAAATAGAAAAAAAGATAAATTATGCACTAAATGTAATAGTAATTCTATAGAAGATGAAATTCATATCTTGATATCTACTGTCCAGTAATTTTGACAGATGATAGAAATAAACTATTTTCGGCTGTAATAAATACATCAAATAAATGCTTTAATAATCAAAACTCTTTGACAAATATTTTTGGATTATAAATTGTGAAGATTGTGATATACTTAAGACTTTTGTACAACCTGGGGTACAACAAAAGTCTTTTTTCCCCCGTTTCAATCGTCATATTCTACGCTGCAACTATACTGGACGGATGTAGCTTCCCCCCCCCCCCAGCCTCGTTTTCGTTCATAGGTGTTATCTCCCCTGTCGTGTTTTCGAAATGGTCAAGAAACAGATAAACTGATCGGGAATACTGATTATTATGTTTTCATTTTTCGTGAAAAAAAATAATAATGGAATAATAATCATGATTTTTTAAATTACTATTGATTCACGATTTATCAGAAAATACTTCATGAAAAATTATTAAAACAAAAGTTGTTGTTCAAACATGTAGTTATAGGCATATTCGCATTTGCATTACGATCCTGTTGACGTCGATTTGTTGAAACTCGCTATATCCAGTGTACGACTTGACAAGGGAGAAATTATTCAATAGATTTCGTAAATTGCATTTCTTGCAATGGTCTAGATATCAAGTTAAATACATATTTTGAAGTTACTCTTTTAATTTTATTTTATATTATTTTCTAAATCTTCATTATCAGCCATGCAAAGTGTATATTTTCTTGTTTTTATGATAAATGTTAATAAACTCTCCCCGCCACTTCCGTGAAAACTTGTCTTCCAGCCAACGTAAGTATTTTCTTCAAAACAAAACACAGGGTACACAATCTTTTTATTTTTACGAAGTTATTGGACGGTGTCCATGAAAAACAATAACATCTGCACAAACTGTTTTACCAATTCCCGTCTTAAGTTGTAAACATTCATATTTACTGAACTAGTATCGAGGATACTTTTGGGACAAATTATTTCTGCAAGGTAACAGGAAGTTCGATTTTGGAGGTGGGAGAATTATTTTAATGAAGTTGAATCTTTACTTCATCGTGTAGTTCCACTCTGCATGTATTATATGTGAGGAAAGGATACAAAACTAAGAGGGACTTTGCAGTCTAGTAGTGTAGCCTAATCATATATCCAAACAATTTTGTAAAAATCACTAAACATGCTGAAGGGAACTACAGTTTCATAATTTTTGACATGGCAGGTGAAGATGACAATTTTAGATACTTTGAATAGGATGAAACTGTCACGTTTGATAAAATTATTAATAACTGCTTATTACAGACGGTGAAACCAATATTTAAACATTCTTGTTGCCAATTCATTTTCAACAAAGCATTGGCAGTGCCAAATTGAATTTCACAATGCGAAGTGATATGACATCAACAATAGGTTATGACATCACACACGTTTGTAGTCATATGACATCATTAGTTTATGGCAGAATTTAATCTCAATAACATTTTGCTTTTTTGTTTGGTTTACAAAAAGAAGTATTTCTTAGTCTTTTAACAAAGAGTTGTCAATTCCATTGAAAGGACATATGTGTTCGTGTGACAGGCAGCTGGTAGAGTACACATATGTCCATTTGGCAGCAGAAGGGTTAAAAATGGGTTAAAATATGTAAGTTTGGCAAGGTTATGATGCTGTACGGTGATTCTGGGCATTCGATCCTTGCATGATTATGGAGTTAAATATGTATATATATAACTAAAGAAGAAATTCTTGGTTATTGTGAATGCAACCAAGAACACAACATAAGTCAAACAAGACGAGAAAAGACAAACACATTGGGACCACTGCATTGATTTCAAGTGACCATAAAATTTTGATTGAAACCAGAAGGTATAAAAAAAATCCAAGACATCAGCAACTTTGTTAAAAATGCTCAAAATAAGACAATGCGTATCACTTTTTCCTTGAATGCAATCTAAATGTAGAACAAAGAAAAGAATTAATTGAAAATTTTAACAAACTATATCATGATTTTGATCAATCTAAATACAAAGAGAAAATAATTAAAATACTAAACCCATCAACACCTGAACAAATTTGGATTGTTACGTCTTTCGTTAAACATTGTCATTAGGACTGAGGCGGGATTGATTTATGCAGTCTTAATATTATATGAACTACTAATTATTTTATTTAATTGTCATGTACTGGTTTTGTTGTTTTAAATATGTTTTTTAATGTCATGACAGGGTTTTACGGGACGCGCAATTCTGCGTTTTTTACGCAAAATAAATTATGTTGGACGCAAAAAAATTATATGCGTCCAGAAGGACACAAAAAATCTGTAAAACCAATTTGAATTCAATTGAAAAACATGTTTTAAATTTCTGTTAATATGGACAAGGATTTTTCGAAAACCTTCTAAATGTTGGAATTCCCTGCATACTAAAAACACATTGGTGTGTAAAAATAGCACTCGTAAATTTCCGGCAAAATTTTGATTGGCCCATAGTGGAATTCGCTTTGTATTGGTTAGACACGTGATGCTGATGTCCTTGACATCAGTAGCTTGCATGAACTGTCATAATGGCTAAACGGCAAAGTAATATTGGCGATTTTCTTAAGTGTACACCAAAAGAAAAAGACATCCTATTCAGAACTTGTGCAGTCGGGCTCATCTGACTTGACATTTAAAAGAGAACAAGTGTTTTTAACAGCATGGTTAACTCATGATGTCCATGTGTGAAATACAATGCAAAATAAGGTGATAGCTTGTGATTCATGCATCCATGCATCGAAAAACAATGCATTCACAGTCGGTTGTAACAATTTTCAAAATTCAACATTATCGCGACACAAGGACTATATATAATTACAATTATATAATTAATATTTTTAATTTAATTCAGTTATGGGACCCACATTTGGAAGTTTGGACCCCATTTATTTTTTTATTGGAGTCTCAAAAACCCACATTTTTGAAAAGTTGTGTAAAACCCTGGTCATGACTCATAAGAGGTCTCATGTTTGCATTTAAAAAAAATAAATAAATAAAATGATTTTAACCATAAAAGCACTCTTGATGTCTTATGTACATTTTCATTTTGTTTTAGATACAGATACAGAAACTGCTCTGCTGTATGAAGAATTCACAATCAGGATTTGTTCATAAAGGATAGGCCAACAGATCAAGATGTAATACAGAGAAAAGGCACCAATGAACTATCTTCTATCTGTATAGTTTGAAGACTGATGTAGAAAGAGAATTCCAAATACAAAATGTAACAGTTTGTCTGATTCGTGAATCAATGGAAATCATTTTGGCTGTTCTCAGGCCGAAGCAGAACACCAGCAGCCATGATTACCGACCCAAACTGTATGAGATTTTACTTCTTGACCATAAGTCTCAGTCAGGGGATAAAGTGAAGCCAACAAAGTTTCTACCAGCATTTCCGCTAACTAACTCTGAGGAAGAACCAAGGGATGAAGTTCTTACTAACTTGTACCAGCTGACTGGAGGAGAGCATCATGGAGGAATTAAAGGCGAGTGCAGTAAAACCTCAAGAAATATTATATCGCCCTTCCATGATTTTGCCTCCTTATGTACATAATATTATGAATACATCAGAGGTCCGGAAATGGTCATATTTGCTGGACATGTCTGGCAAAAATTTATTTTGACCGACGTAAAAAATCACCAGTCGGACTTTTTCTGTTTTCGGACATTTTCAATTTTACAACAGGAATATCAAAAGGACAAATCAGTTTTTGGTCCGACAACGGTAAACTACCGTCTGTCTTTTAAACTCTACCGTTTAATAATTTGTCCTTAGCACGTGTTTACCTGTCAACTACAACTAATATACAACAGTAAGATCTAATAATCAGGTGATTGTTTATTAATCAGTAAATACCTGTGGACTTAAGTAGTCGCATGCTTCACGTCTATTTCTTTTGTTTCCCAGTCCGAATCATAATGACTTTCTTTAAATGTGTGTTTGTTTAATAATAAGTGCATGGTTGTAACTGTGTTGATTACAGAAGCCATAATGAGTGTCGGTCACAATACAATACATGTATAGTGAATAGATTCTTTCACTAATATTGAGGCAGTCAGTTGAAAACCTGAGAACCAGGGGAAACCACAGAACTTCAGTAAGGGACCTGATAAACATTCTCATCTTGAATCTGTTCTAAGCTTGGGTGAATCTTAATTCTTACCTACCGGTAGGTGGTGAAAAGCGCTGTAATTCATAAGTTCATGCTTTAGACCACTCAGCCACCAAGGCCCCAACATATTTTTATACCCCCCCCCCCCCCTGCTTAAAAAGTGGGGGGGTATATAGTGATAGGGGTGTCCGTCCGTCCTTCCGTTGCACCTTAGGGTACCTATCTCTTATCCGCAACTCCTCCTAAACCCTTCAATGGATTTTCATGAAACTTTCAAACAATCTTTGTGATATAATGTAGATGTGCACCTCCTATTTAAAAATTTGATGCGATGGGTTTTTGGGAGTGGGGGGTATTTTTTGTGAGCTTGTGGCTCACAGTTTTCTAGTTTTAATGACTTTATGTCTGTATTACTGAATAAGAGGGATTTGCCTACAATATGATCAAATGTGGGCAGCAGAAGCTACCAACCTAGTATGAGAAAGAAGGGTTTAAGGGTATGCATAGTTTTGATTTGATCCCACTAAAGATCAAACATATTCATGATATTGGTAGCTTTGTATCTAAGGAGGGGGTAACTCTAACAACTGAACCGTCAAAATGATTGAAATGTCTTGCTAGATGAGTTATTATGCATCTCTTATAATGTACACCTATTTGTTGAGTTTTTATACACTGTTTGACATATAAAAAAATGACACTGATAAATCTGTGTTTAAGTCACATTGGGGAACCTTGCCTGATCTGGCTGACACTAGTTAGTACCATCAGTGCAAAGACTAAAATGTGCCCCTACAAGCCTAAAGCTTACTGAAGGTGTTAGTGATACTGAAAATATTTTTGAATGTTTTGTTTTACAATTTGTTACAGGTGAAAGAGCATTAATGATACCATGGAATAATAAAGAATATAGAGAGTCACTGTCTAGATTCTGTCTGTATTGTGTTCCTGTCAATGCTAGGGGTAAGTCAAAAACACCCTTCTTAGTCTAGAAGTTTTCCTTTTAATATACGCTTATCAATGCAAACATATCCTGGTTATGACTGAAACCATTTTTTTATAATATTATTACACCTTTAAAATCACAAAATGATCTAAGAGTTATAGTTGAACAATTTTATGAAAATGTCCTACAATAGAAGCAATTCTACAATTCATATTAATTGGACCACTTGTTTGAACATTTTTGTACATCTGTCACATGGGTCACAGAGAAAAACTTATGGTGGTCCAAATGTCTAAATTTTAATAGAGATTGCAGGAGAACAAAAAAGTAATTTTAAAAAATAAACCCCCAAAAAACTGAATTTCATTGATGAGGTTCCAGCAACTGAAAAACTAGGTATTACTGGTCAGTGAAAGAAAACTTGAACCATTCAAATTTCACTATAGATTGAAAGAAAATGATATAGATACGTCTTATAATATAAGCTTAGATTAGCATGGGTTGATATCTACCATAGAGAGAAAAATATCCAAGACATTTTTCACAAAAAGTGCCTTTTCAAATCTCCTATTTACAGGTATATTTTTAATAAAATTCATATTTTACAAAAACCAAAAGTAAGTTTAAATATATGAACTAATTTGTTATTGCAGAAAAGCTAAGCAGAAGTTTTGTGGAGAAACTTGCCAGCAGTCCTGGTTTTTATTCTCTGGATAGTGTGATAGATTCACTGAATAATAACTCCACAAATTACAGACCTCCAACAAGAACATTTATAACACAGCTAGAAAGGTGGGTGGTTTATTTAAATGTTTATAGTCGTCTATATACTGTATATTGCTTTATTTTCACGGCGTCAAATTTTCGTGTGGTTTGACGATGACTAGTTTATTCGCGGTGTCAAATTTTCGCGGTCTTATCTGATTAAAAGAAAATGACTCTAGGAAGATATTCGCAGCGGTTTATTTTCGCGGGAATACACTTGACCGCGAATAAAGCGAAAATAAAACCACAGCGAAATAAAAGCATTATACAGTACCAGTAGTTTAGTTTGAGCAGATCAAGAACTCTTATATCAACTGAATGCTTGAGAATAGAAATCTTTGTCCGATAGTGAGAAAAATTGTTCCCAACTGCTGATTCTACACATACATGTATTATACAAATGTATGTGTAAGTTTTAAAAATGCAGTTTACCTGGTGAATTTAATTTTGTTTAACAACACACTTAAATAAAGCAAAACAAATACAGTATTTAGGGCCTCAATGGCAGAGTGCTCTAAAACACAGGTGTACTTAACCATTGAAATGTCTAGATAAGGCGTTTATAGTGCTATAACTGCCATTGTCAAGCAAAGCAAACTGAATAATGCCTGTTAGCGCATTATGATGAGTTTGCTTTGCACCGCAATGGCAGTTATAGCACTATAAACGCCTTTTCTAGACAGTTCAATGGTTATATTTACATTTCCCATTTTTTGAAAATCTTATTTTGGTATTTTAATCCTAAAAAACCTTTAAAACACTGTCGTGTACGACATGTATTTCCAATCTCTGGAACAGCCAATCAATGATGTCATGCATATAGCCACAAGAAAGAGATGAGTGACGTCACATTAGCAATGGCATTTATACTCCTATAACTACCATCTGGTCTTAAACACAGTTTAATACATAAAAACATCACAAATGTAAATATTGTGTTTTATTCCTCTTGCCACCTAGGTTTAAATCCCACTTTGGTTAGATAGAGGGCGCGGTGGCCTAATGGATAAGACGTTAGTCTTCAAATCCAGGGTCTCTCACCGCTGTGAGTTCGAGTCCCGCTCGGGCCATATGTGGGAAAGTGAATTTTCCTTGCCGTTGGCCTTTACTGATTCACCTGGTATCAGTATAATGGACTGGGGGAGTGGTACGCTCGTCTGCGGCGTACTGACTCTGTGAGCTAGCACGGTAAAGTCGCCCTGAGTGCGCACTAGTACAAGGCAGACCATACAACACACTCGCACTTCACATGCATACACCAAATTGTTCATATATTAATCCATAGAGATTAATTAAATAGTTCTCGTCGCGAATAGCTGAAAAATTGCTGATGCAACGTTAAGCAACATTCAACCAACCAACCACTTTGGTTAGATCCTAGTGTGAGAAAGTTTATCAATTTGCATGCCAAAGGTTAGTGGTTTTCTCCAGAATATTGAGTCCATATAATCCAGTTTCCTCCACCATTCCAGAACTGACCTCCTCAATAGAAGTGAGACAATTTTGACTGGGACATAAACTACATTACTCCACTCATCTATCCTCTTTAATGTTGCTATCTATATGTTTTTTTTTGTGTGTGTTGTAGCTGGTTAAAAGACAAACATACCAGACCAGGGTCTGTTGATATACTGTTCAGAAACAGGGCAGAATACCGGGTGAAGTATAGTGTGAATAATCCAGCATTTCTTCCCAGCCGATTTGACCTTCCACTGGAAAACAATGGAATCCGAACTACTGAAAATCCGGAGGAAATGCGGCTTACAGCCAATGAAGCCCTGGCAAAAATGTTGGCCATCGAAAAATGTGAAATTGTTAAAATTAATCCATTATTTGGATCTGGACTTCCTTATAAAACAAAGGTATGGATCAGGGCCCCACAAACACCGATAAGGTCATTCGCTGGTAAAAATCACCGCTTAAAAAAAAAAAAAAAAAAAAAAAACTCATTCATAACACCCCCCCTTTCTTCATTGGTTTATAGAGCTTTTTGGTGGAGCTTACATTTCGTCTGGAATGTTACACAGCAAAAATCTACTTTCAGATGCTTCCTTTCTTTCTTCATTTTATTCATGAAAAACTTTATTCATCCAAACAGTCACCACAAAGTCACAAAGTCGGGAAAGACTACAGCCATGTGCCTTGTTTACTTTCTGTCACTATCATGATCATATCCCTTTAATACATGTTATTCAAAGCAGAGTGGGTAACGACTATTTGTCGGGTTAAAGTAAAAAAAAAAAATGGCTGTCACATGTTTTACTGCCTACATGGTCTTAATCATTAAAATTTGGGTTTATTTAGAAGAATATTAAAGAGATCATGATTTTATTATCGTCATACAGCATTCCTATGAATAAGGAATATATAATAAGGTAATTTTGTTCATCTGCCTTGTGCAATACACATCGTTTGCAGATGGAGATTTTCTTTTTTGTGCCGAATATTCAAATAGGATTCGAAAAACAGCCAACTAATATAAATGCTTAATTTGGTATTCTTTTAAGCTCTTTTGTTTCACCTGGCTGTTTGAATCATCTCCTTAAAACATGAAACAAGGCATAAATAAAACTAAGGCCTCGTAAGGTATTTTGTTTACACGGTTTGTTGAACACACGTGGTCTCGGTAATAATTAAGTGATTAGTGGATTCACTCTGGTGTTGATTATACACAGCCAAAAATTAATTAATTATCACACCGATTGTACACCTGTGGGACACGTGGCTTCATCTTAAAGTCTTGTGTGATTTCTCGATTGTGATCTAATCTTAATTGACAAGACAAAATTTGGAAGGTTTATAGGGGGGGAAAAACCGAATCACCGAATTTCAATTCGGCGTTTTATTTGCCAATTCGGTGATTTTTAGCCGATTTTGGCGATTTGTGGGGCCCTGGTATGGATCATTGACCTCTGCTAAAGTACAGTCACACTGCCTGTCTATAAAGGTCACCCAAGTGAACCAGTAATAGTGGTTTATGTAGATAAGTGGCCCTCACATCAGGATAACATTTTACTGGTCATATGCATCAACAGCAGGTGAAACCACTGTGGTAGATCAGTTGGTAGAGTGCTCGCTCCGTAAGTGGGAGGTCGTGGGTTCAAACCCCGGTCGGGTCTGACCCAAGACTTAAAAGTGGGTAGTGACTGTTCTTTCATCAAACACTCGGCATTACGAAATGAAAGTCACGGTTCTTTCGGATGGGAACTTAAAATAAACGAGGTCCCGTGTCTTGGTAGGCTTGGCACGATAAAGAACCCTGCTGTATAATGCCATAAGCGCAATGCACAGGCAAAATTTCTGCACCTTCGCCTATAGCTGGCGACGTCTCGATATAAGTGAAATATTCTTGACTGTGACGTTAAACACCATTACTCAACTCAACTCAAGAACAGGTGACTTTTAAGGCAGGTTTGACTGTATTGCAAATGAAAGATTCAGACATGTTTTATGAATATAGAATTGAATCATTTAAAGGGCAGTGCAGGGGTTAGCAGTGCATTGAACTGAGATGTATTACAGATTATGTACTATGCAAACCCAGTTCAATCATGTAGTAGATGCTATAACATAATTTACTCTCCACTTTACACAGTTTATTACCACTTTATAGACTTCTTAAAGTAAATACAATCCATTTCTAATATGTTTGTCCCCCCAGCAAACTTAGTTTGAGGAGGTATAAAGGAATCAAATGTCTGTTTCTCTGTGTAAAATAATGTCCACTCAATAAAATTCACATCTATTGATGGATTTTAGTAATTTTTTCCATTTTTGGTGCAAATGTACTGGTACACAAACTTGAGGCAATGTGTCAATACCACATTAGGTTTGTAGGTCAAGTGTCATGGTCACCAGGTCAAATTTAAGTCTGAGTAAACAGTTTTTTTTGGCTCTCAATTTTCTTTATAAGCCTCCCTCAATTTATTTCCAAATGTCATTATAACATCAAAATTTGAACAAAAGGTGGCAATGAACTCTGGTTTTACTGATTTCTTATTCTGCAGGGGCATTTGGCTCTCAATTTTCTTTATAAACCTCACTCATTTTATTGCCAAACCCCATTACAATGTCAAAACTCAAACAAATGTTGACAATGAGTTTAGGTTTTACAGTGAAAAAATTGCAGCATTACTTATATTTAGCTCTTTATTACATATTACAGGTAAATAATGTAGTAACCAATCTGTATTGGGGTTCAGCAGCTCCTGATTATGACACAGTAACATCAAGAAGAAGTAGTACAGCAAGTTCTATAGAGGGGTGAGTAGTATTTGATAGATTCTTTTTATTATCCCCCACCTTTTAAAGAATGGATGTTTAATTTGGACATCTGTCTTTCCAACCTTCCTTTCAGACACTTCTTTTCTGGAGTAATTATCCAAAGTTGTGAAGCACTATTTTACAAATACTTGTTGCAAAGCATCAACATTGATAAGAGATGCACATATTATTATCTGAAGGTGGTTTTTGCTCATTTTCCTAGGAGTTATGGCCCTTTGAACATGAGTGCAAATTGCAAAAATACCTACTGGCAGAGGATCCTTATCCACTGAATTTGCTTGTTTCAACAGTCTTATAGTTTTTGAGCATTTGTAAATATGTGAAATACAAATACAAATCCAAGAGTACAAGCACTGTATTATTGGAATCTTACACCAGTAACAGGGTAAGACAGAGATATCTCAAACTCGGATGAATATTTTCCTGTCCAGAAGGAGCTTTAGCGAGTTCTGGACATTGAAAATATTCATCCGAGTTTGAGATATCACTGTCTTACCCTGTTACTGGTGTATGATTCTTTTTCTCACATATTTGCAACATAAAACATGATTTGTAAACAAAAAATTGCATCAAATGTTCAGTTGTAGTCAATTTTTGTTGAAATTCTCACGTAAAATGATTATGACGTCATTAATTAAGTGTGTGTAAGTGATTGTGACGTTGAGAAATTGTTGGTTGACTTCGGAACTTTTCTCAACTTATTAAGTCTTCTCAACGATAAATCCAGAGCAGGTGTAACTACGTGGGAAATTCAGATTGTAGCCTGTCTCAACCCTAGGGTGAGACAAGGAAATCCCACATGGGTAAAAACAAGGGATTTCCATGTCACAGGTGTGAGAAAAATGAATCCAAGATTAAATATTTTTATGTATGTTTTACCTACTGTAAAACATGAAATTTTGGCGTAATTCGTGAGTTCATAAATAATCGCGAAAATCATATGCGCAGAAATAAATTTGATCAAATAAATATGAATGGACTTTTACATGAGGGGCTCACGATGGAATCGGGCTCACAACGGGATATCCCGAAAATTTCATGCCGCGAAATGACTTTGATACAAATATCGCGAAAATATCATGCCACGAAAATAAAGTGTTTTACAGTATTATGTTTGGCAGGACAAAGTGTCTCTTTAAATCCACATGGGAACATTTTTTTTTTAAATTTTCTAAATTAAAACTCTGTCGTTAAGGATACATTATTTTCATCAAAACACTAAAAAAAGGCAAATCCAGGCGATAACTTTATAAAACAGACATGGCTACTTCTAGAACTTTTTTATCTTTATGAACTTAGCAAGAGCTGGACATGGGTTGTGGTTTTCATTAGTCTCCTGTAGAAATAGGTTTGTATGAAGATATGTGGAAAGTGAGCTACATTCATTTTTTGACAGGTCTTGTTCAGTTTTACGGTAGTTGTTCTTAAATTCTTCATTTTGTTATGTGTCATATATGTACATTTCCCATGATTATTTATCATTTCAATTTTCAAAACAAATGTATTAAATGACTATTTTTTCTTTATTTTGATGTTTCAGATATCACATTAACTTGGATCGGTACAGGCTACATAAGTTGGCAGCAGATGGTAATAATATCATCGCCATTAGGGATTTCCTTAAACAAGGTTACACTTACGTAGAGCAGGACCCACAGGGATGGACACCAATGCATTGGGCCTCATGGTGAGATATACATGAATAAGTGTCTGAATAAGTACGGTAGATTTAACAGATTAACTGTGTACATTTAAGACAGTTTATTTAGCAAGTTACAAATGTAAAATTCAAAGACTTTAAAGAAAAAAATACATATTGGAAATATGGTTTATTTTTGCATGGAAAATTTTAGCAATTGATAGACCATCAAATAAAAAATGATGTGAATTGAAAAAATTTTATAATTTGACATTAAATGTAAAAATATTTTTCAAAGAAATTTATTAATATATGTCAAATGTGAAAAACACCATTAGATGTAAATAGTATTTGATGTAAAATGTACATTTATAAAAGAAAATTCTATGCAAAATGAAAAAAAAAATGCTAAATTTTAATGTCTCTCAAGAGACTGCACTAGTGTTGGAATCACTGTGTTTGTGACAGTAAAATACTATTTCCAAAGAAAATCAAAAAATTTGAATAATGTTTGTTATCGTTTCACTCATTTGTACCTGCTGTAGTCGTAATTGAAAATCAATATGCACATCTGCAGTTGTCATTAGTTATTTCTGTAGATAGGAAAATGTTGGCTCTATGAGGATTTTACATGGCGAAAATGGAGATGTTTACAATGGAAGTGATGTCATTCATGACATTTTACATTATATGAACAGCAGGATCCACCATTTGACTGGTTTTTTCAACATATTTAATCCCCATAGCACCAACATTGTACTTTAGGCTAGACACGGATGCGCATACATATTTCCTGTTATGACTAGGTACAAGTAAGTGGTAAATATCAATCTTTATTCAAGTTTATTTGATTTTCTATGGAAAAAAAGAGTAATTCACCGTCACAAACAGAATGGCGCAGACAGTAGTTGGATACTGATACCTGTTATAATATTTTCAGGCATAATAATGGTGAAGTTATAAAGGTGTTACTAGAACATGGATGTTCACCAAACATTGTAAATAATAGTGGTGATTCTCCCCTTCATATAGCCGCTCGTTATGGCCATGTCCGTGTTGCAGAGATCCTGCTACGACACAGAGAAATCAACTTGGTAAGTACATATTTATAATTGCAAAATGGAATACACAATTATTTTTTTTCTTAAAACCATGAAAATTGGACACCACGAAAGTAAATGATTTCACTGTTTATGGTCTTCATCTACAAATTTTGACATTTCTTGTAATGAGATGAAGAAATTTAATGAAATGTTAATTCTGATACCTTTTTATGCTGTTTTTACAGGAGTTGTTAGACAAAGAAGGGAAAACTGCTTTGGGAATATGTGAACAGAAGAGAAGTAGAACTGAACAACATCAGCAGATTGCAAACTTGTTACGCTCGTTTTATAACCAATCAGTGAGTACATGTATATGTGATTGTATCAAGTACAAATTGGTTGAAATCTCAAATTGTCACAAAAATATTTTTTGTCTTTAAAATAAATAAAAATTCATTCTCTATCTTTTTACAAAATTTTACTTAAAAATTCTCACGAATACCAAAGTCATGGTGTCATTTATGACGTAGCTATTTACGTATCACCCAATTGTAAATGCGCGCAAAACTACTTGAATTTGTAAAATTTTTCAGAAATTCTAACAATATAGGGACCTTAGGTCAAGTACAATTTTTCAGTCACATGCAGAATAAATGTAGTATTCATTTGCTTGTTGTATAAAATATCTGTCTCCATGTTGAGCACTGTGTTGTTGATGAAGGCGCACAGGTACCTGTTTTCACGGCAATGATCGCGGTATAATGATGACGTCGTTCTTCCAACTGTTACGTCACAATACTGAAAATGTTGGCGTGGAGATTTTGACCGATTTCTACTTGATACAATCACATATGTTTGTTCTAGATCCCACAACCCCCTCACACTTGAGAGGCCTTGTTTTCCCCAAAAACTTAGTGGGCTAAAGTGTTGGCTTGTGGTTTACAGCACCTCTACGCAGATGACAATAGACACTCTCGTAAAATGTTTTCCTAAGATTCAAAACTGTAGTACTCCTGCCTCTTCCTGAGTGTGTATTCATTCTACCTACAAACTTTATTTTACCCGAAAGGGGTGAGCCAATATTGGCTGGATTTGAGATGGTTTTAATAAATTCTGAAACTAACTGTCGGTGACATACATTCTGTTAATAGATCAGTGCAGGAGTATTATATTGTTGTGAACGTTGATAAAATTGGTTCAATCTTGTTTCAATGCATGTGTCTCAGTCTAAGGGAGATAACTGGTAATTATTAAATCATATAGATAATTACAGTAATCTAGATGCAGTATTGTTTCTCATCATCTTTTAAATAGATGTACATATTTCCTGGTCAAGCCCTTTAAAAAAACAAGTGTTGATGTTGAATAGGCTTCCGTTGTTTTTGATAACATGACACATATAACTTGTTTGACAGACTAAATCAGATGCTTTAAAAGCCATGGTTTTTTTTTTTTTTTTTTTTTACAGAGTCCAATACAGGTTTTCTTAATGGATGGAACCATGAGGATGTTACGACTAGCTAATGGTGACAAGACCACAGTACATCAACTCAATCTACAGCTACTAGATGTATGTGCATATACAATTCCATTATAAATGTTTAGGTTTCAAGGGGAAATAACTTAATTTGAATTAGACATGGTTAACACTCATTATGTGCTTGATTTGCAAAGTAGACTGTTTCATTTGAGTTAAACAAAATAAAACTAAAAAGTCCTTGTGAGTTTTTCATTTGGCTCATTTATGCTTCTTTTACTTGTTTCTGAAGCAAGCATAATGCATTAATAAATTATACAATAATTTGATGAAAATAAAAGTTTTGTGTTCATGTTATTCAGCTCCTCTATATAAATGATTCTGTATAAGAGTGTTGATTTTATTTCAATGATTCCATGCAATAGGAAACATAATTATGCTGCATTTCCTCGTTTATACCAACAATTATGTCAAAAATAAGAATTCGAGAAAGGGGGTGCAAGTTTCAATTATACCACTGGTAGATTTCCACAAATATAAAATAATTACATGTAGTAGCAAAATTTCAAAAATTTGTTAAAGAATTTCTCAGAAATTAGTAGTCAATGCCGATTTTAGCTACCAGGAATGAAAACATATCATGATGTTGTATAACAGGGTTCGTACAGGCCTGGAAAAGTCCTTAAATTTTGAGGTTTGCCCTAAAAAGACCCTAAAAACAAGTCTGACCCTAAAAAGCCCTTGAATTTATCCTGAAGGCCCTAAAAAGCCCTTGAATTTAGTCAGTTGGGTGTCTGTGTTTCGATATTAAGTGGTTGCAAATAGTCTGATAAAAATAAATTATTAATTGGTGTTACATTGAAATGTGCAATTTGAAGATACCTGGCTCAACCGAATGCCCAACTTCAACCTCCACTTCAAGTGTCGTTTCTATGGACACTTTTGATTGATTTAGTTGCCTTTGCACCAATATTTTTTTTGCTAAAATTGTCCCTCTGATTAGGCCTTAAATTTGCAAGTAAGGCCCTGGAAAGACCCTAAAAAGTCCTTAAATTTGTAGTCCAAATGTCTGTACGAACCCAGTATAAGAGTGTTATGTTTATTGCAATGATTTTATACTGGAAGAAACATATATGTAATCATACTTTACAGTAGGATAGCCAACCCGGCCAGCGCATTGATTCATCAAACAAAATTTCACGCGCAGACAAAGTAAAAAAATTGTCAAAAATTTGAATTCACTCGAGGCGGTAAAATTACATAATATTTATTTCACTGCGAGTTTTTAATACTATTTGTAGTATTTTTTCGTCTTTTAAGGACAAAAGTAAGTCATTAAAGACGATTTTTATCAAAGTCGATGAGAATTTAACAATTTAAATCGTAATTGAATGTTAGGCACCGGCGAAAAATTGAAAACTGAAACTTTAAAAAATATCATTCTGTGTACGCAGTTCCTCATGCACCAAAGATGTTTTTACATGAACGGAAAGAACTTTTTCTCACGATTATTTTGATGTATAATTTGTCAAATAATTTTCTTTACACAAAAAACGTACCAGTTTCAAATGTCGAAAAAATCGATGACATTGCCGGATTCTCGATCATGGGCCGCCCCCTTTCCGGCTAATTTGACACAGAAAAAATGCTAAGACAGCTTCCTTATTGTATGCAATGTATAAATTTGATAATCGAGAGACGCTGTGGAGGTATTTTTGTTGAAATAAAGTAATTTTTTCCTTAAAAATATTGTATTTTCTCCCCATTTCTTGTCTAATCTGCCGATTTTTTGGAACTACTTCCAGTCGGACATATTTGATAAGCATTCGTCCCGCTTCGATCACAATTTTAGCATGCAGAAAATGTCATCGTGTATTTTGGACAAAATAGTCAAGCTTTTTTGCCTTATTTGTCAAGTATGATCGATCTGCATGGCTGTCGAACACATTAGATACGCATGAGTTTTAATTTTACCCATATGGACTCGGGATCTGTACCAATACAGTGTACAGTGCAACCTGCTCATGTAGAGCTAGTTAGGGACTCAGAATTACTGAAAATTACCAACTGAATTTGCTTTGCTGGCAAAATATAAACAGGACCTGTCTGTCATATCAGTACATATCATTGGATAAATAAGCTAACATCATTAAAGAGGGTTAGAATGGATTTTTCTTTATGAAATATTTCCCAAAATGAGGAAACATCTCCCATGTTAGTTTAGCCAGAGTCAACACAACATTGGTCTTTATTATTTAATTTTTTGTTTCTGTTCTGATGCCAATTACCCCGGCATTATTATTTTAGTACAATTTAGACATGAAAAGTTGATTATTTTGCTTCATTAACAGTTTTAAGTCAACTTGACATAGCACAAATAACATTTAAAATAGACTATGTGGAAGTAGGAAAAGTGAATATGAATCATGTGGATTTCATTTGACTTGGTTAAAAATTTAACTCCATATTATAATGCTTAAATACAGATCTGTAAAATATTTAGGAATTTCAGTAATTTCTGTAAAATTGTAAAATTCTGATAAATAAATATCACCTTCTTTCAGGAAAATTCATGGGAACTGGTTTGATAATAACATCAAGAAATAAGTTTATGCAAATGCAGTGAAATTCATGACACAGTGTATCCAAATGGGCATTATTAGTTTGAAAGAATTAAAAATAATTGTAACACACTAGGACTATTCCAGATTTATTGATTTATCAGTTAAATTTAGAATTGATTGGTTGGTATACACACTCCATTCAAGATTATTTCAATTATAATCAGGTAAATGAGATTAAGGGGGAAACTAGGTACAGGGGTGAAGATTTGCAGGGGCCCAGTAGCCAATGGCTTCTAAAATCTAGTGTGGGTCACTTAATGTTTATACATTTAAGCCATTTATTACTGTTACAAATTCTTTTATGAAGTGAGCTGGCCCCAAACTCAAAATAGTTCATCCCTGAGGTAAAACACACCCCTCAACAAGAGAACTGGCAAAGTTTCTGACATAGTAAGATTTTAACCTATGCTGTTACCTGTATGCTACACTTCAGACAAGGGTGCATGAAAAGCATTCATGTGGTGAAAAAAGAGGTATTCAGTATCAAGAGAAGCATTCAATTCATAAATGTGTAATGGTATATAATTCCCAGTATATTAAGGATATTGATATGTGTTGATTTTTAATTCTATATAAAATGAAACATTCATAAATGTCTGATGATATCTAATTCCTAGTGTATTAAAGATATTGTTATGTTTTAATTTTACATGAAATGAGACATTCAACATTATTACAATTTACAAAGTTGGTTTAGTCACACATGATGCATTTTTCTTTGAAAATTGTTCCATTATGTGTAAACAGTAATAACCATGAGTGTTCATTCTAGGATTTTTTTCAGATGGGTTCATTTCTAATAAAATTCCTCTAATAACAAGTTGAATAACATCAATAATTTTGCAAACATCTAATGTTTGATGTGACTTGTAGTCTTTTAGGCTGATGTAAAAGCTTTTGTAATGAAGTATTTAAAAGTTTCATATAATGTACCTTTTATATATATGACAATGCTATCAAATATTTTGAACTTGCATTTGATATCTTTTTTCAAATGTGGTCCACTATGGCCTTTACAATGGTGCCATTTGGCAAAATAAAGGATCAACAGCCCCCTTCTAGAATGAACACTGCCATATGATCCCATAGTTTTTGATTTATTTGTAAATGATTTATCTATTTATCACAGCCGGAACAACTAGAAAGTACCTAACCCCCATAAAATCACCTGTTTGTGTAGTTTCTAAATTAAATTTGATAATTTAGACAATTTTAGTCCTTTTAAATGCTATTATGGCCCACTTGTCATTCATTTAACAAACAACAGTATGACAAAATTTCTAACTATCTGCCTGTTCATAAATTTTTTTTAACTTTTTAGTAATTCAATATCTTTTATTTTTTAAATATTAATTTTGTTCATATAAAAATATTTGTTTTATTTTTCCAAAAAATATCTGAAGTTACTTTCCATGGTACCCATGCCACATTTCATGTTAGTACCTTGAGGAAAGACAAAATGCAACTTATTTGGATCTCTTTTTATGTATTTACTCTATTTATCATCACTAACCTGCTCAACATACTGTGTCCCAGCTCTAACCTATTTCTCTGTAGAATGTCTGATTTATTTATTTATTTATTTATTTATTTATTTATTTATTATCATCTCTAACCTGCTAGACATTTTGTAACCTGCTCAACATACTGTGTCCCAGCTCTAACTTATTTCTCTGTAGAATTTCTGATTTATTTATTAATTAATTTAATTATTTATTTATTTATTTATTAACTGCTGACATATTGTGTCCCAGCTCTAACTTTTTTCTCTGTAGAATTTCTTATTTATTTATTTATTTATTTATTTATTAACTGCTGACATACATGTATTGTGTCCCAGTTCTAACTTATTTCTCTGAACAATTTCTGATTTATTTATTTATTTATTTATTTATTTATTTATTTATTTATTTATTTATTATCATCTCTAACCTGCTATAGACATTTTGTAACCTGCTCAACATACTGTGTCCCAGCTCTAACTTATTCCTCTGTAGAATTTCTTATTTATTTATTTATTTATTTATTTATTTATTTATTTGTTATTATTTTTTTTTATTTATTTATTTTTTTTAATGTAGGCCCTATTTATTTATTCCTGTTGGGGTCCTAAAGTATCTCCATCAACAAACACATGTCAGTATGTAAAATATTTAAAAATATTGAAAATAAAAAAAAACCAAACACATGTCATATGATGAGGATGCCTGTTGCAAAAAAAAATCGATAATTACAATACAGACCTGTACAAAGTTTAACATCCAGCTAACAATTTAGTGCCGACAGCCCATATTGGTCCCTCGTTTGGTGTTTATAAATATCGACAGCAGTTGCCATCTATCTCTCAGCAGCTTTTCGACCGCTACCTTTCCATACCTTAGGCACTCGGCAGTCGAGCTTTGACTTCTTTTGGTTAGCTTAGTGTTAAATTTTCGACAGGTCTGTACTGTACATTGCGTGTACTGTGTATATAGTAGACAGTTGACCGATATATTTGACACGGGGAACGTTGTTTACGTCATTACGTTGGAACAATGTTTATCAAGGTCGCGGCCATATTTGTTTTCATTGACAACAAGACGTACTGAAATCATGCTGTTGGATTTTTGCGATTTTCGCATATTTAACCCTCATGCACCAGGTACGATAATTTACTGGCGTAAACTATAATAATTTTCTGGCATTGTATTAAATTTTTTAGGAAAAGTATTCTTTACACAAAAAACGTACCAGTTTCAAAAATGGAGAAAAAAATTCTGTTGATTTTCAAGAGAAATCGGTTATCGTCGGGATATCAGTAATTTTAAGTAAATGTGGCGTTTTATCTCGGACTTTTTGATACATGTAGAAAGTTTAGTTAATTCCTCACAGGGTTGCATCATATTCGTAGCTAGAAATGTTAATTTTATGGTATAAAAACGATTCTGAAAATGGCGAATTTTTTTCGGGTTCAGACACTTGCCAAAAAGTAATCCCTTTTTATTTACCGCGGAAGGTCTCAAATTTTAAAACCAACGCACATTTTGGACTTGGCTATCCTACTGTTATTTCATTACGTAGAACAGCATTTCTTTGCCCTAAATAAACATGTGAGAAGGTGGTTTGGGTTTTTTACACCGAAAATAAAAATGTCTGATGGTGGATTTGGGTTAAAAGAGGGATTTTAAGAAAAATTCATCTTGGTAATCTCTCTTTATTTGTAGGAGTATGGTTTACCAGAAAGACCTTATGCTGATATATTTACTATATGGATTTGCTCAGAAAGTTTAGGTAATGCACAGTTTGTTTTCCTTAGTTTTTATTGACGGTTATTACCTACAGTATGTCTTTATCAAAAATATGAATGTCCTAATAACCAAATAGACATAGTGTGCCTTCTTGGTTCAGCTCCTTTAGCCACCTACATTATGTCAGAATCCCACTGAGGATAAATCCTTGTATGAGATTGGTATTTCTATACTATCCCAGAACTGAATCCCTGGATGTAAGTGAAAAAAATCTTGACTCGTGTGTAAAACTCAATTAGTCCACTCTTCAAATAAGAAATCCATCGATACATGTACTTTTATTGTACACAAAAATCAAAATGAAACGTTGAGCCATGATACCAGATCTTTGAAGTTGCAGGCTTCTTTTCACATTGGTGTAAATATAAAACCGATTGGGCTGCATTAGCTATTAAGGGATGGCTCTCACTGCTTACATTATAAAAAAAACACTCAAGGCAAGCCCCGATTTGTGTGGAATTGTTTGGGGTCTCATGTAATGGTCATATGCCACAGTTAATTTGCCATATATTATGCCACCGAGTCTTAGTACTTGGGTTTTAGCCACCATTCCACAACTGACCATCTCAGTATTAGTAAAACAATTTTCACTGGTCATGATATATTACTCCAACAAACTCCAGTGTAACTTTGTTTGGATTTCATTTCAATACATGGTGTATTTCCTACAACTTCAACTTGATGATTCCATTTCATATCAATGGGGTTCACCGCTGTACCACTTGATCAATACCTCTTAACGTTTGTGCGGAACATTTTGGAAAACGTCAATGTCACCGATTCCCGGAATGACGTTGTTTTCTCGGGAAAACATGGTGTCATGTTATTCCATATCCATTAGAAATAAGTGTTCCACACAAATGTTAGAGGGTATCACGTGGTACAGCGGCGAACCCCATTCATGGTATATTTTTCAGAACTACAACTTAAACAAGAACACAAACCTATGGAACATCTAGTCAGTTGGAAGAGAATTGTGGGAATGCTAACTGAAGGTGATCCCAACAAAGAGGATCCAATATTAAAATGGCGACGAAATGCTAAAATTGGCCTAGATGAAGAAAGGACGGTAAGAGTAATAAATTTTTAATATAAATTAATTGAATTGTCTACTACATGTACTGGCCCCGGTTTTACAATCATTTCTTAGCTAAGATTTTTCTTAACTTAAACTTAGCAAATATTTGTTATCTCTTTTTGGAACTACTGGTGAATATTTTTGTCAAAACTAATTGCAAATGTTTTAATCAAGAGGTGATCTTAAAAATGACACCTTAAATTCCTGAATATCTTAAAAATTAACAGAATTGTTAAAGATTAAAATTTTGCAAGATTTAAGTTAAAGAAAATCTTAGCTAAGGAATGATTGTGAAACCGGGGCCTGGCATTCTAATTATTCATTTCTTGACATCTAATTTTTACTTAAATTGCTAAATATGAATTAAATTTTTATACATAGTTTTACATATAGTTTCATATTACAGTAGCAACTGTAGATAGTGACCACCCTCTTTATAGACAGGTGGTCTTTATTAGGGCCCGCACCTTGTCCGTCCGTCTGTCTGTCCATAGTCTGTCTGCCTGTCCGTAGTCTGTCTGTCCGTTTCGCTTTCCGCATGATATCTTGAGAAGGAATGGTGGAATTTTTATGAAACTTGTTTGTGATAATTGGTACATAAGTCCCTTGCTCTAGTTCGATGTTTGACAAATTCCATGCATATTTAATGAGGCTGCTGCAATCTGATTGGCTGAATGTTTTCCACATGATATCTTTAGTAGGAATGGTGGGATTTTGATGAAACTTGCTTGTGATACTTAGTACATAAGTCCTTCGCTCAAGTTCGATATTCGACAAATTCCATGCATATTCGATGTTTGACAAATTCAGTGCATATTTAATGAGGCTGCTGCAATCTGATTGGCTGAATGTTTTCCACATGATATCTTTAGTAGGAATGGTGGGATTTTGATGAAACTTGCTTTTGATTCTTGGTACATAAGTCCTTCACTCAAGTTCAATGTTTGACAAATTCCGTGCATATTTAATGAGGCTGCTGCATTCTAATTGGCTGAATGTTTTCCGCATGATATCTTTAGTAGGAATGGTGGGATTTTGATGAAACTTGCTTTTGATTCTTGGTACATAAGTCCTTCACTCAAGTTCAATGTTTGACAAATTCCGTGCATATTTAATGAGGCTGCTGCATTCTAATTTGCTGAATGTTTTAAGCATGATATCTTTAGTAGGAATGGTGGGATTTTGATGAAACTTGCTTTTGATTCTTGGTACATAAGTCCCTCACTAAAGTTTGATGTTCAACAAATTCCATGCATATTTAATGAGCCTGCATACTATGTGATTTGCTGAATGTTTTAAGCATGTTATCTTCTGAAGGAATGGTGGGATTTTGATGAAACTTGCTTGTGATAGTCCTTACCTTATGGTTGTAGTAATCCCTTGTCTGTCTGTCCATCTATCTGTCCGTTCGTCTGTCTGTCCATTTTGTTTTCTTCAAGTTATCTTCTAAACGATTGATAGGATGTTGATGAAAGTTGCTTGAAATACTCAGTACCTGTCCATATGTCTGCCGGTTTGATTTGCTGCTTGCTCAAGTTTATTATTCCACAAATTATGTGCAAATTTAATGAGGCTGCAGGGCCCTTCCTCGACATTGGTCTAGTTAAAAAGTTGTTATGAATAGGTCTGTATATTAAGAGATGTCACTAATTCAATAGCAATTTTTACCTAGGTAGATCATGGGATTTTCTTTTCTGATATTGGAAAAAATTAAATCCTGATTTCGGATAAACATCATAAATAATGACATAAATTATTCAAATGATGATTGGTGCTGCTAAATATCGTTCATTTAATATCACATGTTTTGGTATTTCTACAGGTGAAGCATCCACAAGCAATACATCTTCTATTCCATGAAGCATATCAGAATTATATCAGAGCTTTATACCCCTGTAAGGATCAGGACGTACTGACGTTTGCCTCCATACTTATCTACATGAATCAGAAAGAATTTGATGTATCTGCAGCTAAATCATATCTCAATAGGTAAGCTGATTTTAAAGTCCAATTTATAACAACCAATCATACATTCAACACAATTTGCAGAACAACTCTCTCCCATTCCCTCAAATCCCACCCCACCCCATTGCTTTCCCTAAACCCCGACCCCTGCCTTGACCTCCACTCCCACTCCTAAACCTTTATCCAACCCCCACCCCACCCCCCACACACTCAACCAATCATCTGACCCCATCCACTCCAACCCATCTTTTAATTTTATTCTGTTATATTATGCTTTATGTAAAACAAATTGCCAGTAATAATGACATGTTATTATAGTGTTTTCTTTTTCTATTTTTTTAAAAGTAAAAATCTGCCATCATTAGTGCCAGCTCCGATGCTTAAGGCTAAAAGTAGTAACTGGTCTACCAGAATTCATCACCATTATAAAGAATTTGGTGCTAGGCTAGTAGAAAATCCAGAGTTAAAGAAAAGTAGTCAAAAACTACAACTGGTAAGTTGATATAGAGTTATTTTTGTAGAGCTGCAAATTTTATACTCCTGTTTCAAGAAAGGAACATTATAAGTTATACAGGGCTTTGGCAGGTTACATGTCCCATGTATCAAAGATTTATGTACATTCATCTTTGATGGGTTACATGGGGCTGTGTTACCTACCAAAACCCTGTATAATGGTTTTGTCACCCTTCAATGTACAAGTTACTTTCCTTTTACCGCTAAACTTCGCTTGCGTTTATGTACCTTGGCAGATTTCCGAACAAAGTGCTATGTAGCCCCGTGTGGTAACCAGTCGCTATGTGAGAAATTTCTTTGAAGGGCGACAAATTTTAAAAAAGCATCTACTGGTATTTGTCCTATCCATCTGTTCATTCATATTGGCAAGAATAGTGTTTCTTGCCTCCTCCTCAGACACTATTGAAGATACTTTTACTACATTTTGTATACATAATTGCCAGAATATGATACTGTGTGGTATGCACAAGAAGAGGAGATAACTCTCTGCAAATTTCTCAGAGTTGTGCCCCTTTGAAATTTTGATCATGTTTTTTCATATTCGGCCTACTCCACCCACACTACTGAACAGAATGAGATTTGTACATGTATAATATTTTTATGCCCCTTTGTAGTTTGCTATCATTGGGATCTTTACCAAGAGTTTAATGGCAAACATGTACACAGGTGCATCTTTTGCTCCAAATTAGATCTGTTGCCAAATTACTGTAAACATTTATTACGGTGGTCTACTACTTTCTGCTTATTTCGTGGTCGTTCATTTTTGTATGAGAATGAATACTGAGTGAAAACTATATTATGTAAATTGTGTTATAGTGCATAATTAAAAAATGTGAATATGTCTAAATTTCATAAAAATCGAAAATCAATACATGCAAAATTAAATACGCTTACAGTAATTACGATCATAATGCACAAATGATCCGTGAGATTTATACTCTAGTCCACACGAGTTTACAGAATTTATAGTTTGTGCTTTATCTGTAAATGGTAAAATTAATACAATAACAGTATCCTATATCCTTTACAATATCGTAGAGACAAAGGGACAAAGTAATTCATATTATACATGTACATTTTTATTTACAGGTGTTAGAAGACCAGTTTTTGAATTTTTGTAGAAATTTAACAGTATATGGCTCAGCATTTTTCACAGGAAACTTATTGTCTCAACAAGGAAGGGTAAGGATATAAAATAAATGGTGGAATTACATGTTGGCAATTTAAAAACAATTAAGGAATGAACTTTGATTGTACTGAATTCATTTAGTGATAATTTCAGTTGATCAAACACAAGTTGAATGAATGGTAGATCCTTATATTTACAATCTTTGACATTTTTACGATAAAACTTCAGATTATCATGAATTTGATTGATAAACTCTACTGTGTTTCAAAATTGAACTGTCAATAACACCACTGTCAGTAAGTCCAACTCATTTTCAACAATAAAGGAAACAAAAAAGTGACATTATGAGTTGAAGGTTACTCTTGTCCAACCAATCAGCATTCTGCTTAAGTCGAGTATTTTCAGTTAAAATAGTACACTGTAATTTTATTTCAAAATATGTATCTTTCCCACATTTTAACATTTTTCCACAAATTATTTTTTAACAATTCCATGAAAAATTTGTTTTCCAAAGAGTTTTGTTGCATACACGTAGATTATTCAGTTAAAATATCACTCTCAAGTACAGCAACAACTTCAATATTACAATTCTATGAAATAGATTTGACATGATAATTATAATATAAACTTTCTGCAAATATAATTTTGGGTAGTTATTTATGGATGACAGTATAATATATATATTTTTTTATTTCAGACTGGCCATAACCAGACTCCCTGTCATATAGGTGTTAATGATGTTGGAATCCATGTAATTAATTCACAAACTAGAGTAAGTAATTACATTGTATTCAAACATAGCACTGCAGTGGTTATCTACAGTGTAGTGCAAATATGTTTTAGTCTACAGATACCACTGTGAGTGTCCCATTAAAGTTATGACAAGTTACAGATCAAGTTTGTTCCAGTCCATTGATAATTTGCTGAGTAATGGCTCTTTTGACTTTTTTCATATCTTATACATGAAATTTGTATTGTGTTCTTGTCAAAAGACTTCCTGATGTTAGGGGACTATGCTATAATGTTTTTCAATGCATTACTCTTAGAATGCTTTTAAATTATTGTTTAAATTTCAGATATTTTTTGTGGTCAGTATGTCCAAAATCAAGGTTGAATTTTTCAGTTCATTATTTCTTTTGTTGAATTATGGCCCTTGGGCCTTCTCACATCTTGTGCTTGAAATATACATTGTGTTCTCCTGGCAGTAAGGAGCTCCCTCACAGTAATACCATCACAGTGCTCATTAGGTACTATTTAAATTTCAGGTAATGTTACAGAGTTTTAAGTATACAGAGATAGAATGGAGGTTACCTGAGGTCAACGCACTGGAAATCAAAGTTGTTAGACTAGAAAACAAAGTCGATAAAAATATGAGTAGAAACATGTTCTTAAAAATACGAACAAAACAGGCTGGTCTCATAGACCATTTGATGAAAAAACTAGCACAGATGCATGCGGCTAGAGATAGAAGTGTGGATTTGATCTATACACGGCACTGAATGGTGAAATTCAAAAGTGTGGATTTGATTTTTACATGACACTTAACAAAGAAAGACAGAAATGTAGATTCAATCTATACATGACATTGAATGGCGATAAACAAAAGCTAGGATTTGATCTATACACAAAATTGAACAGAGAAATACAGAAGTGTATGTTTGATGTGTATACGAAACTAAATGGCGAATGCCAGAAATATGAATTTGATCTGTACATGGCACTCAACAAAGAAATATGGAAGTGTAGATTTGATCTTAACACAACATTTGATAGCAATAGAATCAGGGTCTGTAAGTTTTGTCTTGTGAACACCAAGAATTTGATTTCCAGCTATGGGAAAAGTCAGTTTGATTTGATACTTTGTCAGATAATGCAGTGGCAGAAAAATATCTTTATTTTTTGACCATGTGTTCTTTAGTCAGTGAGTTTCAAATCTACATGTCCAAAATTAAAGTCCTGTTGAATTGAGGCTCTTTCAACAGTGTTTGTATGTTTTGGTTTTAGTGAACAAGTTTGAAATCTAAGATGTTTATTGTTCTGCAAAAAAAGACCCAACAAACCCAATGTGTTGTTGATATAGTCTACACCATACACTAAGTCATGTATAATAATAGCTATAATTTTAGAATACAGTAATACCTCGATTCATCGCCACCATTTGTTCAGTCAAATTTTGGCGTTATAAAGGGATTTGGCGATAAATTGAAGGAAGTGGATAAAGAAAAACATAAACAAAATGGATTTTGGGATTTTAAAATAATGTGGCGATAAGCGAGGTGGCAAAAGTATCGAGGGGCATTATAACGAGGTTTTACTGTACATTTACTTTTACTGTGGAATCATTTGTTTTCATTGTTTCCAATTTTCATGGTTCTAAGGCAAAATACATGTACCATTGCATGGGCTGGTAAATTTGTTGATTATAGTTACTTGTCACCCTTCAAAGGAATTTCTCGCATAGCGATTGGTTAATTTGCCGGGGTACATGAAACTATGTTCGGAAATCTGCCGGGTTACATGAACGCACGCAACGTTTAGCGGTAAAAGGGACAACGTACGCAAGTCACACAAAATACGAAATGGAAGTTAAAAAGAACCAACTGGTAACACTTTGAAGGGGCCTGTGGTTCGGGTACATAAATCTTTGACGGGGTACATTGGGCCGTGTAACCTGCCAAAGCCCTGTATTACTTATAATGTACCATTTAGGGTACAATGTACATGTAGTTTAATAATATACACTATTTGTTGACACGTAAATTTGAGGTCCCTGATGTCAAAAACAAAAAAAAATTGTGACACCATGAAAACTAATGATTTCACATCAAGGAATTGGAGCTACAAGATGTTTCATCATACTGATTAATGGAGTTTATTTAGAGACACTTTTAACCTCTGAAACCTTTATATTGTTGGGGAATTTGTTTTTACCGGTACTTATTAATTTGATTTGTATATTTTTTTGTGCTCAGGTAGATCACTATAGTATTTATGATAATAGTTGTTAATTAGTACAATGCATTGATCTGTTGGACTCTAAAAACATTATGCGTTTTAAGGCTGTCAATTCTAAAGTAATGAATATAATATCAAACATTTATTACCTTTGAGTAAAGGAGATATAAACATTTGTTTGCACTACACTACACTATCCTCTTTCCTCCAGGTGGAGCATAAGGTCAATACAAGATTTTGTTATTCAGATCTGTTCTTTGCCTTTGAACATTTGTTTACCAGCATCAAATTGTATCTTACTTGTAATAAGTCATGTGGCTTGTAACAATTATCGGATCGCCGGCATCTGACTTTGCAAGGGTGAACAAATGCCTTTTACTGCTTTACATTTATGATGTGACCTTGAATTAATCATTGCGGTTTTTGGTGAAAAAAATAAGGAACACTTAAAAAATGTACATGTATTACATTTATGTGTATATTATCATGAATGTACTGTCAGAGCCAGTATTTGACAGTGAAGTTAGCTTTTTCCATAGAAAATCAAATATATCTAAAGAAAAACTGAAATTATTCACGTACTTGTACCTAGTCTTAACAGGAAATCTGCACATCCCTGATTAGCGTAGAATATTTCTGCACATAGCAAAATGTTGGCGCTATTGGGATTTAACATGTTGAAAAACCACGCAAATGGCGGGCCCTGTTGCACATATGATGTAAAATGTCATCAAGAACATAATTTCCAGTGTAAATATAGTCATTTTTGCTATGTAAAATCCCCATAGCGCCAACATTTTCCTTTCTACAGAAATAACTTCACTGTCACAAACAGACTACCTCTGACAGTAGATGAAAAAAACCTTTTACACTTGAACAAATTTGTGGGATTTATATGTTAATCTGTGGGTAGAGCACATATACACGTAGTTATAGTTTCTGAAACTTAAATCTTGTTATTTTATTTGTAAGTAACTGTTATTATTAAACATGTTAAATGTTAACTTCTATGCAAAACACCACGTATCATGCATTTCAGGTGTGATGGCTTTTAGAACTTGCTACATGTACTTGTGTGTTTTAAGAATAAGATTGTGTTGATATGGGCTATCAAATCCTCGTGTGTGTGCGTGTGTGTGTGTGTGTGTGTGTGTGTGTGTGTGTGAGAGAGAGAGAGCTGTTAATAATGTTGGATGTCTATTAAGGGCATGACATCTTGTTATGGTTGTAAATACTGTTATATATTTATAATTTTAACGGCAATATTTTTTCAATTTTTACACAAGTTTGAGGGAACCGCTTGCTTTTCACATTGAAATTGATTTTGAATAAAGATTTGTAAGAATTTTTGTTATATTAAGGCTTGTCATATTGTTTGGGGAAGAAATTAGAATGTCATTCGCAAGTTTTTTTTTATATTTTACTGTATTTGTTAGAGGAAATATTAAATTGATAATTGTATTGAGGTTTATGTAATCGTTTTACCAATAAAATTATCTGAATTCTTTGCTTTCAAAAGTATGACATTTAAGCAGGTAACTGTGGTGTTTTACTGCTTAAATAACTTGAAAATGGATATTATTTTTAGTAATTAAAAAGCGAAAGTTTTAGCAGAGTGTGTTTTGCAATTATTGCAGGCTTAAAAGATGATTCGCTGATTTTTTTTTGTGCGGGTTTATTTATTTATACATGTATATAGTCTTAAGCAATACATTTTAGTTATACATTCACATTTGTTTGTTCAAGAATAACCTAATAATTCCCGAATAATTCGATTTATTCTGAAATAGAAGAGAAAATCAAGTTTCCCTAAATTTGCTGTCCTTTTTGGACAGTTGAAATAATTAAATATAGTCTGTCAACAACATTTTGGCGGAGTGTTTATAAACATGGAAGAGTCTATGTAATGTAAATAGGGATTTATTAAGATGGTTTTGACCAATGAACGCATTAAGGTGTGAACACATGAATATGATAATTTGTATTTGTATGATAGACTCGGCCATGTTTATAAACACTTTGCCATAATAATTGCTGACGGACTATATATTGTTTATGGTCGATTTAAATTTTTTAACCTTTTTAATCTATTTTGCTAATGTTGATTTAAAACAAAACCATGCATTCAGAATGAATTGATTAATATACATGCAGTGTTCAATCTAGAAGGGGCCCTTTTGCCTACAAAATAATATTGTTCCAAATATACTTTGTATGGGCCAACCATGGCCATCTTTTTAGTTTTATTGAAGTTTAAATACAGGTAAATCCAGTTCTACCCATTCCTCATTTACTTTTTTTCTTCCGACTACTTTGATCATTAAAAATAAGATGCTTAAAGTTGTATGATTATCATGATTATGTCGACCCAATTTTCAAAAAATATGGCCCCTGGATTTTTTAGACTCAAGCCAGGATGACCTTGATGATACAAATTTACCCCCCCCCCCCCCCCCCCCCCCCCCCCCCCCCCCCCCCCCCCCCCCCCCCCCCCCCCCCCCCCCCCCCTCAGCTACATTTATGGATTGAACACTTTACATGTATTACATGTTATTAGTGATAATAAAATTATTTATAATTGTTATCTCTTTGATAAAGTTGTGATTGATCTGCTTGTAACTTGTTAAAACTTTTTTTATAAAATGACAAAATAATTTCTGTGTTGTAGTTTTTATTGTATTGGCATCAGTCAGCTTATCTTTAGACATGTCAGCACATGTCATGATGTGGCAAGCATGTACATGTATTTGATTGATAGTTTTATAATTGTTTTAAATTGAGTAATTGCGTTTTATGCCCGACATGATTTTTTCACTTATGTCGATTCAGTGAGTTCCAAAATGGTGAATAAACCTGGAATACCTGGAGAAAATCACCAACCATCAGCAAGCACTGACAAACTTTCTAACACTAAAATCTACCCAAACATGATTGACCTACATACAGTCTGAGGCAATAAACTTAGGAGCTTGTTAGTCCCCTACCGGCGAAAGCCGAAGGGGACTTTAGGTTTGCACTCTGTCTGTCTGTCCGTCCGTCCGTCCGTCCGTCCGTCTGTCACACCTCAGTTTTCCACACTTTTTTTCTAAACTCTTGTAGATAATGAACTGATTTTTGGTATGTGAGTCTACCATGGTGAGTTGCAGATCAAGTTAGCGTTTCATTGTCGTCCGCTAATTTTTACCGGAGTTATGGCCCTTTGAACTTTGAAAATTCACTGAAATTTTAGTTTTCCGCACTTTTTTTCTATATGCTTTTAGATAATGAACTGATTTTTGGTATGTGAGTCTACCATGATGAGTTACAGACCAAGTTTACGTTTCGTTTGCATCTGCTAATTTTTACCGGAGTTATGGCCCTTTGAACTTTGAAAATTCACTGAAATTTCAGTTTTCCGCACTTTTTTTCTAAATGCTTTTAGATAATGAACTGATTTTTGGTATATGAGTCTACCATGATGAGTTACAGATCAAGTTTACGTTTCGTTTCCATCTGCTAATATTTACCGGAGTTATGGCCCTTTGGACTTTGAAAATTCACAGAAATTTTAGTTTTCTGCACGTTTTTTCTAAATGCTTTTAGATAATGAACTGATTTTTGGTATATGAGTCAACCATAATGAGTTACAGATCAAGTTTACGTTTCGTTTCCATCTGCTAATATTTACCGGGGTTATGGCCCTTTGAACTTTGAAAATTCACTGAAATTTTAGTTTTCCGCACTTTTTTTCTAATTGCTTTTACATAATGAACTGATTTTTGGTATATGAGTCTACCACGATGAGTTACAGATCAAGTTTACATTTCGTTTTCATCTGCTAATTTTTACCGGAGTTATGGCCCTTTGAACTTTAAAAATTCACAGAAATTTTAGTTTTCCGCACATTTTTTCTAAATGCTTTTAGATAATGAACTGATTTTTGGTATATGAGTCTACCATGATGAGTTACAGATCAAGTTTATGTTTTGTTCCATCTGCTAATTTTTACCGGAGTTATGGCCCTTTGATCTTTGAAAATTCACACAAATTTTAGTTTTCCGCACTTTTTTTCTACACGCTTGCAGAAATGGAACTAATGTTTGGTGTATGACTCTACCATAATGAGTTACAGATCAAATTTATGTTTGGTTTCCATCTGCTAATTTATACGGGAGTTATGGCCCTTTGAACTTTGAAAATTCACTGAAATTTCAGTTTTCTGCTCTTTTTTTCTACATGCTTGCCATTAATGAATTGTTTTTTTGGTATGCAGGTCAACCATGACGAGTTACAGATCAAGTTTACGTTTCATTTCATTTCACTAGTTTTTATGGGAGTTATGGCCCTTTGAACTTTGAAAATTCAATGAAATTTCATTTTTTTGCACTTTTTGCTATATGCTTGCAGATAATGAATTTTTGAGAACTTCATTGCTGGTTTTTGATTTTACTATGATCAAGCTTTGCTTTCATCTTGAACAACACGTATAATTTATGTACCATATAATAATGTGCATTTTACCTAAAACTTTGGGAATAGTGAAATATGCGACCGGTAGGGGACTATGTATTGTTTTGCAATACTCTCAGAATGCTTGTTTCTTTATATGATATCCACTGATGAGATGTTCAGCTGGAAAAGGTTCTTAAACTGTAAACATGCAAAATGATGTAAATCTTTGAAGAACGTCTCTTAATAAAAAACAAACATACTAATCTATGTCCGAATCACAATCACAATGTTACGATAAATGTATTAACATTGCAAAGGTTAGTTTCTCAATCACTTCTTAATTAAGATATTCCTTAACTTGAATATAACAAATTTGAAATCTGAACAATTTTGTTAGTCGATATTTATGAACTTAAGGTGTCATTTTGAAGATCACAACAATCGTATTTCATCTTTATTTCAATTATGTTGAAACTTTTATGTTGTAATACCGTAAAATATTGTCAAAATTTGCCAGATTTTAGTTAAGAAAAATCTTGGTTAAGAAATGATTGTGAAACTGGAGTCAGGTCGTGCCTGCAGATGATTATAAGGATACTTCCAGAAAAGCTTTATGACAATTTATAATTATTGTTATTTGTTATTGCGTTTGCTTACAATACTGCTCAGTTTCCAAGGCTACAGAGTCAAATGGAGTTTTACAAAACAGTCAGATTCTTTCACTGATATCCAAGGCATTGAGTTCAGGAATGGTGGAGGAAACTTGAGTGTCGAGAGAAAACCACCAACCTTTAACAAGTGAACTGACAAACTTTCCCATGCTAGTATATGTACCGTATTGGGATTCCAACCTAGGCACAGGCATTGTGATCTGTTAAGCATGTACGATTGACCACTTGGCCACCAAGACTCTCTTACAAGGCTGGGGGGTATCTTAGCACTTCCTATGAATGCACTTAAGTGTATGTAAGATTTCAAATTAACCTACTAGATGAACATCTCCCAATCAAACTATATATGGTAAGCCATCTATTTTAACATTTTTGGCGTTGGTTCTAATGGTTCTGGTTCATTAAACATAATACATTGTATTTAGAATCCTCTTTTTTAAATCTTTATACATTTCATAAATAATTACATTCTGCATATGACTATTTTATAAAATTTATTCACATTCCAGTTAATATCATCATGGTAAACAAATGGATACACAAAATATAGCACTTAACTGGTACATACAATGTACATACATGTATATCAGTCAAGATCTATTGAATACTGTAAACATACTAGTTTTAGTTTTCAGCGCAAATTATAATTAAGGTACATGTGTAAATCCATTTAGACTTAAAGTAACATAAATCTTATTGATCACATTGCACACACCATACACAATTGCATGTAATTTTACAATGGATTAAAATTAGTACAACTGTATCATCAGGAAAATGGCTAAAATTACAGTACTATACTACTAAAATTAATTAATATTTTTACAGTAAATAACTTAATAAATTACATAAAATATTGGTCTTTATATGCTTAATCTTAATTTTACTGCATTGTTCAACATATTATGTAATAGAAACTGGGAAAGTGTTTAAAATCAAGAATCCATAAAACATGCTATTTCATGTATTCATACAAAATCTTTTTTTGGACTTTAGTTTTACTGATTTGAAAAGAAACTACAGGACAAATAGAATCTATTATGAGTATCCATGTAGGATAGGAAATCTCACCTGAGGGGTTGAATAATTCAGTCAGAGACGAGGCTTGCCGAATCTCTGACAGAAATATTTAACCCCGAGGGTGAGATTTCTCTATTCTACTTGGATAAACTCATAATTGATTCTTTTTCTCCCATTTTCATGACAATTTTTGGCTTCAAAACGAAGTTACATCGACATCGACGCCATCTTGGAAAATCTAACTTTGTTATTTAAAGTTTTACATAAAAATAAATAAGACCATCGACCAGAATGTACCTGAATACGGTTTATACAAAAAGTATAAACTAGAAAACAAAACTATTTATTCTAATCTGTCAGAATAAACATTTGAAATGCAATAAAAAATTTCTAAATTTTTGAGACTCGTATGTCATTTTCTCGCAAGACAACGTCATGTCGCCATAGAATGACGTCATTCAATTGTCCTTTGATTGTTACATCACTGAAAATCACGTGATGAAAGACAACAAAACCACGTGATGAAAGACAGAAATATTCCACATGGCTTTCCTACACTGGATACTTCGATCTTTCATATTTAGAGATGGGAGAAGTTTTTCTCCAACATCTGACAAGAAAATCCTATGTTGTAACAGGAAAAGATTTTTCTCTTTTTTTCCCTAGGGTAAAGACAAGCTACACACACTCTGACATCATAAAATCATTTTGATTGTGTATCAACAATTAAGATTGTTGTGATGCCACTGGTTGAAAATACAAACAATGAATTTTCTGAGTAGTCTAAGGTTAATTTTTACCATAAATGCTTTACAAAACAGAAACGTTTATTGGATTTAGAAAAATAAATATCAATTCCTGCTTTGTGTGAAGACATAGAAATCTCAACATCCATGTGAAGATTCCCTTTTTTTCTTTCTTTCTTTCTCTCTCTCTCTCTCTTTTTTTTTTCTTTTTTTTTTGCAGACTTTGGCAAGCCTTTGTTTGGACAATAAATAATGTCATCCCTAAGGTTGAGGTCTCTATATTTCCACTATAAAACCAGGGTTGATTCTATTCATCTACCAAAATGTTTGTTTATATCCTGTTTTCTATTTATCCAATTTTTTATCCGACTTGGTTTTATTTTCATCCTGCTTTCCTTCCTTGCCCTGCTTATTTGACTTATCTTTCACCACACTCGTCACCGCAGCCGCACCTTCAACCTCCTTCAATGCTTTTGTAAAGGCTTGTTTGGGTGATTTATCAGCACTTTTAGACTTCATATCTTTTTTATTACAAGACTCAATCTCTTCGGCTTTCTGATTGAATTTTCCAATGCTTTCCTTCACGTCCGTTTCACAAATTTCAATATCAGATTTGATATCTGTTTGTGACATTTCTTTCTTGTTGTTACTGCAAGCATTTTCAACAGTTTTCTGACTGAAGTTTTCAATATTGTCTTTAATATCAGATTCTTTAGTGTCAAATTCCGGCTTTATGTCTGAGGATT
Organism: Anadara kagoshimensis; assembly: GCA_021292105.1. Lineage (NCBI taxonomy): Eukaryota > Metazoa > Mollusca > Bivalvia > Arcoida > Arcidae > Anadara > Anadara kagoshimensis. Next base: position 11,476,602 of record CM037870.1, read on the forward strand.
GGGATGCCGCTCCTTGCTCTTTTCCCGGCGAGGATGCTGCTCCTTGCTTTACGGAACCTTGTTCCGACTGGGATGCCACTCCCTGCTTTACACAATCTTGTTCCAACTGGGATGCTGCGCCTTGTTTTACAGATTCTTGTACAGAAGCGGCACCACTACCAAAATTATTATCATTGTCATTTTTCAAAGCATCATTTACACATTGACTACACACTGATTCAGAAGAATCTTTATTATCACAAGATTTGGTACTAGTATCTATACCAAGGTTGTAGTTTTCCGCAATTTCTACAGACTTCCGCTTAAAGGATTCTTTTCTTGACAAACCCTCAGGAGATTTAGATCCATCACAACATTTAGCACTAGTATCAGTACCGAGGCTACAGTTCTCTGTAATTTCTACAGATTTCCGCTTAAATGATCCTTTTCTTGACAAACACTCTGGAGATTTGGATCCATCATCATTTTGACCTATCACTGGGTCTGTTATTTCTCTAGAATGACGCTTCGTTGAATCTTTTCTTGTTAAGACGCGAGCGGATGGTGCTTTTAGTAAACCTTTAGTTTTGATCAGTTCCTCGTCCATAAGATTGGTTTTATTTGCTGTCATAGTTGTCTCCCTTTCTTCTTGTGCGGTTCTTATTGCATCAACCCTGCAAACAGAAAAATATTACAATGTTAATGCCTTCATTGTATATAGTTTTATTTATTGAAGATTAACATAAATTTCTATAGTTAAAACTGATTGATTATGGTTTATTGTCGAAGTCAAGTATATTTCACTTATATTGGGATGTCAAAAGCTATACGTGAAGTGTGCAAAATGTGCAGGAAGGGCTCCTTAGCGTGCCAAGGGTACTGTGACACAGAACATGTTTTTAAGGTCTCTTCCAACAGTCTTTTGACTTTCATTTCTAAAAGGCAAGTGCTAGAGGAAAGAACAGTCACTACCTTTTTTCAAGTTTTGGTCAGACCTGTCCGGGTTGCAAACCCAACCTCTCACATATGAAGTGAGCACTTGTGGAGTGAGCACTCAACCAACCATGGCCAGTTGAGCTAACGTATGTCACTGGGACCTTCAATGGGGGTCAAGTTAAACCAACTTGTCAAGCATGGCAGCCCTTTTTGCACCGATGCAAACTATAAATTCCAAGCCTTCTAAACCTTTCATTTCAACAAAGAAGCTTAAAAACTGTTCATTATTTATTGAAAGTTACTGCGAACTAAAATAAAGATTAAGGCCAACCAATGTAGTAAACATTGTAACAGTCTTTATGGATTGATGTTAAATAGGAAGGATTTATACAAATATCATTTTTCTGAAAAAATAATTTTACCTCTGTTGAGAATCTGGCTGCATTGTATTGATCTGTTCAAATAATGCATGCATGGTACTCTCATGTTCACATTCTTTGTCACATAAACTTAATCTGTAAAAGACATGAAGAAAAGTTATTCTCAATTCAATAAAAATGATAATAATGATGGTACTGGTATTTAATGATAAATGTTTGTCTCGGTAAAAATGTAAATATCTATCTACACTGAAGAAAGCACTTCAGATGTATGGTTGTTGTTGTAATATTGTTTAACACTGCACCAGACATTTTTAAGCTATTAGGGATGAGATAAAGTTTATAAATTTCTAAGGATAAATTTAAGAACAAGTCTGTGTATGTGTGAGATGGATGAGTGCATTTTACTGACTGCACTAGGAGTAAATTTAAGGTGCAAACTCACATACCGTAATCATTATGCCACAGACAAGTATACAACTCCCCAGGTCACATTATACCGACATCAGATTCGCTAGTCAATATTCTGCCCTCCTAATACTGATCGTCGAGTGAGGAAACAATTTCTCAAATTTTAAATTCTAATGTATGACCTGGCTAGGGTTGACCCTACAATCCCCCACTCTTGAGGTGGATGCTCAACCATTCAGCCAAAGAGGCTATTCATTCTTGATGAATTCAGATACACAGTTAATAAAATTGATAACGAATTATTGGAAAATTAAATTTTTTACAGGTTTTTTAACAAATCCAATATTACATGTATGTATATTAAGACTCATGAACATAAGTTTCTCTATAACTAACATACTTAGGAGCTATCCTTTCTGTCACTGCAGCAATAGACTTGACAAATGATGATAACTTATTCACTATGGTCTTCAAATAACCTGTTTCCTGCTTAAGTCTCAGTACATCATGTAACTGGGCTAAAATAGGCAAAAATAAATAAAACAGTGAAATAAAATTGTCAAACAGGCAACTGCTAACACAGAACTGTTTTATATGAACATCATGTAAATGGAGTTGAGTAATGGTGTTTATGCCCCAATCAAGAATATTTCACTTATATTGAGACATCGCCAACTATAGGCAAAGGTGCAGAAATTTTGCCTGTGCATTGCGCTGATGGCAATTTACAGTAGGGTTCTTTAGCGTGCCAAGCCCACCGTGACATGGGACCTCGTTTATTTTAAGTTCTCATCCAAAAGAACCGTGACTTTCATTTCGTAATGCCGAGTGCTTGGCGAAAGAACAGTCACTACCCACTTTCACGTCTTGGGGCAGACAGGGCTGGGGTTCGAACCCACGACCTCCTACTTACGAGCGAGCACTCTACCAACTGAGCTACCGCAGTGGTTTCATGTAAATGGGCTGAATTACAGAAGACAATGATTTTACAAAAACAGCATGTATAAAGTATGTAAAAAAAGAAACATTTCATAAGAAAACATGGGAAAAGGCCCTAAACTAAAAATTGAGAAAAACTATCAACTTTTTGCTTATTTTGGAAAAACTTTTACATCATTTTTGATGCCATTAATGATTAAATAAAATGCTTTTAGTGAATGGAGTTGATTGAAGATTGAGAAAAGCAGCCACATTTATGGCCAGACTTCAGCTATGTATCTGGCAAGATTTTCTAATTGGGAATATTTTTAGTTCATTTTGGGAAAAATTTAATGTTTTTCCATTGGGAATGGGGCCGAATTTCGGCTCTAAATAGGCCCTTGATAAATCCCTGGTAATGATCATGTAACAATAGAAAATTATGAAAAAACAGACAAATTTAACTAAAACTATCTGTGATGCTGACTTTATCCCACACTAGGTTTTGTCAATAGGTCACGAGAATCTCATATTGTCATCAGACAACTTCAAGTTAGGACAGTTCCATAAAATAAATCTGACCAAACTAATAATTGCTGATTCATTCACAAATTCTTATCACAAGTAACATCTGTGCATAATTTCAGAAAATTGATTATGCATAACTGAATAAACTCCAGAAAAAAGTATGTCTATCAACGGAAGAAACATTCCTATCTAGAAATCGCCATAAATGTATGGACTGAAATGGGCAAATTTAAAAAAAAATAGAACCTCATAATTGGGCTAACATCGACAACATTTGCTGGGCTAACAATGACAACATTTGCTTGGGCTAACGATGACAACATGTGCTGGGGCTAACAATGACAACATTTGCATGCAACTAACTCAAAGTCTATATAATACCTTGGTATATTTCTTGTTCTGTGGCTATTCTTTGTAAAGACTCTTCCCAATGCTGAAAAAATTAAAATTGTGTAATCCGTGTTAGACCTGTTAACAAGAGATGTTTGAAAACACCATATCCTAAAGTACTTACTACTGATTAAATTAATATCAAAGGCCAGTTGTTAGATTACAGTTAGCCAAATGGCCAAATATGAAAATCCTGACTAGATCCCTTACCATCCCACAAGCTGTGATATAGGCCCTCGAAGCTTACATGTGTATTTTGATATAATAACCAACCCCCGTCTCTCTCTCTCTCTCTCTCTCGTATACACAATCATGTAAGCGTGTTTTGAAAATACCTTTTCCAGCAATGGTTTCTTCTGTTCAACATTGGTATAATGTAAATCAATGTTATCTTCCATCTTGGATATAGAATTGAGAAGATCAGAGACTGTGGATTTCCGAGCCAGGCAGCGACGGAGTGTCAAGTCTCTTTGTAATTCCTGGACGTTATTTTTTAGTTTATCAACAGCTGAAGTAATTTCCTGTAAAATTAAAACAAAATACTTATTGTAAAACAATATCCAAACATGTTCAACTTTTCAAAATGCTTAATGAGTTGAGTAATGGTGTTCAAAATCCCAGCCAAATAAATTTCACTTATATCAAAATGCTGCCAGCTATAGTCGAAGGTGTAGAAATTTTGCCTGTGTGTTGTGCTGACCACATTATATAGCAGAATTTTTTAACGTGACACACCTACAGTGAGAGGGAACTCATTTATTTTAAGTCCCATCCAAAAGAACAGTCACTTTCATTTCGTAATGCCGAATGTTTTGTGAAAGAACAGTAGCTACCCACTTTCAAATCTTGCGTCAGACCCGACCATGACCTCCTACTTATAGAGTAAGCACTCTACCAACTGAGCTATTGCAGTTGTAAAATGCTTGATGGCATCAAGACCTAAATGTACGTTTGAATAATCAAGTCACTAGCTTTAAAATACCAGTAATATAAAAAATATTGTGGTTTTTTTTAGAATTTTCTATTTTGAAACAAAAAATATGTATACAGAAATGTAAACCTAAAGTCAATTTAAATGAAAAACCTGTAACCATGATGATCAAATTCATGTAGATAAGCCAGAATAAAAGAAGAAGCATTTTTGTCAAAGGCAAGTCAAGGATCTTTTCAGAATCAGTTACCGTATATCTCCGTAGATACGTCACACCCCCACCCCAGGCCAGCAAGCCCAGTATTTTCTAAAGGTCGTCTACATACGTCGCAGCCAAAAATTTGCCATACTTTTTTCAACCTTTTTTTAAGCATACTCTATTATTATATTCTGCAGTACAAATATGAAATTATCTACAAAGTCCAAATTAAATGTACAAGCTCTTTAGGAAAAAGAACATACATGTAGTTTACTGGCACAAAACTGCAGATAACTTTATATTAGACCAAACTGGAGCTTGGAGATTGGAGCTGTAAAATAAGCTCTTTTGTACACTGTACGTTGCAGGTTAATTTTTTTTAACATTTTAGGATTTTACTGGTATTACTAGTACATAGTATATTGCATCTTCAGCCTTTTTACTATTTTTAAAAAAAAATAAAAGATATGCTGTTAAATGGTGTTTGCTACTGTACCTTGTGATCAATACCTATTAACGGTTGTGCGGAACGTTTTGGAAACATTAACGTCACAAATTTTCTGAATAACGTCATTTTTACAGGAAACGTGATCTTTTATGATTCCATATCCATTGGAAATAAGTGTTCCACACACACATTAGAGGGTATTACATGGTACAGCAGCAAACTCCATTGATATGACTTGCCGATGTTAAGTTAAGCATACCTTGTGACAGCAATCGAAGTCTGTGCAGTGATCTGTAAATGTGCTCTTGATGTCTGAAGACTTCACAATACTCATGCTCCGATTTAAAAACCGTCTACCATTTCCGTTAAAAGATAATGCCACACCACCTGGTGCTGAGGTCAAATGACCAATAGCAGAAGTGGATGCGGTCTGTTCCAATCTGAAAAGATACAACATTTCAAGAACAATTCATTTGAATCAAGATTTCACCAACTATAGGTGAAATAGCAGACATTTTCTCCATTACAGTGCTCTCAGGGCAACATGAAGGTCTTCAAATCCAGGGTCTCTCACCGCTGTGAGTTCCGAGTCCCGCTGGGACCACATGTGGGAAAGTGAATTTTCCTTACCATTGACCTTTACTGATTCACCTGGTATCAGTATAATGGACTGGGTGAGTGGTATGCTTGTCTGCGGCATACTGACTCGGTGAGGTAGCACAGTAAAGTCGCCCTGAGTGCGCACTAGTACAAGGCAGACCATACAGCACACTCGCACTTCACATGCATACACAAAATTGTTCATAGATTAATCCATAGAGATTAATTAAATAGTTTTCGTCGCGAATAGCTGAAAAATTGCTGATGCGACGTTAAGCAACATTCAACCAACCAAGCAATATGCAGGTAAGTTTCTTCAGTGAGTAATCTTTACTTTGACATGGGACATCAGTTTTTAAGGTCTTAGACTCTTCTGAAGAAGCTGCAACTTAAATAATATGGTTAAAGAACAGTTACTGCAGTCCAACCTGCCTTTAAGGTCACCTCTATATAAGGGCCACCTGCTTATAAAGCCAATAGAATTGTATCCAAATTGCTCTTTATTCATATTATTTGAACTTGTATATCAAGGCCACATGCCTATAAAGGCCATTTTTACTGGTTCCCTTGGTTGGCCTTTATAGACAGGTTTGACTGTACCTTTTCTAAAAGTCTTGGCCAGACCCAGCTAGGTTTTGAACCCATGATGTCATGATTGGCTTATGCGGGAGCGTCAACAAAAACTGATTACATCATTAAGAAGACGAATTTGGTGACAAAAAAAGGAACATTTGATAAAAATGTTTGTTTACAGATTTTGTTTTTATGTTGCAAATGAGAAAAAAATTCTACACTAGTAACAGAATTAGACAGATATTATAGGTAAATATTTTTAATTTCTAGAATTTGTTGAAGCTTGTTCTGGACAAGAAAATATTCATCTTGTCTATGATGTCTCTATCTCACACTGGTACTGGTATATCATTTATGTTCCGACACTGGCCGCCATTATGGTACCAAAGCAGCGTCACGGCAACTAATGACACACTAGTATCAGTGGCGTCATTAAATGGTACAATTCAGGCCGATCCGGCAATCCGGCAATTATATCAATACTGGTACATGTACTTATGACTTACCTTGCCTGTGTGTTGGTGACCAAAGTAAGCGGTGAAGTTGTAGCTATAGTTGGTAAAGTAGATGTATTTCTGTGGGGAAATAAAAGTGGCTCCAAACAACTGTCAAAATAATAAAACAAAAAAATTTTCTGATAAAACAAGCTTATTAACATGATTAATGCATTATAGCAAGTTCATGGAAATAATGTACCGTATCTGATTTTTAATACCCAGATGGTCACCAAATACTAACATATCAAAGATACCATGCTTACAGAAAGTTCATAGCAATATTAGTGACACTAATGATTAGATTTACTGATACAGGTTTTTCCAAATATTTCCAAATATTCAAATATGACTTTTCACTGAATATTTGGAAAGACCTGTTATGTTTCATAATTATTTTTTATAAATCCCCAAATTTGAACATATTGTACCTTAGTTATAAATCCCCAAATTTGAACATATTGTACCTCAGTGGGACAACTTGAATAACAGGTGTTTCTGGCATAACTAGGACAACAGGTGTTTATGACACATTATTTGAATGACTTACCTGGCAAACTGTGATTTGTAGTCTGTGTAGATCTGACTTCCATGTGGTGGGTGTAAGGGATGTTGTAAATGTATTATGGATTTTAAACGCTCCATCAAAATCTGAAATCAAAAATAAGTTATAACTGAAATGGAATGTCATTTCTAAAGTGTTCCCCAAACAAATCCGAACCAGGAAACCCCCAACCATGAGCATGATCAGAATACGAATAGACAAAAGCATACTGTAAACTGCTTTATATTAGTGCAGACATATTTTAGTGACTTTCCTCAATATAAGTGATTGGCACATCTTAATTTTGGCACACCAACTATTTTGTTTATACTGGGAGTTCTTTATACATGTAGGTAATTTTAGCACAGTTTTATTTTGGCTGAAATATCTGCCAAAAGTGCTAAAATAAAACTGCCGCTAAAAGTTCACAATTTACAGTATGTAACACATTCAATGATTGTTCCTGTGAATTTTAATAAAGATCTGTCAAATGGTTTTCCCATAGAAGTGGCAGACAAAATGTTGGCAGAAGAAATGGAGTAAATACTACCGGTACAAAAAATGTATATGTCTCCTCACTTCATTTGGGGGACATACATATATATATATAACAATTTGATTTTTTTCCCATAAGAAACCAAATAAATAGTAATAATGATAAATATTCAGTTCACTATACAGATACATGTACATGGAGATGTGAAGGACTAGTTTAGGCCCTCAAAATGTTTTATGATCGTCATCACAGTATTGTTGATAAGTTTGATGTCTCTGTGTCCAGGATTGCCCTGGATATATTTGATGTCCCATAGTTCCATGTTCCTTTCACACAATTTTGATTACACATATGGCTGGTGTACATGTAGCTAGCTAAACAGGAGGTGGTAACCCTTCTGGAGCACTGGTCTCACTTCCCTGGTAAAAGTTCATGTGTCTAACCTGACTTGTCAGTTCCGAAGATTTTACTTTGTTTCTAGATTGTGATTCCAGCATGGATTAGTATGTTTGTTTTTGATTAAAGGTGTTACAGTTAAACCGGATATCACTGGTAATGAATGAATAGCCATAGCAAGGAAAAGCAAATCAAAACTCGAAAGTTTTCAATATGTTTTAAATACCCTGGTTTTCCAAGGTTATTCTAAGAAACATATTCCATATCTGATATTGTTTACGCCATTGTAAGATTGCATGCAACATCAATAACCACACTTACATGTATTGGTAAACAACATTGACCTGTCTGTTTGACTTTTCATTAGGAATATTCATATAGGAGGATCCACCACAATACATAAGTAGAGTACTTGTAGCTTATACATATTTACATTGCCCATGATTAGTGGTCAGAGCATATAGAAGAAATATACATGCACTATCCCTATTTCTTAAATTTACTCGCCCATAATGAATATTTAAATCAAAGGTCAAGAGGACAGGTCAATGTTGTTTGCCTATAACTGTCATATGGATTTGGTGTTTTGAAGTGAAACATAACTTAAAATATCAAAACAGAAATGGTGTAGTGGTTTACAAATTCAATTAGTTTAATTAAGCAATTTTCTTCAACACTGAATTTCTGATTAAAATTTGCGTCGAAAAATAAAATAATTGTCTTATGCAAAATACACTGATTAAAACACTGTATAAAATTCATATAAGATGTTATACTTACATAAACAAGATCTAGAAATTCATATTTGTTAGCTGAACTAGAGAATGCTGCACTTGTTACCAGGTGCATGTGGAGGGTGGGTAGTAAGGTGCTTAATGTAAACAACTGTGCCTTAAATAACGTCTCTTTCCCATCATACTGACTGAAATATAAGAAAAGTTAGACATAATGATATGTAGATATACAAGTATTTCAAATAATTTTCTTACGACTAGTGGAGTAATGGTTTATGCCCCAGTTCAGATTCTTTCACCCATATCAAGGCTGTCAAATTCTGGGATGGTTGGAAAAACTGCACTTATTCTTTTATCATGTTTATGTGTATATTTCCAGGGTCTTTTGCTCTTTTATGGGAATGGGGTTGGGGCCCTTGGAATTGGGAATACAAATGTATATTAAAACAGCATTTTGACTCATTTTAAGAAAATTCAACAAGAGGAAAAAATATTACTTTCAGACTTTTACTGGTCATAAAATATAATTACATGTAAATGCAAATTAGAATTTTACATGTATTTATCTACTTTTCATGGCTCTGAGTTTATTTAAAGGATTTTCTAGCTGTATCTTTGAGAGATAAAAGTTTAGAAATCGATTTGGAAAACATACCATTTTTATGTAGACACTACTTATAAATAAATTGACAATATTACCATTATGCATTGGGAATCAGCCACAAAATTGCTTAAGTGAGACCCCTGATTTCTTACGGAAAAAGTTTAAATATAATCAAGGACATGGTACATGTATAATTCGAGTGCTGTTGTTATACAGCTACTACAAGGTCTTTGCAAAAGCAATGGTGGAGTGGAATGGATCGAGTACTGGTTTTTATGTCCAAGTCAAAAATTTTTTCCAATTATATTTAGGTGGTCAATTCATGGTTGATAGAAGAAAATGGACTGCAGAAGAAATAGGCAAGCAAACTAACAATTTGAAACTTCTTCAAATTAGGATCTGTCCGGAGTGGAATTCCAACCTAGGCTGTGAGAAAAGCTGAGATCCATAAACAAATACTTTAGACTACTCATCCAGTGAGGCCATCACAAGAGCAAAGAGGTTAATACTACATGTATATTTCAAATTACAATTTCTTTCCTTACCAGAATCTTTCCACACATATTAATTACCTGTCAACTTCATGAAGTAATTCTGTCTTTTTCTCTGCTATTTTGTTTTGCATTGAATCGTACAAATCTATGATTGCCTTCTTCTCAACATCTGAATTCTGTTTAATCTCTTCTATTAAAGCTCTCAGCAGTAACAAGGCATCTCTAACTGAATGTTGTAATTCTCTAATAGCCTGGAATGTCAGATAAGGTATGGTTATGTATTTTCAGTTTTCATCGTTTATGATGTCATTTAAACAGCTTTCAGTGCTTATATGAAAGAAAATGTTAAAACAAACATGGCTACTATCTCAAATACTAGTAGTTTTTGTTTGCACAAAAGTGTTTCACAATTGTTTCCTTAACTTAAATCTGACAAATTTCATACGACAAAGTCCATACCTTATTAATTTTGCTAATTTTAAGATCACTTCAAGCTTATAAAATTTGTATTAGATTTGTCGATAATCTTTGTCCATATTTTCCAAAAAACATTGTCAAATTTTGCTAAATTTAAGTTAAGGAAAATCTTAGCTAAAAAATGATTGTGAAACCGGGGCCTTATCTGCTTTGTACTAGTGCATGCCCATTTGTGACTTTCAAAATGCAAGTACACTTATGTGTTTGTTGTGTACATGTGTACTTGCAACATTATAGATAAACATCAAAGTCCTCATTCCATTATACTGGTACCAAGTCAAAAAATAGGCCTAAATGACAAGGAAATGTGCTTTCTCACTTGTGGTGGACTCGGGTCAGATATAAGTAAACAGAAGTAAAATTTTGAGGTCTCAAAGTATTCAAAGGCCAAATGTATTTAATGTTGTGTTACCTGTAAACTGTGATCTAACTTTTTACAACCTTGATTATATGCTGTCTCTAGATCAACACAATATGACCGACTCTCTCTGTAACAGAAAACAGGAAAAACTTTTATTGTATAACATGAGAATAAGATACCGGTATGTGATATTGTTGTTTAATGTGATGTAAAAAAGAAAATTCTGTAACATTTATTTTCAAGGTGTGATATGTGTATGTAAACATGTATTACCCATATATTGTGACGCTATCATACCACAAACAATGTATCTTGATATACGTGTGACCACTATAGTAGCTCATTAGTAGAGTGCTCACCTTGTATGTAGCAGGTTGTGGGTTCGAACCATGGCTTGGTCTGACCAAGTCTTGAAAATAGGTAGTGACTGTTCTTTTGCCAAGCATTTCTCATCTCGAAATGAGTCACAGTGTTCTTCAGAAGAGACCTAAAACGCCAATGCCTCCTGTCACAGATACGTGGCACATAAAGAACCCTCTCTGTACATTGCCATAAGCATACTGCAAAGGTAAAAATTTCTGCACTTTCGCCTACAGCTGTCTCGATATAAGTGAAATATTCTTGACTGGGACATAAAACCATAAAACCCTGTTCAATTGATCAATCAATCAGTGACATACATGTATGTTTATCATATCATGGCATGTCAGTGTATCATTTATGAATGTATAATAACCAGCACAGCTTACAAACTTACATTTTCATATCTCTAAAACAGTTGATGCAGACCATGGTTTTCTTCTCTGTAGAAAACAGGATATATGGTTCATGATGCACGGCTGAAATATACCAATAGAATAAACCTATTAAATAACAACAGGGTTCAACACAATTTTTTTTCAAGACCAGACCAGTCGGGCTACTTCTTAGAATTTTATCTAGCCCAGACCTAAATTCTACTAGCCCATAAAGCAGTACCAGTGCAATTTATCCTAGACTGTTAAAAGACCAGACTGGCTATTTAGCAAAAATTTCACAGGTCCATACACAGATTTTACCAGACTTTTATGTCTCAAGATAAGGCCCTGGGCATCAGTTTTAAAAAGGTTTTGAGAAATATGTGAAAAGAACAAGATTTCTACCAGAATCAAAACATGTGTCACTCTACAAGACTGATTTGAAACAAAATACCATCCTACCATCCAAAATTCATCCAAAACAAGCAAATTCAGAGAATTAGGATCCCCCGCCAGCAGGTTCTTTTTTTGTGATTCGCACTTATGTTCAAAGGGCCATAACCCCAAGGAAAATCAGCAAACCAACTCAGGTTATCGACTTGCACATCTCCTATCTAGATGTATGTTGATACTTTGCACCAAGTTTCATGAAATAGTGCTTCATCATGTTCATAGTTTTGGAGAATTAGCACAGACAAGAAATTTTAACGGACAGAAGGACGGAAACTAGAATTTAATATCCCTCTCTTTCTTCGAAAAGGCAGCGGATAAAACGTACTAATATTTAATCTTCATTCCAAACTTACAACATTCTCTGTGTATTTCCTTAGTTCTTTTTGACAGGACGACGATTTCATGCCGAGCGAACATCTTTGCTTTGTGTGTGTCATCACGACAGGAGCTACACAATGGCTGTGAACAAGTGTTACAGAAAAACATCTGTTCTGTCTCCTGTTCAAAAAATAAATTAAATATCAATTTAATACATTGTATATGTATAAATGTAGTTTAGACAAGCAAATTCTTCAGCTAATAAGTTTCCCCTGCCAGCAATTTTTTTTTTTTTGGGGGGGGGGGGATTTGCACTTGTGTACAAATGGCCATAACTCTGAGGAAAATGAGCAAACCAAATCAGTTTAACGATATGAGCATCTCCTATCTATGTTGCATTAAGCTTTGTGAAATAATGCTTCAAAGTTTTAGAGAATTGGCGCAGGCAAAAATTTCGGACGGATGGAAGGATGGAAACTTGAATTTAATATCCCCTCTTTCTTTAAAAAGTGGGAGATAAGAAATAATAGGCACCAACGTCCACAAGTAGAGTTGCAATTCCATATTCTATATGATGTATGATTCAAATACAAATTTTGAGTTCAATATCTGCAAAAAATTGCTGCTTAAAACCAACTCTGCGGACAATTTTCAGACAAGAAAAGCAATCTACAGAACACGGGATCTTGTTTATTTTAAGTTCCCATCTGAAAGAACATGCTAATGCATGGTAATGCTGAGTGCATGGTAAAGGAACAGTCACTACCCACTTTAAGTCTTGGGTCAGACCCGGCCGGGGTTTGATCCCATAACCTCCCAATTACAGAGCAAGCACTCTACCAACTGAGCTACTGCATTGGTAATTTAAAGGAAACAAAACCACTGTCACTGATATGTACGCATGTACTTACATTATCACAATTAGCACACTTCTCTTTCTCTTCAATAGACGATTCCACCAAAAATTTCATAAGTTGATCTGCAGGTGGAGCACCCATTTCCTCTTTGATGGTAGTTTCTGACCTAAATAATTAACAAGAGGCCCATGGGCCTTAACGCTCACCTGTGATCTTTGAACCCATGAGCTTCATTCAAATATCATTAGGATAATACCTAAATATTCTAATATACATCCCTATACAAAAAGTTTATAGTTTTTGACATAAATAATCATCTCAGTACTTGTTTGTATCTGTGATCTTGACATTTGAACCCATGCTCTTCATTCATATATCAAAATGACCACTGTGCCAGTACCAACAATATTCTAATATACATGCCTATACAAAAAGGTAATAGTTTTTAAGATAATTAACCATTTAGGTATTCATTCGCATCTGTGACCTTGACCTTTGAACCCATGACCTTCATTCATATATCAAAATGATCATTAAGATAATACCTAAATATTCTAATATACATGCGTATACAAAAGGTTTATAGTTTTTGAGATAAATAATCATTTCAGACCTTGTTCACATCTGTGACCTTGACCTTTGAACCCATAACCTTCATTCATATATCAAAATGGTTGTTAGGCTACTACCTACAATATTCTAATATACATGCATATACAAAAAGTTAAAAGTTTTCGAGATAATTAACCATTCAGGTATTCATTCACATCTGTGACCTTGACTTTTGAACCCATGACCTTCATTCATATATCAAAATGATCGTTAGGATGATACCTAAAATATTCTAATATACATGCCTATACAAAAAGTTTATAGTTTTTGAGATAAATAATCATTTCAGTACTTGTTTAAATCTGTGACCTTGAACTTTGAACTCATGACCTTTATTCATATATCAAAATGACCATTGGGTCATTACCTACAATATTCTAATATACATGCCTTTACAAAAAGTCTATAGTTTTAGAGATAAATAATCATTTCAGTACTTGTTTACATCTGTGACCTTGACCTTTGAACTCATGACCTTTATTTATATATCAAAATGACCATTGGGCCATTACCTACAATATTCTAATATACATGCCTATACAAAAAGTTCATAGTTTTGCAGATAATTAACTATTTTGGTAAACTTGTACATCTGTGACCTTGACCTTTAAACCCATGAACTTAATCAATATATCAAAATGATTGTCATGTCAATACCTACAATTAACCAAAAATCCTACATCATTATCACCAGAAATGTTTAAAAAATAGCATTTTTTATCAAAGGTCAAAAACTGCGACATGACCTTGACCTTTGACCTTGACATCAATCGGAAGAAAATCGCAAGACAAGATCAACAGTGAAAACTCCATACAATTATCTTCAGCCATTATGAAGTTATAACAATAAATGTCTCGTTTTAAAAATTACATAATTTTACGCAAAAAACGCGTAACCTATTTTTCGTCCAATTTTCATGAAAAACACAATTTTAGTGTATCTAGGTATCCTGAATCCAAATATCCAATCAAAATTTGCCTGCACCTTTTGGTTTCAGAGAAGAAGATTTTTTTGTCTTTTGGCTATTTATAGTAACAGCAGCCATATTGTTGGGCGTGGTCAAACCCCAAACACAATTTTGAAAGCCTGTTACCCAGGCATAATAATCACCAAGTTTCATCAAATTTGGCTCAGTAGTTTTGGAGGAGAAGATTAAAATGTAAAGTTTACGCACGACGCACGACGCACGACACACGACGGGCGGTGATAGATAGCAATAGCTCATCTGAGCCTTTCGGCTAAAAATACAAAGATGTCTCCAAGTCTTTTGTCTATGGTTCCATTCCTCAATGGTCAAAATTAAGCATGCTATTGTATACATGTAGTTGCATTTATTCACTGGCGATTTAATTTCCCTATATTTGCGGTTTGACTTTATAGGGCCAAATTAAATACCAAGTGAATATTTTCATGTTATCTTCATTAAACTTAGACTTAGATAATCTGTACAGAAATTGTTTACACTGACCACTGCATATTGAAATTTTATATTCGTGAATATGTTCCAGTGTCTGAACCGCAAAATTTTATCCCGGCAGAATTAAACAACTATACAGTAATTTGGACCTAAATAAAACAGTATATCCCTCTTATCCCTCTCTTCTTCGAAAGCATGGGTATAAATAAAATACACTAGAAGCTTGACAATTTGTGACACAACTTTAGTATGAATACCAGTACTTCAGTCATATCACGGGACATGAATTTAAATTTCTGTTCAAAGCCAAGGAGTTTAAAATTGTTGTCTTATCATAAATATACAAAAAGTACATGTAAGTTTTCTTCATCTTTCTCATGTTTTGTTTTGGTTGCTTCTTCTTCATGGGTCTTCTAGATTTGGTTGTAAGATTATATGACCATGTGTAACTGTCAGTAGTTTGTGTTGTGTTGTTACTTGTGTGTTCAAAAAAGCGAAACCCCAGTGATGTTTGGAGAGTTTTTAATCTCAGAGTCAAACTGCATTTCTTCAGATGATAATTTTAAAATTTGCAAAAACCTAGGTTTTGTCAATGGGACATTGGGTCCTTGTAATTGAGAATATAAGCAGTCAAATAGCCAAAATTGTGAAAATGAAAAAATATGTAATTACAAAACTCTAAAAAATGAACAGCAAAAATGTTCAATAAATTTATATACTCAAATTTATTAGTTAATGGTATTTTCAGATCAGTCATGATTTTTTTTTACTTATATCAAGGCAGTCAGTTCAGGAGTTTCCCACAGTGGTTCATGGAAAAATCACAGCCATTTTCTATTGGGTGGTTTTTTTATGGCTCACTATCGCCAGTCCACCACTTTTGAGGGTCAGACTGGCCACCAAACTGTAACAAGAGTGAGAAAAATGCAGGATCAAACCTGAGACCTCCTGCACTATAGGCAAGCGCTCTATCTTATGAGCTACAGGACTGCTACAATCGGATTGAGATATTGTCAGCTTTTCAATTGACTTATCGCCGGCCACACGCAATATGTTCCGACAAAGGCCACCATCACGGTACCAAAGCAATGTCACGACAACTAATGGTGTAATAGTGCCAGTGACGTCACTAAATGGCTTAATTCAGGTCAAGTTTTCATTCTTTTTGTATGCAACTCAAGCATGCTGGGCCTTTGTTGGAACATTGTGGACATGGCCGGCGATCTGTCAATTACTATAAATAATGTATCATAACAACAACTTACCCACATAAAGGACAGGTAATTTTTCCATCTTTAGCTCTTCCTCTCACACAGCGGCAACAAAAACTGTGATAGCATCCCAGAATACAGGGATCATCATACTTCTCATTACAGAGATAACATAATAATGGGTTCCATTTTGATACATCCAGATCGTCAAAACTCTCCAATGGTTGAAATATATCGCCAGACATCTTCATTTAATATTCAGAGGTATCATCAACTTTTTTCGACATAGTATACTGCTCAATTTGCCAGAATATCTGAGTAACAAAAATATAAAACTATAGTGAAACATGGCTTTAACACACAACCCAAAAAACACACACACACACACAGAAATAATTTTGCCAACTTGTATGAAAAGTCTAATGCAATTACGAAGTCAAAAATTTGTGGCATAAAGGTTAGCTAGTCAGTAAATTTCTGTAATTGCTTAATTTGAGGCAAACAAAACCACTGCTAGTCCACCACCAATGGTGTATATTTTATTGAACTGTTGCAACAAGTGTGGTACAGACAAAACAACAGATGGGTGATAAAATCATGAAGTCCTACTTCTTTGATCCTTTTCTTCAGCATATTATGCAAAATGTCACAAAATTCTTTGGAAATTAGCTTCGATTCATGACATTTGTTTACTTTAGATTGTATGTATGTATATATGTATGTATGTATGGGATTTAATATCTCAGTCAAGAATGGTTATATTGAGACGTCACCAGCTAATGAGCTATAGGTGAAGTGACAGAAATTTTGACATTTGCAATGCACACGGGCCATTGTGCAGGAAGGGGTCTTTAATGTGCCATGCCTGCCTGGTTTTTAAGGTCTATTTCAAGGAATCCATGACTTTCATTTCTAAACACTGGGTAATTGGCAAAAGAACAGTGACTATCTATTGTCAAGTCTTGGTCAGACATGGCCAGGGTTCAAACCCACGACTCTCACATACTAAATGAGCTACTATAGTGGTATTAATTACTTTAGAATAGAGAACTGTAAAAGTAAATGATATATATCCCTTTTGTCCTCACTTTTATGGTTCTGTCTGGAGAGAGAGAGAGAGCATAAACTGATTACATAAAGTTAGTTAAATAAAATGTCGCATTTTTCAAGTACGTACATGCGTTTCTCATGCGTTAGAGGAATATCTCTCTCTCTCTGTAATAAACGTAGATTACCCCGCGCAATATTATGTATCATCTTCCATCTCGAACTTGACAGGAGGCAGCCATTTTGGGTGCAGGACTAAACGTACCCTTGTCATAACGTACCCTACCAGAACGTACCCATTTTTGGACGAAACGTACCCACGGTTTTACCACCAGAACGTACCCAACAAAACTTCAATATATAACTTATATGTTTGTTTGTTAATTTTAAAACAAAAATATGCCAAAACGTAATTTTGGTTGGCTGAGTGCTCGATCGATGATCATTGCTCCTCTCACCGCCGGCGCTTAGGTTCACTGAACCACACGAGACCGACCATAATATTTTTAGGCTGACCAATTTGACGAAATTATCCTTTTTTGACGGATTTTTACCATAAAAAGACTTAAAATAAAAAGGTCAATTTAGAAAGATTTTTCCATTTTGATTTTTAAGTTTTAATTAAAACTTAAAGTACTAAAAATTCTGACGGTATGGAAATTGTACCTAAATCAAACACTTAACGATAAAACTTGAGTACCTATTTTAAATGGCAACCTCGCGCACAAAAAATGTACCGATCTGAACAAATAAATAAATTTGATTTGTCAGTCTTTTACATTATCCATATATGAATATTGCATTCGAAATTGTCTTAAATTCAATCTCGCTAACACAGGTACCCGGGGAATGAATTTTAAGGATATAGCGTATCACATAATTATATAAAAAGAGTACACTATAGGTCGCGCACGATAACTTGGCACATCCGGGGTTTTTCAGTTTGTAAATAAACATTGCAGCTCGTTCGATAAATGTTATGTTTTGGCCCATAGTGTATAACGGGGACAAGTGTTGAGAGTTCTATCCTGCTATAATACATTTTTTTAACAAAAAAGTTTGATTAAGCCCATTAATAATAGTAATTTTAATAACAATAATGTCATTAATAATAATATCGTCAATATATTGTCGTGTGCTATTTTGACTCTATATTTATTTAATAAAAAGTCAAAATAGAAAATAATAATAATAATTTCTTATTATTTGCTGTATCAAATAATAAATTCTTCACCATGAAATGTATGCTGAATATATTTAAAACAAGTTACTGAATCGCTTTGCGAAAAATTTTACGAAGGCGTGACCATTCAACTCGTTCGCATGTTCTAATTAATGGTTCAATAGAGGAGTTTAACATTGTTTATTACGCATGCGCAAGGTCCGTGACCTTACGAGATTGGACGCGATTGAACGTGATTTGCAATCGAGGGGGCAGTCGTAATAAAGGTCTAAGGCTGGCAACGCTTTTAAATGGTTAAACATTGCCGTAAATGGGATATATTTACATCAATTCATGAACAAATATATATTTTATGTGACAAAACTTTTTCTTACTAATAAATTTATATTTTCTTTAAGTCAAACATGTTAATTTTTTAATATTTTAGAAATTAAAACTATCAAGAATTAAAAAAAACAGTTAAAATTAAAAGATGATAAAAATGAATAAACCAAATTAAAGAAGTATAATTAATACATTTTGTTTAGAATTTTAAACTTTGAAAAAAATTAAATGGTTATGTTTGCTATAAGGACAAGGATATGATACTAATAATAGGCAGTCTATAGCTAGAAAAACAATCTTGAATACATACACGTTTGTGGAAGAACTTTATCAGTTGTTCTTTTCTTGAAATAGTATCAAAACTTATAAAGTTCACACCGATGTGGGAGAAAATTGAATCGATATATTCTGTATACATGTATATAATTGCCTTTGACAGAATTACATTTAACTAATTTTAATTAATTAAACGAACCCAAAATTATGATGTACTTATGGCGATTACAATTACATTTTATTCTTTCCCTTACCCAATTTTTGCTCCAAGAAATATGATGCTCCTCATATCTACATGTTACATTACTGTTTATTAAAAAAAGTTTCTCATTGATGAATTGTTTATCCCGTAATATATTACCAAGATGATGGTGTTGAAGTCTTAATCTATTAATTAGTATCCGTAATTCACATACCTCCACACACCTGTCAACATTACCGGATGACTCAATACATGACACGTACCGACAAACGACAAATGAACCCCTTTATGGCCAGCATCCATCGATAACATTAAGAATTTACAAGTATCGTTTTTATCAATTACACAAACTTCATCAAACTTATTCAATATACAAGATAATATCAAACTTATAAACTGATAAATGAAATGTATGAATGTAAGAGAATATTGTAAAAGTATTAGAATGTGAATTAAAAAAAATATAAAATAAACTTTAACATTAAATATCTGTATGGTTTCAATAATTTTATCCGGTTTTTTTGGTTGTCATATTTTTTTTATTTTGATTTCATAAAAAAATGGCATATGAAATGGTAAATGATTCATTACTTTTTAGAAAAAATCCCTTTTTATTTCAAACGTTTTAACTAAAGTAACCAACCATTGCCTTATAAAGTTACTTTCCAAAATAAAATTTAAAATAAATAAATAAATAAATAAATAAATAAATAAATAAAATAAATAAATAAATAAATAAATAAATAAATAAATTTAATTGATAGACATGACATGAATTTTTTTCACTGTGTATCAATGAAAAAAAAGTAAAAAAAACTATTTTTTTTATTTATTTATTTATTTATTTATTTATTTATTTATTTATTTATTTATTTATTTATTTAAATACTATAATTCAACCTTGCATCAATCATTATTCAATTACATTGTGGGTACTTATTGGGTCAAGATTACTTTTCAGTCTTATTTATTTATTTATTTATTTATTTATTTATTTATTTATTTATTATTTATTTATTTTCAGACGAAACACTTTAAGAAAATAAAATATAATGTAGATACATTTATATGTATTACATATACTAAGTTTCATACTAGCACATGTAGGTAATAGGGGAATGCCCCCTGGCTTGCAGACGGTACACATTCTTATCTCTAACCATAGAGAGTAATCAAGGGAGATAAAAATGTTAAACTCCCGTATTAACTTAATAATTAACATCTCGTCCCTTTTAACTCTCAGATCCACCCAACGCCATGATATGTTGGAATTCATATCCTATTGTATTATATTATTAATTAGAACAAACACCTGCTGTAATCTCTTGCATCACAAATTGGAAACTGGTACATTTGATTCACTTTAATTTTGAATCTATTAATAAAAATTATAAATGAATGCATTAATATGAGTTGTGTTGTTGGACATAAAATATGTCACTTGTAAGGAGGAATTGTATTTTTATATTTCGCACAGCGTCATGTGGAGCATTTTGAATTTTAACAGAGAAAAATATTAAATTTAAAATTATGCACATGACAACAATATTAACTGTCTATTCCCAGATATATATATGAATAAATAAAATAAATAAATTAAAAAAAAACAATAAATAAATGAATAAACACAGTATAAAATTTATTGATGTTGGCATCCTTTTCCAAATTAATATAGATTTACAGTTTGATTTTTTCGTATGACGCGGCGGTGAGGTACGGATTAATAATAGTGATTAGTCCCAAATAGTGCTAATATTTTGATTTCTGTATGAAACGAGACGTTAAAATTTTGCCCTGTGCTAATTTTAAATGTTATGTAGTTCTGGTAGAAATAATTTCCACAAGAATTTTAAAATTTAGGTTGTTCATACATTTACAAGATAGAAATTATTAATTATTAGACTGACAGCACATTTAAATAATTAGTATAGATTCATTTATTTCTTTTACTTTTTAATTGAAAAGTTTTTATAATAAAAATTAAAAACAAAATTAGATAAAATTAAAAAATATATATGTATGGACCCGGTAGTGTTCGAACTCACTTGTGACAAAATTATATAGCTGTCCACTAACTGTAAGATATGTTACATACCACTGAGCCAAGGACGACAGTAACCTATCCTATCAAATTAAAGGTGTTAAGGACAAATACCTTGTTATATCTTCAGACAATTCGTTCCACAGTTATGTGGAACTTCACAAAAATTATGCAGAAATGAAATAATTTCATGTGAATATTTAAAAAGTTTCAAATAAAGAACATAAATGAAAATGTCCAAGATAAGTGGAATATAAAAAATATTTATATTTCAACAAAAATATGTATGAAGGTGCAGCATGGACATTGGCGAGTTGTTCAATGTGCGTGTTTCATGAGTCCGAGTTACAATGTTTATTTACAAAATGAATAAGCCCGGATGTGCCAAGTTATCGTGCGCGACCTATAGTATGTGATACGCTATATTTTTTATACAACACATGTAAAATGCTTAAAATCTTTTCCCCGGGTACCTGTGCTCGCTAAGTGTCTCTAGTTTGTAATTCTTGTTTTCGTAAATGGGTCCCAAATTATTGCTCCATATTCCAAAATTGATCTTACTACTAGTAAGGATAACATGTACATGGGATATATCTGCATAGGATGTTCTTTTACAATCGCGGAGACAGTGTCCTATGTTCTGTCGTAAGGTTCTGGGACAAATGTGGCGCTTGCTATTTTGTTAATGTTGCTTTTATTTGATCCTCGATACTCCGGTGACAACAGTTTTTGCACGCATTTTCCTATAAGCCAAGGCGTGAATCGAGTCAAGGATTTCATACTGATTGGGCCAGTTTATGCAGCATTTTATCGTGTGTCACGCTGTCAAACGCTTTTGAGATATCAAGGATAATAACATCTGTTTATGTACCATTGTAATAAAATTACAGAAAGTATTTATATTGTTATCAGTAACTGTGTCTTTTTGAAAACAGATTGAAATTGTTTCACCAATATTATGTCCTTAGCTTGCCTTGGTACTCCAATGACGTCATGGTGTTTTGATTTAATTGACTTCAAAAATGGTTTTGTGTTGTTTTGTTTTAGTCATTCTATATCAGCACCGTAACTACCTATGAGACAACCGAGGCAACTGCCTCGGTAAAAATTTCAACAAGTACTTACACTGAGAGAGAGAGAGAGAGAGAGAGAGAGAGAGAGATCCGACGGTCGTCATTATTTTCCGGGATGTGATTGGATTGCGATCAATCCAAGTAATGCATTATTATGTAATATATTCTTCTTTCTATGTTTGTAATCTCGGGGAAAAAAGAAACCCCAACTTAAATTAAACAGTTTTATAAAACAAGCAGTTCCTTCAACTAGTGACAGTTTACATGAAACTGAGCTGAAAGAAGACACTAATTTTGAAATACCAGAAAAAGTATAAAAAATTGAAGGCGATTTGGGTGTAACTGTTAAGGAAAATTTTGACCCACAGTATTACATAAATAGTTCGGAATCCGCGGAACCCTTAAATGATGGAGAGCGTCACTTGATTTTGTCCAATAATTTCGAGTAACCCAATAAATGTTACAAATTTCCTAAAAATGACAAAGGTAGGTGTTTCAGTTATGATTGGCATTCATTCCCGTGGATACATTATTCCTCGAATCTGGGTGGCGTCTTTTGTGCATATTGCATGGCATTTAGTTCAGGATCTAGAAATGGAAATTAAGAACTGGAAAAAACTTTATGGATGAAAAAGGGCCATGAAAGGAGTGAAAACATAAAAAGCTATGGACCAGTCATCAAACTTTTTATTGCGAGTTGACAAAGGTCAGCTTAACCTGATATTAAACACTTTATCAGCAGCATATAAGGAAAATAATAAGGAAACAGAGTTTATTTTATTTTGGCTTATTTCAATCATTATTATTTAATTTGTCATTTTTGGTTATTAGCTGTATTGTGGTACTGTCTGATTACGGCATTTAGTGGCTTGTCTTGTGTTAATGTATATCAAGTAATCTTCTTATGCCAACGCAGAAAAAGTCTGAAAAAAATAAGGTTAAATGGTAGACCTATTTTTGTCTGATACCCGCCCAAATACAATTTAAACTTTTAAACTACTAGTATCCTCTAACCTGGATTTAAGTGGTGTGGTTAAACTAATTTTCATGGCACAAAACCATCCAATTTATTTTACAACAGCTGATCTAGATTTGAGGTTTTCTATTATACTGCATTATACGAGGGGAGGTCAAAAAGTTCATAGAATGGGGTATATATTAATTTGACTAATCAGCCCACTAAACTCCCATTTTAATTTTTTGACCTTTTGGAGGTTTGTGGTCACACCACAAACCTCCAACAAGTCAAAAATTAAAATGGGGGTTTAGTGGTCTGTAAGTCGGACTAGGTATATATTGTCGCAACAAACCACACATTTTATTATTATTATTCAATATAGTCCTCATTTACCCCAATGCACTTAGTCCACTTTTCTGTACCTTTGAAATAGAAGTCTTCGGTTTGGTCCTGAAACCATGCCTCTGTGGCAGCCTTAGTCCATCATCATCAGGAAATCTGATTCCCCGTAAATGGGATTTCAAATTTCTAAATAGGAAATAATCACTGGGTGCCAAATCGGGACAGTAGGGTGGATGTTTAAGTTGTTCGAACTTGCATTCAGGAATCGCTGATTGTGCAATCCTTGACTTGTGCACAGGAGCATTATCGTGAAGAAGGAATACCCCTCGGCTCAACTTTCCCCTCCTTTTAATATAATAGCAGCTTTCAGCTGTTTCATTAGATCAGCATAGTAAGCCCCAGTGATAGAGATTCCAGCAGGTTTATAATTGATAAACAGAACACCCTTAGAATCCCAAAACACAGTGGCCATGACTTTGCCAGCTGATGATTGGGTTTTGAATTTCTTTGGTGGGGGTGAGCCAGGGTGCTTCCATTGCATGGACTCTTTTTTTGGTTTCTTGGTCCCAATGATGAATCCATGTTTCATCACCAGTTACTAAACGTAAATGGAAGCTCTCCGGGTTATCATTATAATGCCAAGAAGCTCCCGACTTGACTGGAGTCTTTAGAAGCGATCCTGCACATTAAAGTTTCTGGGGGCCCATCTTGCGAATACTTTTGGCATCCCAAGATGCTCGTGGAAAACCGTGTATACACTTACATATGAAATGTCACACTCCCTAGCTATGTCATCAATCCTAATTCGACGATCATTCATGACGAGTCTCCACAGACGTGACAATTTCCTTTGTGATGGCATCAGCTGGCCGACCTGACCGTGGGTCATCCTTCAGTGAGGTGCGCCCACATTTAAATTCAGCTGACCATTTTGCCACTGTGGAATAGGCAGGACCACTGTCAACGTACACCTCGGCCATTCGCCGGTGAATTCTTTGGTATTCAGTGATCCCTCTACTGTGAGGAACTTTATTACTGCCCTAAACTCAACATTTTGATTTTCCACCATTGCTTTTGAGAATTACACAAATATGTTGTGACAAATAAACTTGATATGTTTTAAATGGCGGAATGTTATGTTGTCTAAATAAGTAAAGAAAATGTGTGTTACGCTTGGCTGAATACGCTGTTCTATGAACTTTCTGACTTCCCCTCGTAATACTTGTCTTACGTGTGAAAGATGAAAAAAAAACATTGAGACTTGAAACTGTATGTCATTATATACATGTATATATATATATCTTCATTTCTTGACTCGGTTTATTTAAGGGCCTAGTTGCTGTACTGTATGTATTCTCTTTATACTCTCGAAGCGGGCTGCTTGCATTTTCCCAACTACGCCGTACATCAGCACGGCAGTGCTATGTTTCTACAATGCCCTCTTGAATTGAAATGTACCTATTTCGTGTAATCAATTCTTTTATGTGTGAAATTTTTCAGGGTGTTTCTATATATATTGAACCTCCTATTTTGTCTATATTATTGCATGGCGTTCCGCTAAGATCTGGTCCCAGTTTCACAATTATTCCTTAGCTAAGATTTTCCTTAACTTAAATTGAGCAAATATTGGTAATCTCTTTTTGGAACTACTGATGAATATTGTTTGTCAAAACTAAATTAAATGCAGATATATTAATCTAGAAGTGATCTTAAAAATGATATCTTAAATTCCTGAATTAACAAAATTATAAAGATTTGCAATTCTGCAAAATTTAAGTTAAGAAAAATCTTAGCTAAGGAATAATTGTGAAACCGGGGCCAGGTTTCGAAGAAATAGCGCACCTTGTAAATGATCCTTAAAGGAATCCGTTTTATCGTGAGATCAGCCCTCAATTTTGTCTACTAAAATGGTGATCAAATCGACCTGGAAATGTGTCTGGCGACCTAAAATTTGTAAATGGTGGCCAACTTGTCCACTTTAAATTTGAACATTTGTGATTAGAGAACAAATATTATTTCTGTGTCACAAAATTTATATGTTGCCGTTATCAATTCTGGCAATATAAAGGACACTTTATATCATCATTATTGTTATTAATAACATTAATGCATGCAAGTGATTGTAAGTCAGTTTTAAAAAGTGCACTTTTGTATTCCATGCGTAAAAGACGCCTTTATTTCCACTGGCCACCTGAAAACTTAAAGCGGTGGCAAGCTGAATCCCACTTTGAGGGCTGAAGATAAGAATTCTGAGACGTGCAATGCATTTTCCGACACATGGACATCGGGAATGAATTTTCTGGAATAAAACCAAGAGATCAGAATGTCAAAATGTGTATCGCACACTAACTCATCTTGGTTTTAAATGTACGTTAGTAGGCAATGCTTTTGTATTGTCAGAAATATATTATTGTCTAAATTTGTTAATAGTTAAAATTTATAAATCCTCAATAACAAGATACACTCCCTCATGCAAAATATCTCCTTAGCTAAATTTGGTTAAATTTATTTTGTATATGGGAGGTCTAGATCTAAATTAGAATTCTGGCCAGTGTTGAATAACACTTGAACATATGTAGTGACTGTACTTCCTCTAAAAATAAAGGCCACGGGGTCCTTTGGATAAGACCTTAAAAATCGCTTTGTCGCGGCAGGTGTGACACATTAAAGAACCCTTCCTGATTTTGTTCTGAGCACACTGGGAAGGTGAAATGACTTTCACTTTGAGCTGATGGGGAATTGCATAAGTGTACGTGTAAGTGTATGACAATGAGTCATTGCTGTGAGTTCGAGTCCCGCCCAGACCACATGTGGGAAAGTGAAATTTCCTTGCCGTTGACCTTTACTGGATCACCTGGTATTAGTATAATGGACTTTGGGGGGGTGGTACGTTTGTCTGCGGCGTACTGACTCGGTGAGCTAGCACTTTTAGGTCGCCCTGAGTGCGCTGGAACAAGGCAGATCATAGGACACACTTGCACTTCACATGCATACACGAAATCGTTCATAGATTAATTCATAGAGATGAATAAAATAGTTCTCGTCGCGAATAGCTGAAAAATTACTGATGCGACGTTAAGCAACATTCAACCAACCAACCAACAAAAATAAGTATATTGACAATATACAGTGGCGGATTTAAGGGACGGGTTGCGGGTGTTGCAACCCCCCCCCCCCCTTTTTGAAAATTTGAAGAGAGAGAGAGAGTTATTGACTGATGTGACCCCATATGTTACTGTAACAACCCATTTCTGTATTCTGTATACGTGTTGTTCCAGAGGTCCTCAGAAATATTAAAAATTATATTCTTGGCCCCCATCGGGGCTCTGTCCTAGACATCTCGTCTCTGGAAGCTCGAGCCTTCGGTGCTCGCACCGCACCTTGCATTTATATAATTCTCAACCCCCTTTTTCAAACAATCCTGGATCCGCCCCTGATATACCGGTGTGCAGATTTATCATTATGGTTAATTCGTTGTTTAAGTAAAAAAAAAAAATAAACTATAACAATACTAGTCTTCTTCAAAACTCTAATTTCATTCCAAATAGAAAAAAAATGTCAATAAATTTAATGTGTTCTTAAAGGAACAAAGTCTACGACACATGTAATATACATATTTAGTCCTCAAAATCGACCTTCTCAAGTTGGATTAACAGGGAAAATAATAGAAAAATACCCATATCTTCCTTATTTGAGCATAGATTTTTATGAAATTAAATATTCACTTTAACCCATATGTCATATACCAATTTTTGAATTTAATCATAAAATACATTCAAAAAATGGTATATGACAATAATATACCATTTTTTGAATGTATTTTATGATTAAATTCAAAACAAATGGTATATGACACATATTTAAGTGCACGTGTACCAAGAATAAAATGTAGCAAAACAAAAATTAGATACACACCCTCAGTTTCACAATCATTTCTAAACCAAGATTTTCCATCCAGAATGTACAGTTCTGATGTCCCAGTCTCCTTGAAACCTCGTTTGAAAATAATTTCCAAAATATGTAACAATGGTGGAAATTGTTAATGGATTTAGCAATATTTATGATCACATTACGCTCTGTGAAAAATATATATTTAAGTAGTTGTTAACATAATTGTTTTCCGATCGTAGTTCGTGGATTTTACGTAAGTAGCGCCACCAGGACTGAGGTAGATCTCAATTTGCGACAGCAAAATCCTAATATTTTATATAATTACGGCCGGAATTCTTCAAATACAAAATAGTTATTTCCAACAACAAAAGTAAACACAAAATGTTATACGCTCGAAATGATCTTCAAAATGACACCTTAAAATCTTGAATACCTTAAAGAGTAACAAAATTATTGATTTCAATATGGCCAAATTGTGTTAAGGAGGGTCGATTATGGAAATGGGTGTGCTACTCTTTAAGCATCACCAGATGTCATTAACGGAATCACGCTTTCGTCGTCTGTTTTCCGTCGAACTTTGTTCGTTGTATTTTTCTGTTTTCCGTGAATTTTAGAAAAGCTTATAAACAGTATAAAATTATTAACAAGCACCGGAATAAGCAAAGCTAATACAAAGACTCCGGATATGGCACATAATGACCCAACCAATTTACCAATATGGCTTTTAGGATGCATATCTCCATATCCGACGGTTGTCATGGTAACAACAGCCCACCACATTGCATCCGGTATTGAAATCAACACTTCCCTGTCTGAATAGTATCCAACACATGCAAAAACCAATACCGCTATGGAAAGCAAAAAAGTCATCATTAACATGTTGCAGATACTTGCTTTTAAAGAAAAAATTAAAATCTTAAAATTGATAGAACGCTTCAAAATACGGAAAATCCGAAATACACGTAAAATCTGAATACACTCTACAATGTCTAAAGGAGAAAAATCATCGAACTTTTCTTTAGGATATGCACGCTCTAAAATAAAAATGATCAACTCGGAAAGTAATGCAACGATATCCACTATATTTAAAATTCCGAAAAAGAATTTTGATTTGTACGGACAAAACACGAATCGTGTAACTAATTCTAAACCAAAGAACACTACTGTACATATATCGATGTATTCTAAATATTTATATCGTGTCGCAGTTGACGGCAAAGGTGGACGAGTTTTTGAAACACGGTTCTCAAACATTGTATTATTGGTTATAGCGTTATTAAAGGCATTGGCGGCTACTGACATGTTCGCATTTGAAATGCTGGATACATTGAGAAATGGCGTCGGATTGGTTTTGTTCAAAAAGGGGTTTTCCGTGTTGTTTATTAGCGTCATTATAGAATCTCCATCTTCCTTTTCTTCGATAAGTCGCAGTAAACTTAGAGTCTTGGGTTCGTCACTGTAATACTCTAGCCATTCTTGTAAATATAACTCCCTCTGGAATTTTGGATGAGTACTGGCACAGACCACAAATACTGAGATTAAAATAACAACCGCTGATATCGACGCATACAACTACAATATAAAAACATGTAAAGAATAATTAATACCAAGTTAAAATTTCATTAGACTTTTTATGTTATAGTGCATATTTTTAAAAAAACGCGAAATCAAGTACGTTTACTATATATATATATATATATATATATATATATATATATATTTTACTCGACTAGTTTCATATATATATATATATATATATAATAATAATAATAATAATAATAATAATAATAATAAAGAAGTCTTGCACAAGGTAGATATTATCCAAAAAATGATAAGAATAAAACACCTTGTATCACTTCATTTTACTCGACTAGTTTCATTGACATTCATCAGGAGTATGAAGTCGATTGTTTATATATATATGTGTGTGTGTGTGTGTGTGTGTGTGTGTGTGGATTCGGAAACTATACCGACAATAAATAATAATCTATATAATATGCAGTGCACTTATGTAATATAAAAAAAACATAACTAGAGTGGAAATTATTTCTTAAAACAAATGTTTTAAAGGTGATAAATATTAATTAAAATTGTTACTAATTGATTGTAAACTGACTGAAATGCGACTAAATTATTTGAATCTTTAAGTATCAGTTTTGAACTTTTAAAAAAATTCTGTGTTTTCAGCGAACTTCAGGGGAAGTGAGACCGGGTGCTTCGGAGGGGTAAGCGCCTTTTGTAAATGAGGTATAAGCAGAACTTGGGGAATCAATCGTATCCTTTATTTCACGCTCGCTAGGATAGATGACCCACAGGATTGTTAAGAAAAGAACGTCGATAACCTAGTGTCTGTGATCTATTGTACAATATAAATGCGACATTTATTACGCAAATGTAGAAATTAATTGCACTCTTCAGATCTAATAATATTTAGTACAATTGATGATCTGCAGAGACGTAGCTTACTATAATGCAACTAAGGCCAGGCACGTAGCTCCCTATATGCCAGTATGCCACGGCGTCCACATATTTTTCTTGCTTTTGTTTTTATTGTATCCATCCGGCGGTGACATTCAGAAAAGTTGATAGTTTTTTTCAAACAAAGCAAAAACCCTCATTTACATCTGGTCTCGAAGTTGATCAGAAATGATAAGCAGATTTTATCGCGTGTTTGATGAATTATTGATAATGGCTGTTCCGATACAGCAAATATCAGATACGCAAAAAGTGTTGATATTTAATATAAAACTTTGAAATTCTCTTCGAAATAAGTATGATGTCATATTATAGATTTTTGAACTTCCAAAAATTTATAATATGACAACAGTTGTCATATTATAATTTTTTAAATATTTCATTCAGAAAATTAAAGAATTTATTATATGACAATGAAGCCAATCAAAAACAAACACACTAATCCATGACCATATCACATTCCAAAATCAATGTAAAAACTTTTGAAAACGACAAGTTGTTGGGTTAAACATGCGGACGTTGGGCAGGGAAGTGAGGTCGGGTAATCCGGAAGGCTAAGCACAATGTTTGGTTAGCTACACGCGTCAATTGTGTAATCAAAGTTTAGAGTGAAAGGAACATGATTAATGGAGTGTTTAGTATGTGGACAAATAATTGTGCGAGGCGGTTGATTGTGCGCTTTTGCCTGCAATATATTGAATAATAAAATTTGGGGATACTGCTTTCCCCGAAAATGAAAATACCTACTTTTGCAGGCAGTGAAGAAGAAGCATCATCCAATAAGCGCCATCCTTTTGTCTGTATATCCCTCCATTTACCACATGCACCATTCTCTTTCTTCTCGTTGTTTTTTTCAACAATTTTAGACTTTGTAAATGAATTTAAAAGTTCCTGATCCTCGAAAAACGCAATAAAACGGAGATAGCAACATTTCGACAGTACACGCGCGTCGATTTGCCAGAAATCAAGTTCTTTTTCAAAAACTGCCGGACAAACATTGGTTGGCATGTGTAATTCACCATTTGAAAAATACCATAATATTGACTCAAAACTGTCAGCATGGCGGTTTAAGAAAAGCTCCATAATTTTGTCATCGTTAATTGAAGCTTTTTCTAAAACGGTCTGTGGTATATTTTCCAAAATATTCCCCTTTAATCTGTATTGCTTACCACTAATATAGAGAAACAGTTCCTTCCCCTCCATATCGCACATTTCAATCAGTTACTTCGTTAGCATCATATAGCGATAATGAACAATCAACAAGCATTGATTTTCGCCGAAAGATGGAAAATAGGCTACTATTGATAAAATATTCATGATTGTCCTAGGTGTATATATATATATATTGTAATATAAGCAATAACAAACATCTGGGTTATATTGAAATGTAAATCATCAGAGGAATCCTTTCTGGTGGCTATAACGAAGCTACGTTACTGACCTGTCGAAAGTTTAACACTCAGTTAACAGGAAATCGCCCAAAGCTTTGTTACCGAGTGGCAGAAATACGGATAGTTATTGACAGAGAAGATGCTGACAGATTAATAGCAGCTGTGATCGAGATGTATCTAACGACAGGGCTAGGATGAGCTGTCACTTTGGTATCATTTCGTCAGCTTATTGTTAAACTTTCAACAGGCCTGTACTATACTCAATGATTTGTACATAATTCTATTACTGTGATTTTATCTATGGCGAGTACCATAGATTCCCCCTTTTTGGGCCTCAAAAGAAACCGTTAATTTCTGACATTTATGAGTGCTTGGGGCATTGATCAGAATTCGCGAAGTATTTAGGAAAACCTTGCTATCTAGGCATCGTTTATGGCGTTGTTATAATGAAGGTACTCAATAGAACTGTGATTTACATCTATATATGTCGAGTTCCGGAGTTCCCCCTTTTGGGCCTCAAAAAAACCATTAATTTCTGACATTGATGAGTGCTTGGAACATTGATCAGAATTCGCAATGTATTTATTTATTTTACAATAGTAAAACCAAACTATCTAGGCATCGTTTATGGCGCTGTTATAATGAAGGTACTCAAATTATTTGTAATGATTTCTAGAGTCCCCCTTTTTAGGACCCCAACAGAACCGTTATTTTTTGACATTGATATACGAATGTTTCAGAGGCTAAGAACACCAACGTTCCAGGTGTATTTATCAATTAACAAAAGTTACGTCTTAAGACATACGAGACGTGTCAAAAGTTTAACACTACGCTAACGAATTAATGCCAAATCGGCAGCTTATTTCGTTCCCTTGGTGGCTCTACCTCAGCAGCTGATTTCTGTGTTTCGTTAATTTTCTTGCCACTAGCTAGCCACATCTCACCTTCCAAGTGGCAGCCGAGCTTCGGCCCCTGTTCGTTAGTTCATTGTTAAACTTCAGACAGGCCTGTAAACCAATAACGCCTGTAGACAAGTCGACTGTGAAGAGGCATTATCTGTCTATCAGCGCATCAAGATGCATAATGATTGCTTTTGAAGTTACAATTATCCGGGAATTTAACTCGGCATTGTTTTATGATAGAAGGTGTCAGATGTCTAAATTATCGTCATCACCTTATAAAATGGAGTACTATTGTTCCAGGTAACTTAGATAGTCGATTTATCTCTAGTATAAAATCAAGTATTTTATCTTAGTGCTTATTTTTGACATTCCTGTAAATAAAATAAAATCACCTACCAAACCTATGAGGTTTGCTGACATGAACTTGTATTACAAAACAAGGATAAACCATAACGTTTGTCTTTTTCATTACCGAGAAAATCCAAAATGTTATAAATATCAACCTAAATTTACATCAGATAGGTGTAAATCGCGCCCGATTCATGACCTGCATACTAATTATTATCACACGGGTTAAACATAGCACTGCCGTGCTGCTGTACGGCGTAGTTGGGAAAATGGTGCTGAAGTAGGACTATGAAGGGAGGGATGGGGTCCAGGGGCGGATACAGGATTTTTTGAAGGGGGGGGGGGG
The DNA here is from genome assembly GCA_021292105.1 of Anadara kagoshimensis. Taxonomy (NCBI): domain Eukaryota; kingdom Metazoa; phylum Mollusca; class Bivalvia; order Arcoida; family Arcidae; genus Anadara; species Anadara kagoshimensis. The sequence goes on from CM037870.1 coordinate 11,509,900, forward strand.
GTTGAGAACTATCCAGGATTTTTTTAAAGGGGGGGGGGTTGAGATCTATACAGGATTTTTTAAAGGGAGGGGCGAGAATTATATCAACGCTAGATGCGAGCGCCGAAGGCGCGAGCTTCCAGAGACGATGGGTCTAGGGCAGAGCCCCGATGGGGGCCAAGAAAATAATTTTAATCAGTCAATCTCTCTCTCTCTTTAAATTTTTCAAAGGGGGGGGTTGCAACCCCCGCAACCCATCCCCCCTAAATCCGCCACTGGGGTCGATCGATGCATAGTTAAACGGATGGTGTTTTATAAAAAGAAAAAAAATGTACCAAACGATGTATTGCTCAGTTAAAAACGACAGAAAGTAATAATTCCATAAATATATGAAAAAGTTAAAATTTCATAAAGTTTTATCAATTGTACCTTCAGGATCGATTGTTGTTTGTCATTTTGGATTAAAGAGAAAGTAGAGTTTTTGCAAACCCGACTGTTGCTTTAGGAGGTTCATTCTAGCGTTTGTATGTAACTGGATAATTTGCTGTTAAGTCTGATTTTTAATAAAGTGCTGATTATCATTCACAATATTCCCGTTTCATGTTAATTTCACTTCCAAATCGGTAAAGTATTTAAAATCCACATTTGTTGTTTGCACATGGCACTGTACGATTTATCTCCCTTTCACGGAAGTGAGATGTAATCGATAAATCAGTTTTAAATGTGACATAATACCGCAACACCAAAATACTTTATTATACCCTTTAAAATAAATTCAAATTATCGTAGATTTTATAAAGAATTAGTTAAATCCACCTGCCATTGCTGTTATAAAAAGTATAGGACACAAACTTCCTGGACTATTTTTTATTGTATTTACGAGATCAGTTCAATTATTGGATACATCCCGTCGCAATATGTTACTAGATTCCGTAAATCTATTCCAAATGTGCACATGTAACCAAATGCATTACCCGTCTCAGAATACATATCTCACGATAAAACAGATATATTTCTTTCACGTTCATTTACCATGCGCACTATTTCGATGCGTACTCGTTTCATACAATTTTATAGTAAAGAAGCCCGATCTTGGCAGAAAGGGATAGCAATGTACGCTTTCACTATCTTGAACGCCATACAAAAATAAGGTTGTTTTTTCGGATGTGCGGTGTAGGTTTTACTCAAACAAAATGTATATGTATCATAATGGCCCTTCATGCACAGCTCTGAATTTGCATACGAGGCACAAATAAAGGGAGGGTATAAGTGCAGTGTTTGAAAAACAACTAATTTTCCGTATGTATGCCGCAGACAAGCGTACCACTCCCGCAGTCACATTATACTGACACCGGATGAACCAGCAAAGGCCAACGACAAGGAAAATTCACTACCCCAGTCACATTTTACTGACACCGGGTGAACCAGTAAAAGCCAATGACAAGGGTAATTCACTTTTCCACATGTGGTCTAAGCGGGACTCGAACTCACAGCGGTGAGAAAGAGCCTGGATTTGTAGACTGACGTCTTATCCATTAGGCCACCGCTGCCTCTAAATAAAAACATAGAAGATAGCCTTTCTTTTTTAACTGAGAGTATGCTGAGTAACTAAGCAACAACATATCATGGACATGGATACAAAAACAATTTCTTAGATTAAAGTCGCTTTCAATTTCCAGTTGTACCGTCATGCGGCGTTTGACATTTTAGCGAAAGCATAGGCCATAAAATAAACGGACGTTTGAGCGACGAAGTAATGGACATTTGAACGACAGAATTTTAGCCCATTAGAACGAAATATATGTTTGACATTTGAGCGACATTTTTCTCAACCTGGCTGAAGTCCGTTGTTCCCTACTTACCACGGGAATGTCACGGGAAGTAGAATTTTGAGCAGGATAAAGTTTTTGAAAAGTAATTAAATTAATATAAAAATCTATAAAATCCATTAAAAGTCTAGCACAGCCATGTGTTGATATTGTTTAGTTTGAATAATTCATTGTTTTATAGATTAAATCTATGTAAAATGAATTTTTCAAACTTAATAAATGACATATATTGAAAAAAGGAAGAAAAAAAAAGTAATTTAAATATGTTTTGAAAATTAATAAATGCCATAGACAGAATACATTACAAAATAAATAAATTTTAAAAAAAATATTTAAAAAAAATAAAGGGAAAAAACGATAATCTATATAAAATGATTTGAAAATTGATAAATGCCATATACAGAATACATTACAACATAAATAAATAAATTTAGAAAAAAATAAAGGGAAAAACGGCAATATATAAAATGTTTTGAACATTAACAAATGCCATTTACAAAATAAATAAAATAGAAATAAATAAATAAATATAAACAGCATCAACCATTTGCAATTCATTAATTAAGTTTTGTTTATATGCATAGCATTAGTTTTATGTTCCTGAATCCCAACTCGACGATTTGTAAATTGCTGGAAAAGTGATTTATATCCCTCTTTATCCATATGTATATTCATTACAATAAAGCAACACGCTAGGATCACCTGTTTGTTAACCTTGCCATATGATCGATATTTTTTTGATTTGATTTTATACAGCACAGGACTGTCGAAAGTTTAACACCTATATAAATCTAGCGAAGTCTATGAAATGTATTTAAGTTTAATTCCCCACTGAAGAGGTGCATTTTATAGGAAGCCCCCCTCCCATTCAGATAAGTTCCATTATCCACGATTTAGTGCCGCAGTGGTACCAGACAAAGAAATGTCTGGTCAGATGAAAAAGTTTAATTAAAATGCAGGAATAGATATTAGTGACAGAAATATAGTGGATGCGAGTATCCGTTCTTGGCAAAGAGAACTGTCACCAATGTTACAGGACATTAGTAATACACTTGCACCACCAACACCAGAAAATGAAGGTACCATGCCAGCTACTGCAAAACCAAATCAAAGTACTGTAAAGTAAGAGCATGAAACAGATACCATCATTTATACACACAATAAATGAGAAATTATTGAAAATCTTGGTTAAGTGTGTCAATTTTGACCTGGCCATTTGATCTTCGATTTGAATATTAGATTGGACTCGTGATTAAGACAACATATTTCCGATTACCGAAAACGCCTGGTACTATCATCCCGATCAATTTCAAATCGCATTCCTAAAAGCAAAGTAAAAACTTTGAAAATTTTGAAAACGTACAAATTAAGTTAATCCAGGAAAGTAAGCACATCTTGCTTAGACTGCAACTCATAAATCGAAACAAATTACTGCATTTTGGATCTTCATAATAGTGTTGAGTTGAGTAATGGTGTTTAACGTCTCAGTCAAGAATATTTCATTTATATCAAGACGTCGCCAGCTATAGGCAAAGGTGCTAAAAATTTTGCATGTGCGTTGCGCTGATGGCATAATACAGCAGGGTTCTTTAGCGTGTCAAGCCCACCGTGACACGGGAATCGAACCCACGACCTTTTACTTACGAAGCGAGCACTCTACCAACTGACAATAAATGAGGTGACAAGCTAACAGAGACACTCACTAACGAGGTTTTGCTGCAAAACAATTGAAAGTCAATAGCAAAATAACAGTACTAGTATATTCCTTTGCCAAATATCATTGAACCAATCGGGGAATGCATTTCTTTCCGTTGCCGAATTAATTGTAATATTAATTGAATCGGGTTTTACGTAAAAAAGAATATACTACTTATATTGAAATATTAATAGTTATCACAGGTACCCGGGGAATGAATTTTAAGCATTTATCACATATATAAAAAGAATACTCTATATATGTGATATGCTTTTTTTTATTAAAAGCTTAAAATTCATTCCCCGGGTACCTGTGATAGTTACCGGCACTTTGCATTGCGCTCGGGGCAAGATGCAGGTCGAATTCTTTAAGCGTAACACACCTATCATGACATGAAACATCGCTTTTTAAAGCCTGCTCCTCAAGAACATCGCGACTTTCATCTCTAAATATCGAGACAATGGCGAAAGAACAGACACTATCTTTTTTCAAGTCTTGGTCAGACGCCTACAGGATTGGAACCTCGACCTACCACATGCGCGAGTATATATCAACTTGATGGCTCGTTGGTGCACTGGATAAGGCAACCATACAACTGCTACGCTGGTAATTGATTCTCAAGAGCACCGACTTTTTTGGTGTCTTCGATTTGAGCATTTTTCACTTACCTACGATCCATATAATATGACAACCAAATACAATAGGCATGCCTTTGGATTTTCACTGGGCATGATTGTATCTATTCCAAATACATTGTTTGGTGCCACATTCATACATCTTCTATCGGGAAATTTATGTGCCGCATGCAACAAATAAAACACACATCGGTTAAGGCATGTTCAAATCACACACACACACACACCGGTTCATGTTCAAATCACAATTCCAAAAGCAAAGTGAAGACTTTGAGAACTGGCAAATTCAGTTAAACGCGTGAACATCTACCTGGAAAATGAGAAAATGGAGATCGGGTGCTAAGAAAGAGTATGCACCTCCTGTCTAGCTAGCAACACACGCGATGTGAAAGAAGTAAAAAAAAGAATAAAAGGAACATGGGACCATGACACGTTAGATAAGACAAAAAGATACTTTTGCATACAGAGACACCAAACTTATCGACGGTATTGTTACCGAGGTCATAAGTCTTTGAGGGTCTTGGTGAGCTTGCAATATTCTCCAAGTCAAACATTTATTTGTTGAATATTTTGCTTCGTTTTATAAAGATCCCGTAGTGTGAACAAGCTCTACCATAACGCATTATATAATTAACTGTGAAACAGACACACTATTAGCTGAAGAAGCAAGTCTATTGCTACATAGGAAAGGGAAGGTCACAATAGAAACTAGAACGGCCTCTTGCGAGCCAAACCAGTACCTTTTCACGCGACCATGGCCTTTCCAATATGACCTTGGTTCAAGTTCATGACACACCTTTGGACCATGAAAATTATTCATGTGAAGTTTTATGACAGTTGACTAAAGCATCAATGAGATATGGCCCGGACACGATTTTGCACGGATAGACGGACAGACAGACAGATTTAGTGATTCCTATATATACCTCCCTCAAACTAGTTTGCGGGGGAAGGGGGGGGGGTATAAAATTGAAGGAATCATCATGTTTGGATACAGAGAAACCATACTTATCAACGGTATTGTTACGGAGGTCATAAGTCTTTGAGGGTCTTGGTAAGCTTGCAATATTCTCCAAGTCAAAAATTTATTTGTTAAACAGTTTGCTTCGTTTTATAAAGATCCCGTAGTGTGAACAAGCTCTACCATAACGCATTATATAATTAACTGTGAAACAGACACACTATTAGCTGAAGAAGCAAGTCTTTTGCTACATAGGAAAGGGAAGGTCACAATAGAAACCTAAAAACTGTGAGCCACAAGCTCACAAATAATACCCCCCGCTCCCCCCCCACATAAAAAATTCCATAGGATCAAATTGTTAAATAGGAGGTGCACATCTACATTATATCACAAACATTGTGTGAAAGTTTCATGAAAATCCATTGAAGGGTTTAGGAGGAGTTGCGGAAAAGAGATAGGTAACCTAAGGTGTAATGGAAGGACGGACACACGGACGGACACCCCTATCACTATATACCCCCCACTTTTTAAGCGGGGGTATAACTAGAACGGCCTCTTGAAAGCTTAATGCCTTTTCGCACGACCTTGACCTTTCCAATATGACCTTGGTTCAAGTTCATGACACACCTTTGGACCATGAAAATTATTCATGTGAAGTTTTATGACAGTCGTCCAAAGCAGCTATGAGATATGGCCCGAACATGATTATACACGGACAGACAGACATGATGATTCCTATATACCCCCCTCAAACTAGTTTGCGGGGGTATAAAAATTGAAGTTATCACCATGTTTGTCATTAAACTAAGCTAAGACGTCACAGTTACAATTTTTATTAACAAAAATTATTAAATGTGTCGTATCACACTAGTTACCCAACCTCTGCATAGTGTTGATCTTGTCACTTCTGGTGCAGATATAAAAGAAAACCATTAAACAAACATCTTTGCTAAAATGCAAGTATAAATGTTGTTTTATAAGTACAGTTCAATCTGCCTTAAAGGCCACCTCTATATAAGGGCCACCTGCTTATAAAGGCCAGTATAATACCAATTTCTTCTAGTGGCATCATTTTGTTATGAAGTGACCTAATGTACGATATCAGTCTCTCCTCAAAATCTTATTAACACTTTGTAAAAGTTTTAATTTCACTTCAAACTTTATTGTTTTCTTTTCTCCTTAAGGAGCCATCTTTTTCCTTCAATATGATCAAATTTAGATACATGTACTAAATTTGTGTCCGTCAAGGTAATCTCTTCTAATAACATATACAGTTCAACCTGCCTTAAAGGCCAACTCTATAGAAGGGCCACCTGCTCTTAAAGGGCAGTAACATTATCCATATTTGAAATACCAGTAGAATACCAATTTCTTCTAGTGGCATCATTTTGTTATGAAGTGACCTAATGTACATATCAGTCTCTCCTCAAAATCTTATTTCAAAAAGTCTGCACACCCTGTAAAAGTTTTAATTTCACTTCAAACTTTATTGTTTTGTTTGCTCCTAAAGGAGCCATCTTTTCCCTTTAATATGATCAAATTTAGATACAGTCGAACCTGCCTTAAAAGCCACCTCTATATAAGGGTCACCTGCTTATAAAGGCCAGTAGAATTGTATCCCAATTGTTCTTTATTCATATGATTTGAACCTGTATATAAAGGCCACCTGCCCATAAAGGCCATTTTTCTGGTACCCTTGAGTGGCCTTTATAGACAGGTTTGACTGTACTCAATTTGTGTCCGTCAAGGTAATCTCTTCTAATAACATATATTATGCAGAAATCTTAGTACCAAATAGTATTTTTAAAAAAAGATAGTAGACTTGGCGACTTTTAAGTGCAAAAATACCACTGAAGAGACTCGAAACTTTAATTATGTCATTTCTATTTCAGGAATGTGCGTCTATAAACGATTTCCTATTGAAATCCTAATATTTGACAGACATCAAGCTTAATGTCATATGTTTAAACCCAAATCATCATAACTTTGTCTATATCATTAGCCAAATGAGGAGAATTGTGTGAATATCCAGAACCAAATGGCAGGGTCAGAGTTAACCGTGTTTGAATATAACTTTGTCCATATTGTCATATACCACTTTTTGAATGTATTTTATGATTAAATTAACAAAAGTGGTATATGACAATATCATCAGCCAAATGAGAAGTACTGTGTGAATATCCAGTACCAAACGCCAGTGTCGGAGTTAAATCGTATTTGAACATCTTTGTAAATATACTGGGGTTTTTTTCGTAACAGTAATTAAACTTGTTGAAGTTTTTTCAGGAATGCATGCAAATGTTAAAAAAGACCTAAAACTCTCGAAATTATTGAATTACCGTATTATGTGTAATGAAGTCCCCGAAATCGACCCAAGGTAATATCATTACGAGTCTGTTTATAAAACTAAATGATAAATATGAAATATATTCAAGATGAGATTTAAATTTTTTTAAAGGGGAATTAGAAAACATGACAATGTAAATGAAGATAGTAAAATATATAAATATTGTCATATCGATTGTAAATTTGATGGGAAACGTTATTTTTGCACTGTCAAACCCTTTTATAAAGACTACCCAAGGGAAGCAGTGAAAGTGACCTTTATGGACCAGAGGCCCTTATAAACAGGTTCAAATAAAAAATAAATAAAGAGCAATTGGGATAATTTTACTGGCCTTTAAGAGCCGGTGACTTTTATATAGTAGTGTGTAACAGGAGGGAGGAAACACCACAAAAACCACTTCCTCACCGAGTGCCCCGGCTGAGGATCGAACCCGGCCCTCCCGGGTAAAAAGCGAGTGTTCTACCACAAGGCTAAAAGATCCGGACCAGAAAGTCTGGCAGTAAATCACTCTTTTATATCTACAACATGTATATTCAACACAACAATACCACAACTAGCTCAGTCCTGCTACAGGTGGTCTTTAAGGCAGGATTGACTGTACAATAATATTTACTGATCTGTAATTCTGTGGTGTTGACTAGTGTTGAACAGAGTTACTTCCCTTAGTGCCGGCAATTACCTTAACAAAGTTTGTCTTTAACTTAAATTTCACAAATGTTTGTTGGAACTATGAATATAATTTTTGACGAAACTAAATGCAGATGTTATAAGTTTGAAGTGACCTTAAAGGTCTAAATATCTTATTAATTTGAATAATTAATAAAATTTCGAATTTGCCAGATTTATGTTAAGGAAAATGTTAGTTAAGGAATGATTGTGAAACTAAAACCAAACCAAGTTTCACAGTAATTCCTTGACTAAATTCAGTGATATTTGTAATTTTGATAATTTTGTGAATTATTAAGATATTCAGGACATTAAGGTGTCCATTTGAAGAACATTTGTATTTAGTTTTATGTCGAATGTTTTGTCATTATTCCAAAGAATTATTTTAAATATTTTCTAAAGCCTATGGTCAGCATATGGAAAATGATTAAGTTCATGAATAATCCAATCTTTTTCGAGGTCTTTGGTCAATTCCTTGACAAATCTGAAAAAGAAAACATCAACATTTTACACTTTTATATGAAAATAAATAAATAATATATAATTTTGTTTAATATATTTTATGTAATTTTTTTCATATACTAATGTTGAGATACAGAGTAGAACTGTTGAGAGCCAAATACTTCGCTCCCAACATTTAATGTTTTTCAATGACCTTGACCTTTACAATATGACCTTGGTTCAAGGTCATGACACACTTTATACCATGAAGATTATTCACGCGAAGTTTATTGACCGCCATCCAAAGCAGCCATGACATAAGGCCCAGACAGGATTTTGCATGGACGGACAGACTGACATTGTGATTCCTAGTTGGTAGAGTGCTCGCTCCGTAAGCAGCTATGACATAAGGCCCAGACAGGATTTTACACAGACAGACAGACAGACATTGTGATTCCTAGTTGGTAGAGTGCTCGCTCCGTAAGCAGCTATGACAAAAGACCCAGACAAGATTTTACAGACAGATAGCCAGACAGACATTGTGATTCCTAGTTGGCAGAGTGCTCGCTCCGTAAGCAGCTATGACATAAGGCCCAGACAGGATTTTACAGACAGACAGACAGACATTGTGATTCCTAGTTGGTAGAGTGCTCGCTCCGTAAGCAGCTATGACATAAGGCCCAGACAGGATTTTACAGACAGACAGACAGACATTGTGATTCCTAGTTGGTAGAGTGCTCGCTCCGTAAGCAGCTATGACATAAGGCCCAGACACGATTTTACAGACAGATAGCCAGACAGACATTGTGATTCCTAGTTGGTAGAGTGCTCCCTCTATAAGCAGCTATGACATAAGGCCCAGACAGGATTTTACACAGACGGACAGACAGACATTGTGATTCCTAGTTGGTAGAGTGCTCGCTCCGTAAGCAGCTATAACATAAGGCCCAGAAAGGATTTTACACAGACAGACAGACAGACAGACATTGTGATTCCTAGTTGGTAGAGTGCTCGCTCCGTAAGCAGCTATGACATAAGGCCCAGACAGGATTTTACACAGACGGACAGACAGACATTGTGATTCCTAGTTGGTAGAGTGCTCGCTCCGTAAGCAGCTATGACATAAGGCCCAGAAAGGATTTTACACAGACAGACAGACAGACAGACATTGTGATTCCTAGTTGGTAGAGTGCTCGCTCCGTAAGCAGCTATGACATAAGGCCCAGACAGGATTTTACAGACAGACAGACAGACATTGTGATTCCTAGTTGGTAGAGTGCTCCCTCTGTAAGCAGCTATGACATAAGGCCCAGACAGGATTTTACACAGACGGACAGACAGACATTGTGATTCCTAGTTGATAGAGTGCTCGCTCCGTAAGTAGCTATGACATAAGGCCCTGACACGATTTTACACAGATGGACAGACAGACATTGTGATTCCTAGTTTGCACCATTTATATTAAGGCTAACATTCCCCTGAAATAGCACATAAAAAATATACTGATCCAAAATCCTAAAGCAAAATTCTAAAATTCCTAAAACTCGGAAAACTGGCAAATTACGTTAAATACTTCAACAAAATTTTGATCCTTTTGCAATTGATACTAGTCTATCTTTATTGAAACATTGTCGAAGTGTTTGCAGAAACTACCTGTGCCAGGAGTTGAATGTTTTCCTTTGGCAAGGACAACTTAATCCAACTTTACCTTAAAGGCCACCTCTATATAGGGGCCACCTGCTTTTAAAGGCCAGAATTTTTTTTAATCCCAATTGTTCTTTATTCATATTATTGGAACCTGTATATAAAAACCACCTACCCATAAAGGCCTTTTTACTGTTTCCTTGGGACGCCTTTATAGACAAGTTTGACTGTACCTTTGAAGCCAGTGTGTGTGATCAACATAGTCAAGCAATTACCACCATTGTTTATCCTACAGAGTTGAGTTGAGTAATGATGTTTAAGGTCCCAGTCAACAATATTTCACTACATTGAGATGTTGCCAGCTATATGCGAAGGTGCAGAAATTTTACCTATGCGTTGCGCTGATGGCATTATACACAAGGGTTCTTTATCATGCCATGCCTACTGTGACATGGGACCTTGTTATTTTAAGTTCCAATCCAAAAGAACCATGACTTTCATTTTGTAATGCCAGGTACTTGGCAAAAGAACAGTCACTACCCACTTTCAAGTCTTGGGTCAGACCTGGTCGGGGTTGAACCCATGACCTCCCACTTATGGAGAGCACTCTACCAACTGAGCTACGGCAGTGGTATTTATCCTACATAGAGAGAAGATTCAAAGATACTTACTTATAATTACAAACATAAACATCATATGGATTTTTTTGAAACAGTTCATATCGATTCTCTAAAAGACCTGAGCTTTTCTTGTGTTTAAATTCAGCAAATCCATGGAAACCTTGAAAAACAACCACTGCTTCAGCATATTCTTTACCTGTTAAAAATGTAATAATCATTAAATCAATTCACTAAACATCTCCGAGGATATGGTTAAGTCAGGAATGCAATGCATAGCATCATCAGATAAGCATTGTTCATTAAATATTATCTTCTTCTTAAAATTTAAAATTCTTCAAAGTGGCAAACATTTTTACCTTTGCTGTGTGCTCAGGGCAATTTCAGGCAGGGTTCTCTAAAGTGCCACAACTGCCATAAAGCAGGGCATCGGTTTTTAAGGTCTCTTCCAATGGACCCTGTTACATCATTTTCTAAAGTGTTTGGTGAAAGAACAGTCATGGTCTCTCATATACAAAGCAAGCACTCTAAGCTTCTGTAGTGAATACTAGTGATACACTGTTTAAAAAAAACCCTAAGAATTAACAGCACAACAAATACAATATTTCATGGTGAGATGTAGACAAAATCTTCCCCCCAAGTGGTCTAAAGATCCTGCTTACAGATCACAGACAGTATCTCTCACTGTCTTGGTCCGAATCCCACTCGTGCAGATCCTTGTGTGAGAATGTTAATAAGTGCAATTGTCAGAGGTCTGTTGTTATCTCTGTATATTCCAATTCATTCCACCAACCTATATCCATAATAACTTAAACACATATGGAATTTGATTATAATCTAACTGCAAAGTTATAAATTTAATAAAGCAGCAACTGGTGCCGATATAATTTGTGTAATTATGGCCATATAAAATTAATTCCTAGATTTTCATCTCCCCACTTTTTTCGGCCTGTCACAAAATGTTTTATTTGTATATTTCTGTTTTTGTGATCCGACCCCAGCTTAAAAATGATGGCTGTTTATGTCCAATTTGCGTTTCTGTTGTCATTACTGTTATTTCTTTTGAATCTGAATATAAAAATAAAATTCCTCACACATCCCCCCCCCCACGCCCCAATTTTGAAGAAAAAAATGATGAAAATGTAGGAATTAATTTTATATGGCCTATATGTGTTGATTGATTGAATCGGGTTTGCTCTCCAACTCATTTTGTTGAAGTAAAATGAGCAAGAAAAAAAATTAAACAAAAGACCCATGGGCTCACCTGATTAGAATTACATATATGTAATAAAAACAAATACCAATACCTCAACACATATATAGTAGATTTGAGGCTTTTTCAGATAATTAACCATTTCATATTCTTTTGCATCTGTGACATTGACCTTTGACCTTCGTCTATTTATCAAAATGATCATTGTATTAATACCTAAAATATTTAATTATATATGCCCATACAAAGTTTATACAGTCCAACCTGCCTAAAGGCCACCTCTATATAAGGGCTACTTGTCTATAAAGGCCAGTACAAATGTATCCCAATTGTTCTTTATTCATATTATTTAAACCTGTACCGGTATATAATAAAGACCACCTGCCCATAAAGCCACTTTTACTGGTTCCCTTGGGTTACCTTTATAGACAGGTTTGACTGTAGTTTTTTTTAGATGATTTACCATTTCCCTTTTCTGTGATATCTCCATCTCCAGACTCAATCTGTGATATATATCATATCAATAACTACCATTTTCCAATGTATTTGCCTATACAAAAAGTTTAGTTTTTGAGATAATTAACAATTTCGATATTTGTTTGCATCTGTGACCTTGACCTTTGAAGCCATAGTCTTAATCTAAATATCAAATTTATCATTAGGCCAATACCTACAATATTCTACTATACACAGTGATACAAAAAATTGACAATTTTTCAGATAATCAACAATATCTGTATTTTTGCATCTGTGACCTTGACCTTTGAACCAATGACCTTTATCTATATATCAAAATGATTTTTATATCAATACCTTCAATAATCAAATATGTATACATGCCTATACAAAAAGTTTGTAGTTTTCAGGATATTTAACCATTTTGGTATATATTTGCATCTAAGACCTTGACCTTTGAACCCATGACCTTTATCTATATATTAAAATTACCATTTTATCAATACCAACAAATTTAAATATATATGCCTTAAAATGTTTAAATTTGTTGGTATTGATAAAATGGTAATTTTAATATATAGATAAAGGTCATGGGTTCAAAGGTGATAGTTTTCAAACTTGATAGTTTTCAAGATAAAGATAAAATACCTTAAGCCATTTCATAGGTAATTACAATATTTAAAACTGAAAACCCCATGTCATTATCTGTTTAAATAGTCATGTAATAACAATTTGACGCTATTTCATGATTTTTTTTTTTTCAAAACTAAATGCAAAAACAAGTAACCCAATTTTTGTCCAAAGTTCACAAAATGAACAAACTATAGACTTTAGACCTTAGGGAAGCCAAATATCAAATAAGATTTTTTTCTCCAGTCTTTGGTTTCAGGGAAAAAGATTTTTTTTAAAGATTTTTGCACCTCTCGGTCAACTTGACCTAGATTTGGTAGGTATGACAACGTCATAAACAAATCTGAATTACACCAACCCATGGATATTTCTGACCAAGTTTCATTGCAATATGTCTAGCAGTTTCAGAAAAGAAGTTGAAAATAGGCGTTCATGATGCACATGCATGCATGCCCCTATGCACACGCTGGGCTATGCCATAACCTCACCTAACTTCAAATAATACATGTACCTGTATCTCTATCTGTTCTGATTGTCAGTTCATACACAAATTTTCTAATCAAGTCCTCCTTATTCACTAAAAGGAAATGTCTCTGTTTTCTAGTAAGTTTAGGAAAATTCCGCTTTATTTCTTCCAAAGCCTGAAAACGGACAAATATACGTGTAAATTTAACTTGGTTTATTGATGCCTATACAAGCATTTTGTCATGTTAAAAACAAGTAAATTATGTGAATTTCAATCCCACAGCAGGTTCTTTTTTATGATTCGTACTTATGTTCAAACTCCCAGGAAAATGAGCAAACCAACTCGGGTTAAAGGTATGTACATCTCCTATCAATGTTGATGCTTTGCACCAAGTTTCATGAAAAAGAGCTTCATAGTTTTGGAGAATTTGTGCAGACAAGAATTTCTGGCCAACAACAGAAGGAAGGATGGACTGAAACTCAAATTTAATACCCACTTCTTTTTTTCAGAAGACGGTAAATAATTAGACTGATTTGCTATAAAGAGTTGAGTTGAGTTGAGTAATGGTGTTTAATGTCCCAGTCAAGAATATTTCACTTATATCGAGACATCGCCAGCTATAGGTGAAGGTGCAGAAATTTTGCCTGTGTGTTGCGCTGATGGCATTATACAGCAGGGTTCATTTCGTAATGCCGAGTGCTTGGCGAAAGAACAGTCACTACCCACTTTTAAGTCTTGGGTCAGGCCTGGCCGGGGAACCCACGACCTTCCACTTACGGAGCGAGCACTCTACCAACTGAGCTACCACAGTGGTTGATTTGCTATAAAGAAACTTATCTTCTAAATGGTCAAGTTGAGTAGGCTTAAAGCCATGCTTACAGATCACATAGACTGTTTTCAACTAGGTTTAAACACATTCAGGATAGATCTTCAGTGTCAGAAAATTTGTCAGTTTGTTTTAATCTCAGGTGAGCTAAAAATTGGATAAAAATTTGACCACATTTACACAATTTGCTTAACTTGTGTCAATGAAAACTTTCTCAGAAAAAAAACCCTTAAATATGTTAAATGGCCAGGTATTTCTATTCTATATTATAAATTTGAAGAAAACAGTAGAAAAATTAATCTGCAATGGCCATTGTAGTGATTTTGCTATTTATAGTAACAAGTGCCAATTTTAGATTTCGTACAGAATTGTATAGGCCCCCCTTGTACAAAATTTGATCTACCTCTTTTAGGGACCTTTCACACTAAATTTGGTTCCAATTAGCCCATTGGTTTCTAAAGAGAAAATTTTCAAAGAACTGGCTACAAATTTACCTCATTTGCATAATTTGCTAAATTAGGTCAATGAAAAATTTCTCAGAAAAACCTGTTACATATGTTAAATGAATATGTATATACTTTCTACATTTCAAATTTGAAAAAGAGAGAGAAAATTGAATCCACAATGACCATTTTAGTGGTTTTGCTATTTTAAGCGATGGCGTCCATTTAGGATTTTATCAAGGGTAGCCTTGTACAAACTTTGATCTACTTCACCTGGGAACCTTTCACACCAAATTTGGTTTCAGTTAGCCTAGTGCTTTTATAACAGAAGATCAAAGTTCATGCATACTAACTTCAACATGCCATTAGCTCAGCTGGCTATAGCCAGTTGACCTAAAAAGGACAGACAGACAGATTCATACCACATGTATTAGGATGTCCCTAGGATGCTCATGATTAGATACTGTATACCGGTAGTTGCTTTTATTCACTAGGGATTTAATTTTGCTATATTCGCAGTTTGACATTATGGCGCAAAATTATATTCGAAGTGAATAGTATCATGTAGTATTCATTAAACATAGACCGAGTAAATTCGTACAGAAAATTGTTAACACTGGCCACGGGACCACAACATTTTATTCCCATGAATAAGTTTGTGTCTAAAACGCAAAAGTTTTTCCCCGCTGAGATAAACAACTATACAGTAATTTCTTATATAGGTAAACAACTTTGACCTGTCCGTTTGACCTTTCATTAGGAATATTCATATAAAAGGGTCCATCCAATAAATGGGTAGTGTTATGATCGAAGTTAATACATTCGCAGTACACAGGTGTACTCTATGAGGTGAGTATATCTCATGATGTTTTCAACATAAACATCCGTGCTCCCTATACATAGATGTACAATGTACATGGTCCGTGATTAATATTTAAATGAAAGGTCAAGCGGACAGGTCAAAGTTGTTTACCTATACATGTATACCTACTTTTGGTTCAATTATTCCTTTTAACTGCTCAAGTTCACCTTTTGACAAACAGCCAGAGACATGAAGCATAGCCTACAAAACAAACATTATATTTTGTATACATATACAACACAATTTAAATCATAATTATTGTAAAAAAGATATTTTCAAATTTATTGATAAAAATTAATATTATAAAGAATCTAGCAATTGTGCATGTAATACTGAATTGATTATATGCCTTTGCAACAATCCTTGTGTTGTTGTTGTGATAATGTTGTTTAAGGTCTTATCAGCAATCTTTCAGCTATTTGAGAAAACCTTTTGCCATCTTTGTCACATTATTTTCCCTGTGTTGCATCATTACAAGCCACAGGCAAGCATACAACTCCCACAGTCACATTATCACAATACAAGGTGAAGCAATTGATACACTGTCTTTTTAATATCGAGCATTTCATTTCCATGAATGTTTAAAAATGGTAATACTTCATCTCCCGGATAAATGTATACTTCATCTCAGAGAGTAAAATCAAATAAATCATACATCATTTTAGGGCTGTCATTGATAGATTGATATATTAATATATCATCAATAAAAGCCATTGATATGATATATTGATACATTTTTTTAGTATCGATATCAACAAAAATGGCTGCCAGTTCATGGCCAAGGTTGGAGTAGTCAATGACACATAGATTAAACTGGTTGTAAATGTATTATAATTACAATCCATCATTTTAATGTATTTCAAAACCAACTGACATACAAAACAGAATGCATATAAAATTAGAAACATTTAAGATGACACCATACATTTTAAATATTGGTGAAAAATAATTTGTCTATAAAAGATTAAAACTTCCAATATTTCGATATATTTTTCAGTTGATATATCGATATTCAAATTCTTAAATTATCAATGACAGCTCTACTTCACCTCTGACCAGTGACCAGGTAAGCGTAATAAATATATACCTAAAATCATACATGCCATATTTTTATGGGAGCAAACTGTGAGATTGGTGGCAATTTTAAGGGAGTTTTGAAAAAAATAAGGGAGGTTTTACATAAACCTGTAATGCCGACAATTTTCGCGTATTCTTAGGTTTTTTTTCACAACTATAGACATGATAGATGCTATTGTATTTCGTCACAGCTTTTTCAGACTTTGATCTTTCATCTGAATTTTCATAAAAATAATTTAATGTCCATTACATTATATATAATATTCAAAAGATATGCATTTTGTCAAAACATTAAATGATAAAACACCAGACTAGATTTTTATTACAAAAAAAGTTTCCTTTCTTTTTTCCATTTTATCAATGAAAAAATTTATTCATTAGATACCCTTAGTACATATTCCAAGACTTTTGATTATTAGGCTACAAGTAAGACTAAATAGAAAATTCATGGGACACAATAAGATCTTATATCTGAAAAAACTCACCAAGATGAATAATTTTTCCAGAGATGGTAAATTTTTTATTTCTCAGAGATGAAGGACTTGATTCAAGGAGATGAAATGCTAATTCCCAGAGATGAATTTCACGGTCTATAGGAAAATGAGATTAAATTCTCCACCCCATATATGATTCCATCTATGGTGGTGGGGATCATAATAATAATAATAAATCTTTATTTATAGTTGAGTTTTTAAAACATAAGCTCTAGGACAGCTTTTGGTTGACTGGAAACATGGCAGCTCTTATCACCATGAACAAATTTGAGGTATTGTACCTTTTCAAAAAGCATCATTTGGTGATATTTTACACTGGAAGAAAAAACATGCTGCTGTTGTTTACAATTGGTCTTAACACCCTAAAAATTTGATCACGTATTTTGCTCGCTATTCAAAATTTTCATGTAATTGAAAGCACCTTTGTTTAAATCATTGTTTAAATCGTAGCGTGCATATAAGCCAATAATCCTGTGCTTGCACATAATTTTTTGATAATTTGTTTTAAAAATCAACTCATTCTGTCATCATGTACAAATGAAAATAAAAACAAACAATAATTCTTTTTCAAATCTTACACAGAAATAGTGATAAGCCATATTTATGTTCCTCTAGCTCGGATGATAAGCCTGTAACATCTTTTGGGATGCATGTGAGCTCAATTACCTAGATTCAGCTTAATTTACTATTGAAAATATGAGGGATGAAAGCATTAAATTTAAACTTTCAATGTCATTTTTAGCTTGGTAAACAACTTCAGTTTTCCAATTAGGTGAATTAAACCTTTATGAATCAAAACAGAATAATATAGAATATAATTGAAAGTGGACTGGTTGATGGAGGATGAGGTTGTTGAAATCACAGTCACCAATCCAGGTGTAGAACATGTTCGTTGAACATTGCTCAAGTACTTGTTAAGCGGGGCAGTATTTTGAAGGAGCTACGGGTTAATGCATGAAATTTCTATATCTTTGATCAATAGAGACGTTGCTTACACATTACACCAGAGAGCAAGACTGGCTGATTGAATGAGATTTTACGAATATTTCACTTATTATAAATATTGAGATGTCAACAGCTGTAGGCGAAATAGCAGACATTTGACCTTTGCAGTGCGCTCAGGACAATGTGTAATTAAGGTTCTTAACGTTGACACAATCACTGTGAGATGGGCATCAGTTTTAAGTCTAAAGGCCCTGTGACAAGAAGGGAATTTTAATCATTCTTACCCATGTAATTATTTATTTAGAATGCAGAAAAATGCACCAAATTCGGCTCCTTTTTTACAAAAAATTCTCGAAAAGGGGGAATGCCACTACCTAGAAAGTACATGACTACAACATGTTTGGTGTCTTTGGCACCAGGCTTGCACATTCATTCCTTTCTGGCTACGCCACTGTAAATTATACACGCAAATACTGTATAGCGCTTAATATTTGCGGTGCGGAATTTTCGCGAAAGAGACCAGGAAGTACATTTGGGTGTTTAATTTCGCGCATTAACGCATGTTGAAAGGGAAGCAACTCGAATCGGTTCTGTAAAATATGTTTAAAGGGATGCAACTCGCGTTTGACGATATATGTTTTATTTTCATGTTACTCTTTCCCCGAGCCGCGGACAATTTGATAGATTAAATAACTGCTCAGCTCTTTACTGATTTTTGCTCACTAGTTAATAAATATTTCGGTTAAATATTAAACATGTACTGATCAGTTACAACCCTTGATTTGATACCAAATAATATATTTAAAACATATTTAAAGTCCAAATTTCATAAATATTACGCCAAGGAAGTTGAATGTCAGTTGTCTACAGGCACTGACATTCAAGATGTTAATATTGACAATAAGCTTTCTGTTATAAAGCCACTTCATTCCGGTTGGGTTGTCGGTGCTATTGACAAATTAAAAGGTAAACCCAAATTGATCCGCGAGTCATTTACAAAAGCCGGCATTTAACCCATAATCGTGTCTTATCCGGTTCCATATGTTAATGTGTAATTAACAGCTTGGACGGTCACTGTAGCCTTTTTGTAAATAGTCGGTTAATTAGACTGATAATTTGCAATGTTTTTATAGAAATGAGTTCAGTTTTGTTATTTCTTTGTTTCAATTACGCTAATAAAACAGTATTTGTTTCAAATTAGTCTACTTTTACCACAGAGCGATCTTTGTTTGAGGTGAAAAGTTTGATCCATTTTTGCGTGCAAGATGAAAAAGTAGAACGATGTTGTCGAAATGTTAAAAAAGTTTTGTTGATCAAATTTTCGCTATGAATTTATTTTCATGGAATTGTATTTGATTGTGAATATAGCGAAAATAAAATCCCAGCAAATATTAAGCTCTATACAGTAACCAAACATAGAGGTTAAGACCATATCTAAAATATGTGCAAATAACCACTCCGAAATTTTTCTCGCCAGGACCAAGAAACTGAGAAAAATATCAAAGACGGACATTCGAAACATTATGATTATGGACTAACCTGTGTAGCGCCTTTTACAATTTCTGTTATTCTAAATGCATTACTATATTTTAATCTTATCAAAAAGGCCATGATGAAACATTTATAAATCGCAAATGGTCTGAAATATATATATAAACGAGTGTTCATCAGTTTTGGCATCATAGGCCTTCTTTTTAGTTCTTCTTCTGTGTTGCAAATAATTTTGACGAAGTGGAAAACTTTCGAATGTCGCATAATTGATTTGTTATGGTAGTTTTATACATGCACGCATGCTTCAGTGAGGTGCAGATGCGTGTGAACTTTCTCAAGTTTCTGTCTAGCATTGTCAAGTTCTTCATGAAACAATCTTCAATGTCAATCAGAGGTTCGTTATCCGGCAGGTGGGTTAAAGCGTTTAAATAGACGAAGATCGATTATCTAAATATAAAATCTTGAAACGGAAATACTTTCCTGACTTTGGGTCAGGATAAAACGTACCCATATCAAAACGTACCCTACCAGAACGTACATAGTTTTGGACGAAACATAGCAGGATAACAGTATTAAACTCAAGTGTACGCATTACTTTGGAGGGTGCAGGACAAAACGTACCCTTGCCATAACGTACCCTACCAGAACGTACCCACTTTTGGACGAAACGTACCCACATTTTTACCAAAACGTACCCATACCAGAATGTACCCACCAAAACGTACCCGCCAAAACGTACCCACCAAAAAACCTGTATAACTTACAGGGGCGTAGCCAGGCGTACGTTTGTACGCAAAAACGTCCACATCGTTTTCGCAAAAAAAAAAAAAAAAAAAAAAAAAAAAAAAAAACCCGAGCGAGAGAGTTAATATATTACTTATACCAAACCGTTGGTCTTCACCGGAAATGTTATTTACGAATTCGGTTTATACCTGACTTCGATAGCCTCTGAGGTGCGGTTCCGGTGTTGTCTTGACTTTGCCGGCATGACAAAACAATTGTAACTATCTGATTTGTTCTCGGCTTCAAAAGCCGATAACTCGAGCGCAGTTAGTCCAGCAGCTCAACAGCAGAATCCAGATACACAAGATTCGTCACGTTTCATTATGTATTAACGCAATATATTTACAAATATATTTCCTCTCCTCCGTTTAACCTCACCACTATATTAATTCAACTCCCATTTTAACTTGACTTTCTCAATTATTGAGTGTGTCGTTTTCGTAGTGCTTATGCCAAACAACATCGGATCCCCTTGTATCTCGTCTTCAGGTTTAGGAAAGAACCAGTCCTCAAAAGAACGACAAAAACTACCACAGTATAGCGTAAAAATATAAGAAAAACTCTGATAAATAGCGCCCTGGAGGGCCGAAAATTCGCATCAGGGCGGCCCCCAAACCCCCTGCCCTCTCTAGGCGTCCACATCATAAACACCCCAGCTACGCTCCTGACTTATATTGTTTGTTGATTATAAACCAAAATTATGCCAAAACGTACTCATACCAGGATTACCAAACAGCAAGTAGTAGTATGTTGTTTACTACCATCTACTAGGCATATGCCATTTATCTTTGTTATAATTCTTAGACATGCTTATTTTATATTTTTCTTTAATTACCAATACATATTTTTTTTGCATTAAAAAAAAAAAAAAAAAAACAATAAAGATAATAAAAGGCTGCAGAATAGTAACATGTTGTACTACACAACTAACTAATGACTTTTAAAGGAAAATTGAAGAAAAAACAATAGGCAGCTGTTTAGTCGGATAGTCATTAATCTACATCATTCCTTTGTTGTGTTTTTTGTTCTTCTTCAAACACATTGCCATTCTTTTCTTGTATGAAGTCGTTCATTGTTTTCATTGTATAACGAAATCAAAGCATTGATACCTGTGTCATTATTTACGCACCAAAGGTCACTATGGCTTCACTAACAGGATTTTTATTCTGTCGTGTGTTGGTTTTTCATTACCGCATTGATATTCCATTAAAATTTGACCCATTAACTGATTAAGTTTTAAACCTAATAAATTTTGGAATTAGAATAATAATAATCTTGTAAAATTAGAATATAACTTGCAATCGGGGAGTAAAGCCAAAGTTTCCTTTTTAATTTTATATTTGTATGTATAATGGCCCTTTATTGAATTTCAGAAACAATGAAGCAAAATTTGTTGTTAAATGCTGAAAAACATAATTAAAAGACTGAGTACAGAGGTCACATGTATGAAAGTCTGAATTAGGTGGGGTTGTCCAAAGTTTAGAAACAAATTTCACTGTTGCAAGATCCTCTGCGTTTTTGCCGTTTCCCATTTAACGGCCGGTTGGTGGAATGCGTGGGGTGAACTCGCGATATAATTTAAAATCTGGGCCATTTATTGTACGATGTAACCAGTTTTCCGTGGTTCTGTAGCGTGTACATGTAGGTTGACTATTTGAGTTGGCTGGACAATTTATTTTGATTTGATTTCCCGGGAAAACAGCACGGTGGAGCGGGATTTGCGGGTGTCTATGATCTTAAAAAGACAAATCCAGGTCCATTTTATTACTTTTATTCCTCTCAGATAGTAAAGTCATACTAAGTATTTACAAATGACAATTAAAGTTCAGAACGTAGATATAATTCTCTCTCATAAAATATCAAACGCGAATTACAAATTAATCGATACGCGATTAACAAATATCAATTAATCTGAATTGAGTGTTTCCCACTTAATTTTTATCACTAAATTATGCATTAAAATAAAATCCCAAATGAATAGTACGAACTATTTAACAGACAAATTTTAGCGCATACTCTATTAATTTTAAATTTGCCGCCTGGAGTTTCAGCTAAGACAATTTTACTTATCAAGACAATGAATATTTACAATTTATACTTGACTTTTCAAAATTTCAACATTAAATATTATTTATTAAGACGCGGAAGATTTCTATCTTTTAACCTCTGTTATCGAATTAAAAGGATAATTTACACGTCAGAATGTTTGTTAAATGGAACACAAAGTGTCAATTTTGACAAGTGATATATTCTAATTGTTAAAATAATATTACACCCTATACCTTATTTCGGAGTTCAAAGAAATTAATAAACACAATAGATTTATATCAATTATATGATTTTAAGACAACTTTTTTTGTATCACATTTAAAAAATCATTAAAACTATAGCTAATTAGAACCTAATTTTAAACATTAAAATTAAAGTTTTTCTTTTAATATGTAATATTTAACCACTATTTCTCTTAACAAATTCCACCTAATTATTATTACCCCTTGATATGAAAGGATCTAAGTTATAATCAATCGTTTTCAATTATAATTTTTGAAAATAAATGATATACATTTGTACATAGACGCTTTAATGAGCGAGTGAGTACATACATCTAGGTAGATCAACTATGGAAATGTGTGTGGGTACGTTTTGGTAAATATATGACACATAAAAGCTATTACTCTGAGTGCTGCTTTTAATTCTTCTCTCCGTTGTTATTTTTTATTTATTACAAAAATACATCTTTTAAGAAATAAAGAAAGATGTAAAGGAAACATTTTGTCATAAAAAAATCAAGGTTTTATCATACAAATATAAGATATATATTGATGTTATGGTGGGTACGTTTTGGCGGGTACGTTTTGGTGGGTACGTTCTGGTATGGGTACGTTTTGGTAAAAATGTGGGTACGTTTCGTCCAAAAATGGGTACGTTATGGTAGGGTACGTTTTGGCATGGGTACGTTTTGTCTATAACCCACTTTGGATGCTGACCAATCAAACAATGCATGACGTTATATGATGACATTCTGTGACGTTATCGGATAGTTGAACGTTACGTAATCAGAGGTCATGACCCCACACTGTATTCACGCGCAATTGAATGTCGGTAAAAACAAATAGGTGCATCTAAAGAAGGTCAATTCCATATTGTAAATATATATATATATATATATATATATATATATATATATATATATATATATATATATATGAAGGTCTTGGATTCAAAGGTCAAGGTCACAGATTCAAAATCATACAGAAATTGTTAATTAGGCTGAAAAACAATTAACTTAAATTTTCGTATAGGCTGACCGAAACTATAAACTTTTTGTAAAGGCACAATATATATTAGAATATGAGTGCAGGTATTGGCCTAACGGTCATTTGGATATATAGATGAAGGTCATGGGTTCCAAGATAAAGGTTGTAAAACTTATGAAAACAAACTGTAAACTTTTTGTATAGGCATGTAGGCATTCGGGAGTATAGCAATCTCTCTTAAATTCAGTCACAAATTGTTTATGGTCGTATTGACTGAAGTATTTTACGTACACTTTTGTTTCGACAATCTCAGTTTAGTCCCGACGTAAGTATCCTTATTTGAAGCAAGAATCACGTTTCTGGACATCAATCGGATCCCGTATGCAGGTATGTTTATCGGAATCTTGAATGAAATAAATTATTGTAGAAATAATTTTACATTTTGGACATGCTATCAATATTTTTTATGTTTGTGAATATAAGAAATAACATTCTATTTGAGTGTATCCATTCGGTATTATGAATGAGAGTCAGGACTAGCATATTTAACACGAACTGAATATGCTATTCATTCATAATACTGAATGAATGCACTCAAAAAGAATGTTATTTCTTAAATATATCGAAATTATCGTTAAGCCAATACCTACAGTATTCTAAAATATATGCCTATACAAAAAGTTTATAGTTTTCCAGATAATTAACAATTTCAGCACATTATTCGTTTGCATCTGTGACCTTGACCTTTGGTCCCATGTCCTTCATCTACATATCAAAATTTTCGTTATATCAGTAAAAGGCTACAATATTCTAATACATTTCAGAAATAACATTCTGTTAATGGTATTTCAAGAGGTAATGCAACACTGTGGTACAGCGTACACGGGATATTGCAACATAAAGTGAGCCATGTAAACAACACCAGCGAAAGCCGATTTTTGACTTATTTGTTCGTTTTAACATGTGATTGTGTATTGATTCATCAATAGGACAAATATATGATTCTATTGAAATAGTTAATTGCATCTGATACACTGTTTAAACAATGAAACAAAAGTGCCCACCTGTTATTTTGACGTCGCTGGGGGTTTCTATCCAATATTTCAATTTTCACTTGATAATTGAAAATTCTGAAGCGTACAATTCCTCTAGGGTGTTAAGAACTACATGTTGACCAAATTCCAAAATAAACGGCACAATTTAGACCGAGTTTTCATTTTATTTGCATGTAATTCAAGCATGCTGTCCCTTTGTCAGAACATTGTGGGCGTGGCCGGCGATCCGTCAATTAGAAATTGACATTGTCAAAACCTTTGCATAGGAGCAATACTAAAGAACGCAGGAGGAAAAAACGAAGTTATCAGAAGACGGCTTTGTCTTGACCGACTAAAATTCAGTAAACTAGCTTAGCTCTATGTGGAACAACTGTCAGATATAAAAAAGAACAACATTTCGCCTGTTAAACTTTAATGCACTCTTGGTTCTCTTTTATGACAGTGAAACATGGAAAATGACGAAAGCCGAAGACACCATGGAAGACACTCTCCTTCACAAATGTCTCGGAAGAATTTTGAAGATCTACTAGCCACATAAGGTCTCAAACTAAAAAAAGTTATGATAAAAGAGCTGGAACATAAAATATCAGCATCACAATCGAAAGAAGAAGGTGGAAATAGCTGAGCCACGTTTTGAGAATAGGAAACAACAGGTATGTTAAATTGGCACCTCGACACCAGAGGGGAAGAGGAAACGAGGACGACTCAAAGAGACTTGACGAAGAACCATCGAAAGGGAGATGGGGTACAATTCTGAAGACTGAGCCAACCATAGCAGACCGTGAGAGGCAAATAGAGAGGACTAAAGTCCATTACGATTTACTCCTGTTTTTGGTATCGCCGCACAGGTTAGAAAAATGACGCTAAAATAATTTACATAGCGATATCGAAGGCGATATTTAAAAGTTTTAATATGAAGTAAAGAGAGTAGATTAGACACCAGTTACAACAGGCCACATTACGGCATAGGCTTGTTTTCACGATGCAAAAAGCTATGATTTTTATTCACACGTTAACCACATGAAAAGGGGCAAAAACCAAGAGACTAATTGGTTGTAAACAGACTTTAGTAAACGGTCCAATTCTCCTCTCGAAGAGACGGGTATTAGTCAAGTGAACATTCAGAATAAATACAATGGAATACAACATAAAACGAATTATAATGGGCACGAGGGCTTAACTTGGTAACAAAGTGGTGTTTACAGCGCTACTGGAAGAACAAAACCATTTATGTTCCCACCAGTGCTCTATGAATTACATTAAAAATAAGCTTTATTATTCAAAACCACGAACTAAAAAGCCGGTTGTTATTCTATGACCAATTTTATACAATGTGTTTTATAGTAAAGCCTTAATTCATTGTCACCATTTGTTCACAGGCACTTGGGGTCAGGTATTTTTTAAAATGTATCATTTTATCGACCAAACAATGATACATATGGATATATTTTGCTATTTTATTATATCTGACAACATTCTGAACTAAAAGCATCAGAAATAAACTGAACTGATTTTATTGCAGTTTAAAATTTTCATAATTTTCTAGATAGGTAAAGTTAGCTACTAGTAACTGGCTACTTGTAGAAGAAAAGTCAGCTACTTGTAGCCAGTTACTTGTGGAAGAAAAGTTAGCTACTAGTAGCCAGTTACTTGTTAGAAAAGCAGTAAATTACTTTGAAAAAATATCATCTATTTACTACACATAACTACCTACTAACGAATTAGATTTTATGGATCAAAACTTCCGCAAAACTACGAACAATTTCTTGTACCACGAATGTAGTCCCGATATTTTTGAATGTAAATAACATTCCAGACGAGTAGCTGGGTATTTATTTATGATATTCAAAATTTAAGCATATCATGATGAAGTATATTTAATTCTGCATCCATTGATACCAAATATTCTAACATTTGAGCTTCAATACGCACAGATACGCTTCCACAAACGGGACGGGGGATGCAAAAACGGGTAGGTTCAATTGTAATTTCCATGATTTTTCACATTCAGGACGAGTAGCTGAGTATTTATTTTTAAGATATTCAAAATTCAAGCATATCATGATGAAGTACATTCAACTATGCATCCATCGATACCAAATATTCAAACATTCAAGCTTCAATACGCTCAAATACGCTTCCACAAAGGAGGGGGGGTGTACGGGTAGGTTCTAATGCAATTTCTGGAATCTCCAATCATGGAAATTACACTTGAACCTACCCGTTTTTGCATCCCCCCCGTCACATTTGTGGAAGTGTATCTGTGCGTATTGAAGTTCAAATGTTAGAATATTTGGTATCAATGGATGCATAATTGAATATACATTGTCATGATATGCTTGAATTTTGAATATCTTAAAAATAAATACCCAACTACTCGTCCTGAATGTGAAAAATAATAGAAATTGCATTAGGACCTACCCGTACACTCCCCCTCCTTTTTGGAAGCGTATTTGAGCGTATTGAAGCTTGAATGTTTGAATATTTGGTATCGATGGATGCAGAATTGAATATACTTCATCATGATATGCTTGAATTTTAAATTAAGTTTTACTTTAATGAAACATTGTAAACGCCAATTGTTTGAAAATCCCAAGGGCGTTTATTGGAAATCAAAGAAATTCTTCAGTGATAATTCACAAAATAGTGCGTCAAGTTTGAGCTGGCCGTTTGACCTTTTAATTACAGACATATGCATATCCATCGTGTAATTAAGGGCTATATAAAGTTGATATATATAATAATATACTAATTATCAGGCGTTTATAGTAATGAAATATGTTGTCTTCCCTGAATCACACAGTCTATTAGCCACATCAAATATTCAAATTAAAGGTCAAACAGCCAGGTCAAACTTGATTTTGCCATACTTTGTCCGTGTAACTAGCGTCCAAAAGATAAATAATAAATCCATTCACAGTACAGACCTGTCCAAAGTCAATCCCAAAAAAAGAGTCGAAGCTCGGTGGGAAAAAAAATAAAAAAATAAATAAATAAATAAATAAATAAATAAATAAAAAGTAGCAGTTACCGAGATACAGTAGAGATCTACTGAAAATCCCCCAATATACGCTAGCGTTGGGAGCCTAGTGTAAAACTTTCGACGTGGCTGTACTTTACTACAATGGGGATGGCGTGTATCAGCATTGGCAATTGTCCGATCTGACCACTTGGGATGATGAGTATATCACCATCAGAGATTGTACGGATCTTGCATTTGGATTGACGAGACAGTTACTGTAGACAAGTTTATTTCATTGTAACGAGTTTTAAAAGTTTACATATAAAATTGCGTTATTTTCAGTTTAAATTTGCTCATTTCAGTTTAGTTTTTTTGACACTTGTGGTCTGGAACAGTTCAAACAATAGTCATTTTACATTTAAACATTTTTTTTATTTATACATGTAGTACAGTTTTGTGGTGAATTTCACTTTTATTTTTTTGGCGCAACACTGTTCAAACAATAGCCATTTTACAATTTACTTTTCATACAGTTGCGTGGTGGATATTCATCTAGAAAACAGATACAATTTATTCAACATTTTAATCGGAATGGTTCTGTAAAAGCAGACACAATTGTAAAAAGATTTTTAATGATTATAAATAATCGTACGGTATTCAACACATTGTTAACCAAATATACACTTGTGTGAACTTGTAACAACTTTTGTGTGAATTTGTAACAATTTTTAAGAAACAAATTTAATTTTTTGAAACGGATTTATTCAAACTAAAGCAATAAAATGTTCATTTTAATTGTTGGGATTATTAAACATGAACATGGCTATCGGCGGCATTTAATTTGGTAACGTTAGTCAACCTGCACTTGTGGGGGAAAAAAACTTATATGAAATACTAACAAAAACTAAAAGTGTGACTAACTAAGCCTCTAAAGAGCTGGATAAAATGGATTTTAAAAACGCAGTTCTTTATATAAGTGGACATAGATTTTATCTGGATGAAAAAGTTTTAGGACTTCTACCGCCATCTTGTTTTGATCACGCTGTCGTAAAATACAGACAGGAGGATGCCACTAAAGTCAAAGAATTTCATTTCAACCGCCATGTTGAATGTTTTAACGCCATATTGTGGTTTTATACCAACGGCGAATTACATATGCCTACGTCAGTGTGTCCGTCTGTATTTAGTAAAGAGCTAAGTTTCTGGTCAGTTGACGCCTCCCATATGTCCAAGTGCTGCTACATGAAATATGTGTCATTCTTCGATGACCAGTTGCTTTTGCAGTCATTCACAGGGAATGAAGAGAAATCCATAGAGCCGTGTAAAATTGTCACATCAAAACAGCTGAATTGGGAAACAATCAAAGACAAGGGCTGGACTGTGATGACGTATCCGACATCATCAACAGCGGCTAAGGTAATTATGTCCCCTAAACAAAGTAGCGAGACATGTAGTGTTTACTACATTTTCTTCGATAATATTTTGCCCGCAACATTTCTCAAAAACTATTTGACAGATCTTTATGGAACTTCACAGAAACAGTATTTTAGAAAGCTTAATCAAACATTTTGTACATTTGGGTTTCTTTAAAACTCATTATGCAATATTTATCATAATTAGCATAAATAAGATTTTAATGTATTCACCGATATTTGTAATGATTATAGCATAAATGAGAGTTTAATGTAATCACCGATATTATCATAATTATAGCATAATTGAGATTTCAAGGTATTCATAGATATTTATCATAATTATAGCATAAATGAGATTTAATGTATTCACCGATATTTATCATAATTATAGCATAAATGTAATTTTTATATGTCGTTATAAAATTGCAAAAACTATGTTTTTGTCTTGCAATTACCGGTAATATGTTTATTTGTATTATGTTTTAAGTCATTCATTTTTGATATACAAGAGTGTCTGATGCAAAATTATATATCGGACATATACTGTACACGTATTTAATTTCGCGAGTATTTATTTTCGCGATATAGAAAATTTATACATATCTGCGTAGTTTAATTTTTGCGTTTTTGAAATATGCACTGCAACACAATATGCTTAATCTAATTTTCGTGCAGTATTAATTTTCGCGCAAAACAAAAGACCGCTAAAAAGGCGAAAATTAGTACACGCGAAAATGAATACGTTTACAGTACGTGATACAAGGTCGCGTGAATTTGTTTTAGGACTACTTTGGATGCTCATCATGATTTCGCCATGAAAACAAGACGCGCCTTTGATACTGTATAATGCTTATGTTTCACTGTGGTTTTATTTTCACTATATTCGCCGTCTAGGCATTCCCGCGAAAATAAAACCACCACGAAAATACATGGGTATTACCAGTCCTTAATCTTTCTAGAGTCGTTTTCCTTTAATCACATAAGACGAGAAAATATGACACAATAGTCATCGTAAAACCGCAAAATTTGACACCGTGAAAATAAAGCAATATATCATGTGTTTTTATTCTATTGTTTATTTTTTTGCGTTTTTTCCAGCTGTATACATCCTTGTCGATTTTGGCCATCCTGGTTTCCATTGTTGTTTTGTGTCTAAGCACACATCCAAGTTTCAAAAGAGAACTAAACCTTAATGAATGGAGAGATTTTACGAAGGAGATGACGTAAAACTTGAGCAGATTGACCAGGAGCGGCTTTGGAGAAAAGATCAAGCAACGATGAGGGCGATTAAGCAGTTAACGAAAAAGATTGAAATTTGTAGTAAACCAGCAAAAGATAACACAAATGGATGCAGCGTAGCTAAAGTGAAGAAATATGAAAACCAACTAAAACGAGAACAACAAAAATTAAGCAAACGTAGACAGAACCTTACAGATGTACACATGATTTCGTTGATGGCAATGCAGATACAATGGGTCTGAAAAATGAAACAGCGAGGCCCGTTACACGTATCTTGACGTCATTGACTACGTTTTGTTTGGCTACTTCTCCGTGGAATTAACACTCAGATTTGTGTTTTGTCCAAATAAACGATTTTTCTTTGATTTTTTGACAATAATTGACATAGTTGCATTAGTGTCTGAATTTTTCAATGTTCTTTTGAGTCTGTTGTATCCGAAACAAAGGTATTCAGAGTACTCTGTGCTACACGTGCTCGATTGCATACAAGTTGTACGCGTGTTTAGAGTTTTCCGGATCGTAAAAACCTCAATCGGATTCCGTGCTCTAATTTATTCCGTCAAAGCTTCATTGCCAAATATGGCACTGAATATGTTTATGTTGCTGGCTGCAGCACTGATATTCTCTGCGGTTGGGTTTTACAGTGACCGAGAAACGTTTCGGTCGATACCACACGCATGTGGTGGGCGATCGTTACCTTGACAACGGTCGGATATGGGGACGTTATTCCTACATCCGATTTTGGAAGGTTGGTTGGTTGTGTTTGTGCTGTCTCTGGTGTATTTGTGTTGGCCGTTTTGATTCCTATATTTGTACAGAATTATCTGTTAGTGTGCGATTTTGCTAAAATGAACAAACATATTTCGTCACCAATGAAAAATCCGCGCCTAAAAAGTGTAATGCGTCAACAACAACAGAACAGGTTGATGTGAAATCAATACACACATATTGTTAGTTATTACGAAACCCTTTAACACTTTGCTAACGAAAAAAAATCAAAGTTAAGCTGCCTAGTGGCTAAAATATGGGTGGCCAGTATCAAAAAAGTTTTGAGATTGATAGCAAGCGCCGAAATGTTGCCGCGTGTACTAATTTTCGCTTATTTCGTGGCCGTTTGTAAGGCGCGAAAATTAATACAGACCAAAAATTACATTATGCATATTGTGGATATATAGTGCATATTTCAAAAAACGCGAAAAATGAACTACGCGAAGCGAATATGTATGAATTTCCAATACACGAAAAATAAATACATGCGAAATTAAATACGTTTACAGTAAGGAGCTGCGCGATTTGACACTAATTTGTTGGTTTAGTCTAAAGTTATCGATAAATATGAACTGTTCTTTGCAAGCAACATTTTATGATTGTTTTGCTGTATGTAAATAGATACACATAAAGGCAATGTTAAGCTTTTTAGCACATCCGTACTTTTTGTTTTCATGCTATTGGTTTGTTTTATCTATCCTGCTGTACATAATAAAATTACATGTAGTTTGAAATGCATTTATTAGCACTATCTCTCATAGAAAATAAATATTAATACGATTTTTTGCCTTTAATTTATCTTTTGGTTTTGTTAATTAATATTTTAGAAGTCGCCGTTTTATTTAAGTTTGTGTGAATGATTATTGGGATTTCAAAGTCAAACTTGTATTAAGCGATGGTATAGGTGTACATGTTGCTTGACAATATCCAGGCAGGGCAAGAATTTAACGAAATCAAGTAGGTTTAAGAAACATGATCTAGGCAAACAAAGCCTCCAACAGCGCACTACAAATGTAAAATATTTTGCAACTCCGCTGTACATATAGCTGGAGGCATCTCGATATAAGTGAATGAGACGTAAAACGCCATTTAATCAATACAAAACCCGCCCAACATTGGGCGGGCACTTGTTACGATAACCGGGGGTAGTCCATCCTCTGGCTCATTCGGTATATGGGTCTATCTCGGAAGCCAAGATAGAAAGTTGTGATCAATATTGAGATGCACTTATGACGCCATTACAAAAATATTTTTTGTGATATAGGTTTTGGAAATTATTTATAAATTTTTGCTTGATCAGTGGATTTTCCACACTGTTCCGCGTAGTTATTATTTTTGAAACCGTCCAAGAAACAGTTTTAACTTTTAAATGCTCGTATGCATTAAGGTGATATATTTGTCTTTGATGTGATATCTAATTCGCATCAGTATGGCCATTAAACAGTGGTTCCGGAGGCAATGTGGTGTTTTTTGCTTCTGAATATAATTTTTGTTTTTTTCCTAATTGTTTGATTGTTTCCTAAATCGCATAAAATGAACCAGAATCAGCTCAATGGTATCTAGATTTGCAGTGCCATATATGACCACCCATATGCAAAAACGGCTCTTAGGTAAACAATTGTGTTTTTCACTTATTGTTCTATTTATGAAGCACCAACATTAGGTAATAAAAATTAAATTACTCTAGTAATTGTGGAGAATTTGAATAATAATAATAATAATAATAATAAAACATCCCTATCACTATATACCCCCATCTTTTTATGCGACGGAAGGAAGGACGGACGGACACACGGTCGGACACCCCTATCACTATATACCCCCCCCCCTACACTGACACACACACACACACACACACACACACACACACACACTTTTTAAGTGGGGGTATAAAAACCAACAAACAAACAAAGCCATGTTTTCATAGCAGATCACATTACTTGTATTCAAAATCTGTTTTCTGAAATAACATTGGAATGATCTTAGGACCTTTTTTGCTTATGGAACGTCATATATTTATAACCCCCCCCCAAAAAAAAAACAACAAAAAACAAAAAACAAAAAAACTTGTTTGAGGGGGTATATAGGAATCACCATGTGTGTCTGTCTGTCCGTCTGTCCGTGTAAATCGTGTCCGGGCCATATCTCATAATTGCTTAAGACGACTGTCATGAAACTTCACATCAATAATCTGCATGACCCAAAGGTGTGTAATGACCTTGAACTAAGGTCATATCGGGAAGGGCCAAGGTCGCGTGAAAACATTAAATCTTTGGGCGGGGTTATTTGGCTCTTAAAAGACAGCTCTAGTTGTAATATATTAAGTTACTTTGTAAGAAAGTTCAAAAAGACTTACTGCTAGTAATCAG
Source organism: Anadara kagoshimensis (assembly GCA_021292105.1). Classification (NCBI taxonomy): domain Eukaryota; kingdom Metazoa; phylum Mollusca; class Bivalvia; order Arcoida; family Arcidae; genus Anadara; species Anadara kagoshimensis. The sequence goes on from CM037870.1 coordinate 11,543,466, forward strand.
TACAGATGTGTCATGTGCTACTTTTGAATTGTATTATTCATAAAAATTCAAAACTTTTGATTTGACATTTTTAATTAAATAAGGAATATTTTGATTTTATCATTACCTAAAGTTTTACTTTTACTTTAAAACTTATTTTTTTTACAATTAATCTTTTTTTATTAATTGCATTATTTGTATAAAGATTTATTCAATAAGCGTTTTATGTAACAAGTCGGCTTTAGATTGAGTGACACCTCGAGATTACTCATTCTACATTTTCGGGATTTTCTTAATTATTAAGGATATTGTTAAAACAACTAATGGATAATCTCGGTCTCTAAAAAGGACGTAATTAACACTTATATCGACCAGCTTAACTTAATAATTATTTTTTCTCAGGGCAATCCTCCCAGGTAATACCTAGCGACAATATTGTTAAGTCGCGTAATTTCATTGGATGTTCACATTTTTTTCTGTAATTTAATTGGTTAAAAGTTATTTTCGAATTTCACGTAAAGTGAATTTTGGCACTGCTTCGGCAGTCTAGTCGGAGCCCGGCTAAGTGACTGAAGTTTTTAATTAAAACGGAAAACCGTTTATTTCGTATATATATGTTATATAATTTCGCAACTTTGTGGGCATTTGGACATTATACGGAATTACCGTATTTATTGTATTCACTATATATTTTATGTTAACGAATATTTACAATACAAGACAGTGAACTTTATCTTGGACTTCTAGTTTTATTTAACTACAACTACAGACTACCAGCTAATTCCCCAAAACAACAAAATACGGACTAAAAGAGATATACTATTAACTTTTTAATTGTCATGTGCTACTTTTGAATTGTATTATTTCATAAAAATTCAAAAGTAGCACATGACAGATGTACCAAAAGTCCATAAGACTTCGGTCAATATAAAAGTACATTTGAACTGTACTTTTATAACTTGTTTATTTCAGTACTTAGTAATTATTTGTTGATCTTAGACTTTATCTCGATTCATGGAATTTTGATACCAAGCCAATGAAACTACCGTAGTATTAGTATTTTCGTTATAATTAACACTTTGATAACAGGATATCCGAATCTTCAATCATTTAGTCATCCGAGTTATCATTGTATTGATTGATATCAAATAATTAACTCGCACTTGCTAAGTGAATAATCAACAAGTTCGAGTCCCGCTCAGATCACATGCATGTGGAAAAGTGAATTTTCCTTGCCTTTGGCCTTTACTGGTTAACCCGGTGTCAGCATAATATGACTGGGGGAATAGTATGCTTGTCTGTGGCGTACTGACTCTGTGAGTTAGCACCTTAAAGTCGCCCCCGAGTACATGCTGGTACAAGGCAGACCATAAAACACACTCGCACTTCACATGCATACACTAACTTGTTCATAGATTAATTCATAGAGATTAATAAAGTAGTTCTCGTTGCGAATAGCTGAAAAATTGCTGATGCTACTTTAAGCAATATTCAACAACAACAAGAACAGCGGCAGCAACAACAACAACAGCAACATTAAGAACAACAGGAACAACAACAATAAATGAACTTGAATCAACCGGCAAAGGGATGAGTGGTGTGTAGTAATCCTGTTTACGCGCCAGTTTAAATACTTTTTCTAATATCGAGGAAGTCATTTCTAGGATAGTGAAGTGGAATAGTGACGTTTTATGCTTCAGTCAAGATTCTTTCTCTAATATCGAGCTGGGGATCAGTTCTAGGATACCTAGTGAAGTGGTGAAATGGTGTTTTATGCCCTAATCAAATTTATTTCTATAATACTGAGGGAGTCGGTTCTAGGATAGTGAAGTGGTGTAATGTTCCAGTCAAGATTCTTTCACTTACATCGAGATGGTTAGTTCTTGGATGGTGGAGGAAACCGGCATGTCCGGATAAAACGACATTATTGAGTGGCCATCGGCTAGCGAACTGCTAAACTTCTTCGCATAAAAACCCGTTCGAAAGGAATTGAACCTATGCAGTAAGAGGCCGGTAGTGTTCTGTAAGCGCCGCATTGTAGACTACTCGAACACAGTGGCACTGTGATAGAGCGTACACGGGATATTGGAACATAAAGTGAATGAAAAAGTCCATGTTAACAACACCAGCGCAAATTGATCATGAAAGTCGATTTTTGGCTTTTCTGTTCGTTTGAACGTGTGATGGCGTATTGATTCATCAATCGGATACATAAATGATTCTATTGAAATACTAATAGTTCATTACATCTAATATACTGTTTAAACATGGAAACAAACGGGATGAAGCGAAACGGTGCTCACTTATGATCAAGTTGGCGTCGTTAGAAGTTTCTTTCCAATATTTCAATTATCACATTATAATTAAGAATTCTGAAGCCGGTTTTTCGAAACTTTCCCGGGCTTAGACTAAAATTTGTCCTAACCTGGTCCTAAGACATCTTTTTCGTCCTAAATCGCTTTGTCGAAGGTGTCGGGATTTGAGACAAGTCCTAAATATGATCCTACACATGGGACAGGTATATAGGTGTCCTAACACCATCTTAGGGCAATCCTAGTTTTAGGATATTCTAAATAAATCAAGATGGCAGCTGTCTATTTACATGTGAGACAACGAAGAAATCAGAACATACGTCGAAATAGAGTTTTTAGAGGTAGAGACAATCCATTAGATTTTTTTTTTTTTTTTTTGATATTACATCGAGTCCTCCGAATTTGAGCTCAATGTTAATAAAGAAGTAGAAGACATTGAAAGATCACATGTGGTGCACTGGGAATTGACAATAATTGAGCAAATAGCCTGTACCGGGAATTGAGAAGTCGATCACTGAAAATCTTGTCAGCTATGAGGTTTTCGTGTTTTAATGAGTTTTTAATGACAAACAAAGCAATTAATTATCCAGTGCTGGAAAATGATCATCAACAGGACCCAGTTGTATCGAACCTAGATTAGTTTAAAATCAATTGATTAGTCATAATCATGATAATTTAAATACTGAATTATTTCAAATCTGTTGTGAAATGAATGTTGAAACTATTGTAAGTGAATGTAATTTCAAGAAATTAAAAATCATGGCCGTAAATATAAATCTATGATTTTAATAATGATATGATGATTTTTATTGACATTTTAAATCATTAAGTTAATCAAGCTTCGAACAACTGGGTCCTGGTCTTGGTGTATTTGAATTATTAATCATCTATGTAGCGAGATGTAGTTGAAACATATAAAAAGACCAGATATTAAACAAATGTCAGATATAACTTTTCCACGGACGCAAGTGTGTTAGATACCGGATTTGACTAGTGTGTTTCGTTTCCAGTTTGACAATTAGAAAAAATCAACTCAACTCTTCTGTCTTCGGAGGTAAAATTGTTCTGATCAAATTCGTCTGCATCATGCATGCAAAACCGCAGGGTCAGACAGGTAACAGTCACTAAAACCATATATTAGACAATGGTCATTGTAACAGATAATTGATTGGTTGGCTGTTTGGTCATTAAGGGATGACACAAGCTATCACCCTCCATGACATCGCTTTGTTGTTGTTTTCTGGGCGTGTCAAACTGAAAGTTTCTCGCAGCACTGTTCAACGTGCACAGCTTAGTGGTGCATGAAAATTATGTAATGTGTCCCGTATAACCGGGGTATCTTTGAATGATCAAGGATCTAGCAGTGAGTTACAACTTTCAATGGTTATAATTTTGTGTGGAATCGTCCGAATCGAGGTGGAACATGAACTGCGTTAAAAGGGGGGGGGGGGGGGGGGGGGGTTAAATGTTAGGCTCATTTCTTGGCGGACATGAATGAGTGGCGTTGTCTCTGCTTTCGAAGTCAAGGGTTGTGGAACCTAACCTCACTCAGGACTTGGAAATTTTCTGAGATGATTTTTACCTTCTGTCCATACTGGAACTGAAAAAGCTGTTTACCAGGTAGTCTTCGGTTGAGAGTGAGACTCAAATTACCTAGGTCTCATGTCTCAGTGCACACTAAAACACCTCTGTAGAGTTAGAAAAAGAGCCACTACAGAGGAAGCTTACACTTGAAACCGATTCAAACAGACAGAGTAACATAAACTAAACTAGGAACGGACGCCTTTTTGATATTAAAGGGGCTGTCTCAGATCGGTCATGGTATTTACTGCAATCCTCTACGAGCCACTACACACCTTATTTTGCCAATTTACCCCATTGTTATAGCCATATTGAGACATTTAACTTTACATAAATGCAAAAATATTGATGTTAGGGTGTTTTAGATGAAAGTCTTTGAAAAAGAATATATGAATTTATTTAGAGTGAACAGTCTGCAGTGCTCATGTCCTAATCTAATGGAGATAATTGATAAAGCATCTGGATGATTATAATAACCTAGATTATTGTTTGCTGCCATTTCAAAACACACAACTTGCTTGTGTAGGTTCTTCCAAAACCAGAAGTGATGTATGTAGAGCAGGTATTTAAAGAGGGACAACTCTTTCCAAACCAACCATCACAATACAACAGTGCTACATGGACTACTGTGCATAAAGGCTATTTTGAACATGGAATATTGTAAATTAATTTTAACAAAGAATTGCTTAGACAAATTAACAGTGCATATTTATTTACTATTCAGAGACCTAACTAAAATTATATTTTTGTCGATGCTGCATGTTTTGGTTAAGGTCTGTATATAGAAAAAAATCACATTTGTGACAGAAAATATGTATTCCAGCTATCCATTTGGGCCCCAAAAAACAAAGCAATGTACCTTTTACCTGCGTGATTGAATCAAGACAATTCACACCTGGACGACCTACATATTACCAATGAGGTACATAATAGGATTATTTATACTTAACCATTTTGATTTTATTGAAAAAGTGGCAAAATTTATGGTATGCACATACTCACATAGACTGATTTAAAAGAAAACATATTTTTTTCCACTTAGGTCTCTCTTTTCTTTGTTGAAATATAATTAAAATGTTAACAAAAAGATACAAATAAAAATTTAATCGCAATATATGCATGTTCAAAATATCCTTTATGCACAGTACATGTATTTGTAAGACTTGTCTCCTACATTGCTATTCATCAATACATAGAGGATCTTGCATGAGTGTTTATGTATTATTGAACTTATTAAACAAGTTGAATAATTTTTTATGCAACGAGCCTTGGCGAGTTGCATAAAACATTATTCAACGAGTTTAATAATTCAATATTGCATAGACAGGAATGCAAGATTCTATTTATATATAATCCCATAAAAACTGTTTTTTCATAGATTTAAAACTTGTCTTCTCATTATAAAGAAAACAGCTGATTGACCGAAACACAACAAGTTCACGTAAATGTGTACATGCGCCAAAATTAATCCTGCTGAAATATCATAAGTAAACAATAGTCTGTCCGCAGGATACAAAAACAAAACAAACATTTTCAATTTAAATACAATGTATCTTCTTTTTAGAAGAAAAGTACAAAAGTATCAGCTTAAATTAGAATCAACAAACAGTGTCAAATGAAACACACTGTGGATCAAGTCGATTGTGTGACGTCACTCTGAAATGACTTTATGCATTTATGACGTCACACTCATTCAATACGATTTTTATTGTATGACCGTATTACATGGATTATTGAGTAGATTATCAGGGATTAATCCACTATATAAATTAGGTCCGCCCGGCGGACCCATTCCCCTCTTGGCGGACCCATTCCCCTCAGTGAAATATTCCCAATCGGCTTGTAAATTCAGGGTACAATTTGCCGAATCGGCCGCTAATTCCGTAATGAAAATGTATCTTCCAAGCCGTTATCGTTTTGTTATTTAGTCTCGACGTAAAGCCATTTCCGGTAAAGTGTTTGATGTCGGTGACCTGGTTACTGACGTTGGCATGGTTGATAGAAGAAATAGAAGTTGGAGATCGTGACTCGATGAAATTAAAAGTGTTAGTATTGACATCAAAATCAATAAAAACAGATAGGCCTACCAGTCTTTTTGAAATTTTCGATTTCAAACCGGTTAACTTTATAATAAAAAACGGTCAACTAACATTGCATGTGATTTGAATTAATTTTACGTCGATGACATGAAAATTGTGAAAAAAAACGTATGGTTGTTTGGAAAGGAAATCCTATCGATCTTGTGGTTTATTTATGTTTTTATTATGAATTGGCAGACCGAATTGAGCAGACCAGAAACTTTTAGAAAATTAAATTTGAGCCAGATAGACTATTTAGTAATTTACCGTTTAACTTTTTTCTAAAAAAAAAAAAAAAAAAAAAAAAATACCTACAATTTATTTGAATTGAAATTGAAGAATTGGGGGGGGGATTGATTGCTTACATGTTAGTATAAATAACTTGTCAAATATTAATCATAATGTTAACGTGTATTAAATGATAATAAATTGCCATTCCAAATATTAAATGTTGACATGTGCATTGAATGATTAACCATTGACTGAAAAAATATTTATTAATTGAAGTCCGTTAATTTTTCAGAAAGATGAGTCACAACAGCAAATATTATATAAAGAAGATCAGGAAAAGGGACAGTGATGGCACATTAAAAATTTCTGAAATGTTTAAGAAATCTAATAAGTTATGTAGCAGTACAACTTCAAGTGAAGCAGATTCAGTTACTCTTAATTCTAACACCGACTCTTCCAACACTTACACTAACACTTACAGTGATACAAATGAAAATAAAAGTGAAGCTGACTCTAGTACAAATAAAAATGAATCTACTGATATGATTAGTGATCATCTCAGCAAATCTTTTGATAAAATAGATAAAACATCTTCCCAGTCGAGCAGCTGTGATGTTAAAAGTACTGGTACTGACAATACACTTGGTGAATCTGATACATACACTGAAGAGAAGAGGTGCCTCAGCTTTTGGCAGTAAACCAAGAGGTGCACAGTATGAAAAACAATTCAACTGGCTATACTACAGCATGAGCAAACAAGGCTTCTTATGCAAAGTGTGTGAAAATTTCTCTTTGTCAAACAAAGACAGTCACAATGAAAGTGCCCCATTTGTTTCAAGGCCTGTTGTTTGGAAATCACATGGGGGTCATCTGGGAGGATCCTTAGTAAGCATAATGATTCAAATTTGCATCGAACTTCTGTACAGAGACAAATTGCATATCATAACAGTATTCGAAGAGGAAGTGTGATCAAGCAAATTCAAGAACAAGATATGAAGAAAAATGAACAAATCCGAGTTAATAATAGAAACTATGTTAAAAAACTTTTTCGAACTGTTCATTTCATGGTTAGGAAAAAATGGGCTCACACGGAAAATTTTTCTGAGTTAGTTAAATTTATTGCTTATGAAATGGAATCACAAGATCTAAAATTGTATCTTGATACTTGTAATCATGATAACACATATCTTTCCCCCACTTCGATTGATCAGTTTTTAGAGATAATGAGTAATAAATTAGAAGAAGAAGTTCTAACTTCATTGCGTCAAGTTAATGAAAATGGTGAACAGAATGTATTTGCTTTCATGGCCGATGAATCGGTTGATGAAAGTAATAAAGAACAACTAAGTTTGTTTGGCAGATTCTGTCATAAAATTTGGGGTTTTGGTGAATATTACTTGGGTATTGTCAATGTAGAAGATGTTACTGCAAGGGGGCTTATGGATTATATTGAACAGTTTTTTGTAGCTAAAGGTTTAAACTTGGAACAAGTATTATTTGTTGCCTTTGATGGCACCAATACAATGTCGGGTGAAGTAAAGGGAGTTCAGAGGCTGTTTAGACATGCATCAGTGTTTTCTAAATATATTAATTGTAGAAACCATAAATTAGCTTTATGCATGAAACACCTCATAAAGAGGTATGATGTGCTGAGGGAGGTTGATAGTATGTTGGTAAGTTTAGCTCATGTTGAGAGAAAGAGAACAGAGAAGTGCACAGAGGTCAGATATCCTTAGAAATATACAATCAGTCCAAGGCCTTGCAGTATTGATGCCAGTTAAACCATCCGTAACTAGAGGTTGACTCACAAGAGTTGCTGGATCGTGTTTTTGCAAGGTTTGAGTGTTTTCTAGATGCTCTCGATCAGATTTATGATAAAAAAAAAGAACCAGAAGTGTTAGGCATTAGAATGCAGCTTCTGAAACCCTGTAATATTTCCATGATGCTAACTCTGTGTGACATTTTACCCGAGGTAAATAAACTAAGTTTAATTTTACAAAGTGAAAATACAAACTTTACAAAATTACCCATGTATGTTAGTAGCACTATTCCAGTCTGCAGGAAATAGCAGAAACTTTGTCTGGCTGTGAACACATGCAGCAGTTTGACAGATTTCTTGACGTATCTACCGAGAGGCAACCCTATGCAAGACGTATGAGAGGTGGAAATCTCTTTAATTTTGACAATGCTGTTTTTATAAGAGAAGTTCTATCCCCAATGATATATGATCTGGTTAATGAGATAACAAGGATTAATCCAGCTGTTTTAAAGTGGGTCCACCAGACCCAGATTTGGGAAAATTTACGCGCACTTCAGCTGGTTTGGGAATTTTTACCAAAATCAAAACACTGTGTTTTTCCATGTAGTTCTCTGATCTTTTGTTAATGAATGCTGTTACTGTGTATATATATATATATATATATGATTCAATCATGATTTGATTTTAGTTATTAATAAAAACAACTACAATAATATATCCAAGTGTTGTTTTATTTTACAAAGAATTCACAGTTCTATTTTTCTATTTGGACCAAAGTCTTTAAATCTGTTAACCATATCTTCCAAATCAGCGTCACTGAACATTTTGGGTGCAAGTAAACAAATTCTCATCAGTGCATCTAATGACTGACTGTTAAGCCTTGTTCTCAAAGGAGTCTTTATTAACCCCATTTGGCTAAAACACCTTTCAACAGAGGCAGTGCCAGTTGGTATGATTTGAGAAAATGACAGAATTTTATAGATATTTGGATAAGTACATTTTAGACTTAAATCATTGTCCATTTCAAATAATAAGTCCCTGCAAGTTAAAACCTTCTCATTTTGAGCAAAGTGTTGTTTGTAAGTAAACATATGGTGTTTGTAGGATTGGAATTCAGTTTCTAGCCTAGTGCCATCCACCAATGGAGGAGCAGAATTTACAACTCCTTTATATGTATCATGTTTTTCAATGCCATAATGATCACAAAGAACTTTTATATCATTTTTGCCATAGTCAAGTAAATCTGACAAATCTTCTGGCAGATTTCTAAGGTCAAATACCCCAAATGCTTTCAAAACACTGTCAAGACTGAAAGCATCAGTTATCTCATTAACCAGATCATATATCATTGGGGATAGAACTTCTCTTATAAAAACAGCATTGTCAAAATTAAAGAGATTTCCACCTCTCATACGTCTTGCATAGGGTTGCCTCTCGGTAGATACGTCAAGAAATCTGTCAAACTGCTGCATGTGTTCACAGCCAGACAAAGTTTCTGCTATTTCCTGCAGACTGGAAATAGTGCTACTAACATACATGGGTAATTTTGTAAAGTTTGTATTTTCACTTTGTAAAATTAAACTTAGTTTATTTACCTCGGGTAAAATGTCACACAGAGTTAGCATCATGGAAATATTACAGGGTTTCAGAAGCTGCATTCTAATGCCTAACACTTCTGGTTCTTTTTTTTATCATAAATCTGATCGAGAGCATCTAGAAAACACTCAAACCTTGCAAAAACACGATCACAGCAACTCTTGTGAGTCAACCATCTAGTTACGGATGGTTTAACTGGCATCAATACTGCAAGGCCTTGGACTGATTGTATATTTCTAAGGATATCTGACCTCTGTGCACTGTTCTCAAACAAAAGAGCTAAACTTACCAACATACTATCAACCTCCCTCAGCACATCATACCTCTTTATGAGGTGTTTCATGCATAAAGCTAATTTATGGTTTCTACAATTAATATATTTAGAAAACACTGATGCATGTCTAAACAGCCTCTGAACTCCCTTTACTTCACCCGACATTGTATTGGTGCCATCAAAGGCAACAAATAATACTTGTTCCAAGTTTAAACCTTTAGCTACAAAAAACTGTTCAATATAATCCATAAGCCCCCTTGCAGTAACATCTTCTACATTGACAATACCCAAGTAATATCACCAAAACCCCAAATTTTATGACAGAATCTGCCAAACAAACTTAGTTTTCTTTATTACTTTCATCAACCGATTCATCGGCCATGAAAGCAAATACATTCTGTTCACCATTTTCATTAACTTGACGCAATGAAGTTAGAACTTCTTCTTCTAATTTATTACTCATTATCTCTAAAAACTGATCAATCGAAGTGGGGGAAAGATATGTGTTATCATGATTACAAGTATCAAGATACAATTTTAGATCTTGTGATTCCATTTCATAAGCAATAAATTTAACTAACTCAGAAAAATTTTCCGTGTGAGCCCATTTTTTCCTAACCATGAAATGAACAGTTCGAAAAAGTTTTTTAACATAGTTTCTATTATTAACTCGGATTTGTTCATTTTTCTTCATATCTTGTTCTTGAATTTGCTTGATCACACTTCCTCTTCGAGTACTGTTATGATATGCAATTTGTCTCTGTACAGAAGTTCGATGCAAATTTGAATCATTATGCTTACTAAGGATCCTCCCAGGATGACCCCCATGTGATTTCCAAACAACAGGCCTTGAAACAAATGGGGCACTTTCATTGTGACTGTCTTTGTTTGACAAAGAGAAATTTTCACACACTTTGCATAAGAAGCCTTGTTTGCTCATGCTGTAGTATAGCCAGTTGAATTGTTTTTCATACTGTGCACCTCTTGGTTTACTGCCAAAAGCTGAGGCACACTCTTCAGTGTATGTATCAGATTCACCAAGTGTATTGTCAGTACCAGTACTTTTAACATCACAGCTGCTCGACTGGGAAGATGTTTTATCTATTTTATCAAAAGATTTGCTGAGATGATCACTAATCATATCAGTAGATTCATTTTTTATTTGTACTAGAGTCAGCTTCACTTTTATTTTCATTTGTATCACTGTAAGTGTTAGTGTAAGTGTTGGAAGAGTCGGTGTTAGAATTAAGAGTAACTGAATCTGCTTCACTTGAAGTTGTACTGCTACATAACTTATTAGATTTCTTAAACATTTCAGAAATTTTTAATGTGCCATCACTGTCCCTTTTCCTGATCTTCTTTATATAATATTTGCTGTTGTGACTCATCTTTCTGAAAAAATTAACGGACTTCAATTAATAAATATTTTTTCAGTCAATGGTAATCATTCAATGCACATGTCAACATTTAATATTTGGAATGGCAATTTATTATCATTTAATACACGTTAACATTATGATTAATATTTGACAAGTTATTTATACTAACATGTAAGCAATCAATCCCCCCCCCAATTCTTCAATTTCAATTCAAATAAATTGTAGGTATTTTTTTTTTTTTTTTTTTTTTTTTTTTTAGAAAAAAGTTAAACGGTAAATTACTAAATAGTCTATCTGGCTCAAATTTAATTTTCTAAAAGTTTCTGGTCTGCTCATTTCGGTCTGCCAATTCATAATAATAAAACATAAATAAACCACAAGATCGATAGGATTTCCTTTCCAAACAACCATACGTTTTTTTTCACAATTTTCATGTCATCGACGTAAAATTAATTCAAATCACATGCAATGTTAGTTGACCGTTTTTTATTATAAAGTTAACCGGTTTGAAATCGAAAATTTCAAAAAGACTGGTAGGCCTATCTGTTTTTATTGATTTTGATGTCAATACTAACACTTTTAATTTCATCGAGTCACGATCTCCAACTTCTATTTCTTCTATCAACCATGCCAACGTCAGTAACCAGGTCACCGACATCAAACACTTTACCGGAAATGGCTTTACGTCGAGACTAAATAACAAAACGATAACGGCTTGGAAGATACATTTTCATTACGGAATTAGCGGCCGATTCGGCAAATTGTACCCTGAATTTACAAGCCGATTGGGAATATTTCACTGAGGGGAATGGGTCCGCCAAGAGGGGAATGGGTCCGCCGGGCGGACCTAATTTATATAGTGGATTAATCCCTGGATAACTGATGCTTTCAGTCTTGACAGTGTTTTGAAAGCATTTGGGGTATTTGACCTTAGAAATCTGCCAGAAGATTTGTCAGATTTACTTGACTATGGCAAAAATGATATAAAAGTTCTTTGTGATCATTATGGCATTGAAAAACATGATACATATAAAGGAGTTGTAAATTCTGCTCCTCCATTGGTGGATGGCACTAGGCTAGAAACTGAATTCCAATCCTACAAACACCATATGTTTACTTACAAACAACACTTTGCTCAAAATGAGAAGGTTTTAACTTGCAGGGACTTATTATTTGAAATGGACAATGATTTAAGTCTAAAATGTACTTATCCAAATATCTATAAAATTCTGTCATTTTCTCAAATCATACCAACTGGCACTGCCTCTGTTGAAAGGTGTTTTAGCCAAATGGGGTTAATAAAGACTCCTTTGAGAACAAGGCTTAACAGTCAGTCATTAGATGCACTGATGAGAATTTGTTTACTTGCACCCAAAATGTTCAGTGACGCTGATTTGGAAGATATGGTTAACAGATTTAAAGACTTTGGTCCAAATAGAAAAATAGAACTGTGAATTCTTTGTAAAATAAAACAACACTTGGATATATTATTGTAGTTGTTTTTATTAATAACTAAAATCAAATCATGATTGAATCATATATATATATATATATATATACACAGTAACAGCATTCATTAACAAAAGATCAGAGAACTACATGGAAAAACACAGTGTTTTGATTTTGGTAAAAATTCCCAAACCAGCTGAAGTGCGCGTAAATTTTCCCAAATCTGGGTCTGGTGGACCCACTTTAAAACAGCTGGATTAATCCTTGATTATATAATAAATATTGTTATATTTATAATCATGTATTCATTATTTACTTTCTGTGTTACACCACTGCGGTAGCTCAGTTGGTAGAGTGCTCGCTCCGTAAGTGGTAGGTCGTTGGTGTGACCTTTGACCGGTCTGACCAAAGACTTGAAAGTGGGTAGTGACTGTTCTTTCGCCAAATACTTGGCATTACGAAATGAAAGTCACAATTCATTCGAATGGGAACTTAAAATATATGAGGTTCCATCTCACGGTGGGCTTGGCACGCTAAAGAACCCTGCTGTATAATGCCATCAGTGCAACACACAGGCAAAATTTCTGCACCTTTGTCTATTACTGGCGGCATCTCGATATAAGTGAAATATTCTTGACTGGGACCTTAAACACCATTACTCAACTTGACTCACTCCCAGGTTACACATGTAAGTGCAAAATCAGGTTCTAAACATAATCATCAAGGATGTTGATGATCCACTGATAAGGTAATAATAACGACATGGTTTTGCTAGGGTTCTGAGAGAAAAGTTTGAAGTTAAAAAAATTGTTCATTGACCAAAATGGGATGTGAATGGCAACTGAACTTAAACATTTTTTTTTTTAAATATTCCCAATTAAACTTTAAAGTAGGCATAAAAAAATTAGAGTTGGCCTATTACTTGACAAGGCATCTGAAGGCCTAATTTCTATTACTAGTATTTATCCTCATATATATTTCAGGTTTTCTAGAAGAACATTAAACATCATGAATATTGCAGTAGAAGCAGTACATTTTTAGACCACCTGATATGGAGTTTTTACTTGGTGGATTGGGAGCATGTGGTGCAGGCTTTTTCACCAACCCTCTAGAGGTAGTGAAGACTCGGATGCAGCTACAGGGAGAACTAAAAGCCAGAGGACAATATGCTATACACTATAGACATGCCTTGCATGCATTTTACACTATTGCTAAAACTGATGGTGTACTTTCGTTACAAAATGGATTGATCCCGGCTTTGTGGTATCAGCTATTTATGAACGGTTGTAGACTTGGTAGTTATCAAGTAATTTTGAATCTAGGATTAACTAAGGATAAAGAAGGAAATATTAGTTTTTTCAGAAGTGTACTGGCTGGAGCTGCTTCTGGATGCCTTGGTGCTGCTGTCGGAAGTCCTTTCTATATGGTATAAACATTTATAAATTTATAAACCCTGCAAACAAAGTTGGGGTGGGAGGGTATACACAGCAACACCTTGTCTGTCTATCTGGTTATTTATCCTAATATCATTTCCATACCATATTGTCCATGTCTATAGATGTATTTTGATCAAACTTTGCATAAATGTATGTAAACCAACATAAGACGATGTGTCACATACCAAATTTATATGCATGGGTCAAGGGTCAAAGTCAAAAGGTCAAATCTTAGAAATACTATAACAAATAGACATGTTGGCAACAGGGCAGTATTTTTGTCCAAGAAACTACTCTAGTTAGCTTACACAGTGTGTATACAGTAAAACCTCATCATAATGCCCCTAGTTAGTTTTGCCAGTTCACATATTATCACATTATTGAAGCGTCAGTACTGTAAACCAATTTTTATTCGTGGATATAAACTTTCACAATTTTTTTGCCCAAACTATTTCGCGATATTGACTATAGCTGAATATTTGGTATAAATACTAGTAATACCATTTTCAAAAACATTTTAGTGTCGATTAACTTTTGTGATTATTTTGTCCTTGTAAAACACGCCAAGGTTAATTGCATACAAATAAAAGTTTGTTTACAGTATATATTTTCTCTATGCTCCTTCTCTATAAGCCTAGATCACTCAATTTATCATAAAACCCCTTTAAAACACTAAAATCTGAGTGAACAAATGATGATGATAAATTGATGTGATTGCGGTTTGCTGTATATTAAATTTTGTGTAAAGTAATTCCAACCTATTTGTTTTTATTTATTTTCTTAGATTAAAACACAACTTCAATCCAGAGCTGCTGCAGAAATAGCTGTTGGGCATCAACATCCACATGAAGGTATGATCCAAGGCTTTCGAACTGTTTTTAAAGAGTATGGTGTGCTTGGTTTGTGGAGAGGTGTTAATGCTGCTATACCCAGGGTCATGGTTGGATCAGCAGCACAGTTATCAACATTTTCTGTATCAAAAGACTACATCAGTAGGATGGAGGTACAGTAATTATATATTATACATTTATTGCCTTTAAGTGAGGGAGATATGAACATTTGTTCAACCACAGCAAGTCATATTTTTTGAGGGGAATAAATGGTTTATTATTATACCTAAATGAAAAGACATCATGGTAATAAATTAGAAAGTTGGTTTTGTAATTTTTTGAAATGGCCATAAAGCTTTCTCCCTGTCATTTCTTCTCCTATTGGAAGGAGGCAAGCTTTACAATGTCAAAACCGGTTCTCTAACAATGATGCCATAATCATTGTGCATTATGGTGTGCAATAATGCCTTATGAATCCTTTTAGCCGCACTGTTCTTCATAATAAGAAATTCTCAATAATTTTTTGGGAATACTATACAGCCAAATTTTGTTCATGTGAATTTCACATGAAGTTTTAACATGAAATTAACTTGAATCGAACTTATATGTGAAGTTCATGTGAATCTCACATGAAATTAATTTGAATTTCATATGGATTTTGTGTGAAATATTTCATGTGAATTTCATCTGAATTTTTTTTTACAAAAAGGTGTCCATTTACAAGGAAAAATCTGATATCTATAATACAAGGTATCAATTTATAACAAAAGTTTATGCTTGAAATTATCTTTTTTCAATTTTCATACCATTTATATTTTTTTTCATGTGAAATTCACATGAAGTAAATTCATGTAAAAAATTTCATGTGAAATTTGTGTGAAAATCACATGAAATTCATATGAATTTCTCATGAACAAAACTTGGCTGTATATATAGTCAAACTCCATGCGAGATGGAACTTTTGCAAGAAATTAAATTTATTTCAATATGAAAAAGGGACATGATCTCCATCTAATGAATTATAGAAAATAAGAGGCAAAATATATTTATTTTATCACAATACATTTGCATGGAAAATGGATTGGATGGGGTAAAACATTTTTGAAAGGCATCTTGGATTAGGTATAAATAATGCATTGGATGAATGGCGTTTTATGCTCCAGTCAAGATTTTTTCCCCTAATATGGAGGTAATGAGTTCTAGGATGATGGTCGGAGATAGATTGCTCACAGAAAAAAAGAAAACAGTTACGGCACCTTCAGCAAAAAACAAAAAAAATCTTTCCAACATTAGGATCTGCCCAAGTTTGATTCCAAACTATGTGGTGAGAGGCATTGTACATAATCCATAAGCATGCACCTTAGACCACTTGACCACCAATTCACTGTCGTATTAATGAGATACATTACAATATATCTTAACTGAACACCCTCTCGAGAGTTGTTGAGATTAAATAGATACATGTATAATGTATTGGTTTACAAAGGACTGACAAGTTGATTTACCAAAGGACATAAGATAGATTTTTATGTTTTCATTGATCAGTTTAGATGTTCCTCTGTATAAAAAAAACATGTTCAGTTGAAATTCGTTTCTAAAACCGGATACATATTTTTCTTTACAGTATGGATATTCATACTTATACAGACAACCAAAAGGTTATGATTCCATTAAAAACTTACTTAATATTTTTTATCTTTTAAGGCACTTTTTGAATATAAATATGGTTGTCATTGTTCTCAATATAAATGTATTTTAACTTTAAAAATACTGTTTTCATATTTAACACATTTTTCATAATCATTGTGTTGAATTTTTCCTGTACAGCATCATTGTCATATGTGATTGTATCTAATTGTTGTTTTAATTTTTAGCTTTACCACATGTCTGTTAATATATATCTTGTTTCTTTCAACACAATTTTTGAATTATATTGTCAGTTCTGAGAAAATTTTGCTTTCATAAAAGGTTGCAATTGTATCTGTTGGTCATGTTCACAGTTGGTTACATATTGTTTCAGTGTTGCATCAGGAATTGTTTTAGCTTTCTGTTTATATTGCTTTATATGGTGCATGCATCAGTGCAGGTAATTCTGATGTGCTGTATTTTCGTGCATGTGTATGAATTCTATTTGAATACTTGTATACTGCCCGACAATGCCATACATTATCATTGCAAAACCTTAGTCTAATTATATTAGTATCAAGTCAAATAGTGAAGGGAACATAATCTTACTCACATTAGAATAAAGCAATTGAGTTCTCACCATTATAATAGCTCAGTGGTTATAGTGCTCGCTTCGTATGTGGAAGATTCTGGTTTTGAACCCTAGCCAGGTCTGACCAAGACTTGTAAATATGTTGCGACTGGTCTTTCAACAAGCACTCGGCGTTTAAAAATAATAGTCACAGGGTCCTTTGGAAGAGACCTTAAAACCAATGTCTTTTGTCATGGCATGATGCAGGCATGGCACATTAAAGAACCCTAATTGCACATTGCAAGTACTATGGTAGCTTGGTAGAGTGCTTGCTTCGAAAGTGTGAGGTCCTAAGTTCAAACCCCAACCACATCTGACCCAACCCTGAAAGTGGGTAGTGACCAAGACTAGTAAATATGTAGTGAATGTTCTTTTGCCAAGCACTCAGCATTACGAAATGAAAGTCACAGTTCTTTCGGAGGGGAACTTAAAATAAAAGAGGTCACATGTCAGTAGGCATGGCATCATAAAGAACCCTGCTGTATAATGCCATTAGTGCAATGCACAGACAAAATTTTTGCACATTTGCCTATAGCTGGTGACATCTCAGTATAAATGAAATATTCTTTACTGGGACATTAAACATCATTACAGTAAAATATGTTTATAACGAAGCCCTTGGGACTCTATTTTTAACTTCGTTATAAGCGATTTCGTTATATTGTTATAAAATAAACTTATATAGAGAAGCGGTTGGGCCAATAATTGACTTCGTTCTAAGTGTGTTCCTTGTATATGTGTTTTATTGTACTCTAACTCCCTGCACATTGTACTGAGCACACTGCAATGCCACTTCACCTATAGCTGGTGATGTCTCAATCTAAATGAAATGTTAGTGACTGGGACATAACACCATTCAATCAATCAATCAATTAATCAATCAATCAATCAATCAATCAACTGGGTTCAAATTCATAGTGGTCATATGATATACCTTATACTTAACCAGAGAGAGAGAGAGAGAGAGAGAGAGAGAGACAGAGAGAGAGAGAGAGAGCATTTATATCTTTACTTGTCTATACAATTTGATTTTCTTATTTTCAGCTATTTCCAAAGGACAGTTTATGGACAGCATTGTTTGCTAGTATGTTAGGAGGAGTCATGGTAACCATTTGTATGACACCGTTCGACGTCATCAGTACGAGGATGTACAATCAGGGCCTAGACAAAAACGGAAATGGACTTCTGTACAAAGGTTTCCGGGATTGTTTCATCAAAATAATGACCAAAGAAGGAATATGGGGATTTTACAAAGGATGGGGACCTTCTTACTTGAGATTAGCACCACATACTACCTTAAGTCTTTTATTCTGGGATCAGTTAAGAAAGGAGTATCTCATATTTAAAAAAGAAGACACTAAAAGTGAAAGTTGATAATATATGGTGTTTAGTTATTAGGAAAAAGGCATTATACCTCAGACAATTTATTTCATGTACTTTTTATGATAAAATGAATTTGACATAGAGGTTATAAGGTTCACTGAAATAGTTAATTTTTTAGCATGTTTAGGCCTAAAATTAAATGTGTTTCCACTAACCCAACCAATTCCAATCAGGCTAATGTTTTTTGTCTACCCTTAACTTTTTATGACAGTATTTTGACATGCCCTGTTAAAGTTGGTATTCCTGTTTCATATTGTGCATTACAAAAATACCTACCTATTACAAAAATTGTACATATGTAGAAAAGTGTATAGCTAATTCAAAAGGTTAATTTTATAGAAAAAATAAAATGGTGATACATGTGGTAATGGCTGGTTGTTATTTGCAGATGGTCTTTATATAATATGGTGCTAAGACAGGTTTAACCCTCTTGCTACCATAGTAAATTTCAATGCAATGTTAATAGTGCAAAATTGATGTTCACAATGTGAATGAATATGTAATCAACAATAGTTATGATGTCATATGTGTTTTGTAGTAATATGACATCATTAGTTAATAGTAGTTTTTAATCCAAATAGTCAACATTTGAATTTTTGTTTACTTCACAAAAAAGTTATAAATATTTTTTAGTCTTGTAAGTTGTAACCAAGAGCTCTCATTTTCTTTAAAAGGATGTATGTTTCCCTGTGACACGCTGTCAGTAGCCTACACATGTCTCCCATATCAGACACAAAATTCCCGCCTTTTAACAAGGAAAAAACAATTTTCTGTCTTACCCTAGGGTGAGACAAGCCACACAGGCTATGACATCACAATATGATATTGTGATATTAACAATTTAAATTGTGATGTCATTGGTTGCAAAAGCGAAAGATATACTTTTTGCATAGTTTTAGCTTAATGTTTTACCATAAAAGCTTTACAATACATATTTTGGATATGGGAGAAAAAATTCAACCCCTGCTTTGTAATGAAGACAGAAATCTCAACCTCTGGGACGAGATACTTTTTTCAAACAGGGGTAAGCCTCGGTCTAAAAAATAAAGGTTGAGATTTCTGTGTCTCCACTACTAAGCAAAGATAGATTCTATTAGTGTGTTTGGCAGCATGAGGGTTAAAAAAATATGAACAGGAGGCAACTTTCGAGGCAGAGTGCCCAAAAGACGATCAAACTTGATCATTTAGAGGAAGTAAAAGTTGTAACAAGGTTTCTGTGGGTGAACCTGCAGAAGGATCATTACCGAAACTTGTGACATACATTTCACGTATTGCTCATATTGTTAAGACAAATTTTTATTGCATTGATAGAGTCAGAAATGTACGGAAGATGAGAAGGGTCAACAAAAATAAAAATATAACTAGTGCGCATGAGTTGCTAACTTGTGCACACGAGTTAGTATCTGGTGCACACGAGTTTCACAACTTGAGCACACTAGTTACTAACTTGTGCACTCAAGTTAGTAACTCATGCGCACCAGATACTAACTTGTGCGTGTAGGCTAGCAACTCGTGCGCTCCAGTTATATTTTTTATTTTTGGTGATCCTTCTCATCTTCCGTAGAAATGTGTTTAGATATTACATGTACCCGGTATCTGTATTTTTTATTTCGATCATCATTTGTATATTGTGGTAGCTCAGGATTTTATTTTAGAAATATATGTATACAACATCTTTCATATGTTTTCTTTTTTATAAAAAGTTGTCATGCAATTAGCATAGGAACTCAATTACATGGCATTTTATAAACTTTTGTTTAAAAAGAATCATGCTTTATCGATATTATTATGAATATCGCCATGTAAAAAATTGAACTTTTGTGTTTTGTAAAATTACTAATTACCCCGATAATATACACATTTTCAAAAAGAGGAAATTAACATATTTAGTAGAATCTCATTACATGCATGATAAACATATATATTTATATATATTTATGATATATATTTATGCATTTGTTTTGATATTCTTTTGTATTATACCTCATACATTTTAGTTTCTATTGAAAACCATTGTAACTACTCCGGGCCATATAACCGTATATAAGCCTTGAGCTACGGCCCGAACGTTAGATAAATTATCTCCCCTGATGGGAAGTTGTACCCATTGAAGCCTCAATGACATTGCGTTAAGGTGGCACCCATACACGACTCGGTTTTTTGCAGTCGGAAAACAACTTGTGGGGAATGTAAGCACTAACAAATTTTCCTTACCTGTTTCATCAAAGTAATGGTTACCTAAAATTACCTATCCTTCCTCTGAATCTAGATCTTCAGAGAACAAAATGGATCCTGGCAAAACGGAGTCCAAGACGTGAACATCAATGTTTTGTTTTCGGAACTAAGTACACCAGTCAACGTTACAAAAATTTTTGAATAAAAACCAAAACAACACAACATTTTCACTGTCTCATCAATAAACCTAACTCGGCTTTGCTTCGGTCCACATGTCATTTTGGGCTAACTGCCCGGACCATAAACTGCCATATGGCCTCAAGCCTACTGAAATATTTGTTGATTTAAAAAAGGTAAATGTTAATCATATTTCTGTCAGTCAAGTCTGTCGTAAAGGTTGCATCTACAATGCATGGTATATAAACACAAATAAAGTTTCCTTTTATGGAGGGGTCTCATTGAAGTTGTTTAAGATGTGGGCTTTCAGGTTGCAGCTCCTCTCATTTCCTAGGTTTGAATCAAACTTTGATAAATCTTTGTGTAAGAAAGTTTGTAGGTTTATTGTGGGAGGTTGATGGTTTTATCTTGGCTCTGGTTTCCAGCACCATACCAGAACTGACTGCCCAATATAAGCAGAAACTTCACTGGGTTGCTAAGTCACATTATGGAACTCAATACAATATTAATCATGTAAAAAACATAACTTTAAGTTTCAAAGATTTCTTTGGTACCAGCTTAAATTATTCTGTATTTCACTTGTTAGGTGAATTTACTTGATCATGTCTAATTTGCGTATTAATTACTGGGTATTTTCAAAGCAAAATCAAGGCTCTTATAAGTAATATGTCATGTCTTAACTCAAGTACATGTAATCTTTTGAACAAAACCATTACTGTCTGGTCATCCAATTAAATTTTGATTGAGTGTAAATTTGTAGATTCATTTTGCAATAAGAATCCATTATGAGTAGCCATGTAGGATAGTGAAATCTCACCTTCTAGGTTGAAGATCTCACTTACAGACAAGGCTTGCAGAGTCTCCGACAGAAATGTTCTACCCTCACGTTGAGATTTCCCTATCCTACATGGATAAACTGATAATGGATTATTTTTCTTCCATTTTAATATCCCATTTCAATGTCAAATACCGGTATACATGTATCAGATAATTTTGTCATTTCCTCAGTATCTCGCGCAATATTTGGAAGTCACAATATCCATTTCTCCTATTTTCTGCTTTATATAAGCCCCTCTTGGGGAACCCTTTTATAATGCCATAATTTGACTGTCAGAACAAATGGTGGCAATGAATAGATTTTACTGTATGCAACATTCCAACCAAATCTTGCCACAAGAGTGCCGTATACCGGTATGTAATTTTTCTAAAATACTCTTGAAATCGCACAATTTTGTTTTATATTGGAACTTTGTGATATAGAGTATAGCTAGTGTGTTTTTTTCCCAATAAGCTACAAAAATGATAGTAGTTAAGTAATGTATACTATATTGTATTTATTTGTGCAATATCAGATTGTTAAAACATAGCAAACATGGCCAGTATAACACAATTGAATAACTGTAAACATATTTAATTTCGTGTGTACTTATTTTTTTTTAAATATGAAATTTAGACATATCCCCATAGTTGAATTTTTGCGTTTTTTAAAACATGCACTGTAAGATAATAAGTATAATATAATTTTTGCTTGGTATTAATTTTGACACAAAACAAACGACTTCTTAATAAGTGAAAATTAGTACACCGCAAAAATAAATATGTTTATATTGTATTTATTGGTGCAATGTCAGATCATTAATACGTGTACATAGCAAATATGGCCAGAATAACACAATTGAATTGTATTTCTTTAAAGAAAAGTACTAAAATGAAGTTCTGTCAGTCCTTCCATCCCTCTGTCCCACTTTTGTCAAGAGTAATTCTCTAAAAAATGAATCAGAATTTTATGAGACTTAATTGTCGCTTAGCATGATCAACATTGATAGGAGATGCACATATTATTAACACAAGTTGGTTTGCAAATTACCCTTGGTGATATGATCCTTGGAATTTTTCAAAGGGGAATCGTTGTCCAAAATAAATTTCTAAAACTATATTCATGTGCATTAGAAGTTTATAAAACTCGACATTATCATTGCTGATGTGCATATTATTGACCCATTCCTCTTGGATTTGAATTTTTTCAAAGGAAGATTCTTGTCCAGATTAAATCTCAAAAACCGTTATTGTCAGAAGTTTACAATATTGATGTTTTTAGAAAGTATCAACAGCAATAGAAGATGCACAAATTATTAACTTGAGTTGGTTTGCCAATTTTCATGGGAGTTATGGCCCTTTGAAGTTGTCAACCTGACGTATATCTCCATAGGTATATATCAGCAGTATTATGTAAAACGCCTCCTTTATTGTGTTATTTTTGTTGTATATTCAGTGGTGCTTTCAACAAGGTTTACAGCATGTACATATATTTTCTGGTCCCCAAGCACAGATATTTCCTAACACACAAGTATCATGGAAATATTGATCAATGTGAAAGACGTGTAGTTTAATATATGTTAATAGTTAAGTTATAGTTTGTTAAAATGACTAAAATTTGTTGAAGTTATATATGATTTTCAGCTCACCTGGCTGAAAGGCCATGTAAAGTTATGACATAAATAGCAGTGTGTGTATGTTTGTGCATTGTGAGTGTCTTCTCCAAAACTACTAGGCTGATTCCCATGAAACTTTCATTGTATCTGAGCAAGCACATTTCTGGATTATTAATTATATTGCCATGACAACAAGGAATTAGTCACTTGATTTCAGTGGCTCACAAATCTTAAAATCTCTAGGGTTTACCAGTATTTTGGCTATTTCTGTTTTGCATGTAGACCCCACATTGCAACTGGTGTTTCTGTGTCCAGGTGAGCACTACAGGCCAATTTTTACTGTGATCTGTGTTATTTTGGTACTACATATTAGTTTGATTGTACATGTACATACTGTTTTTGACCTGTCTGTTATCTGTCTAGGTTAACATTACAGGGACACAAAGGTTTTGGAAAATCTTTAGAAAAAAAATAACAGTGGGATAAAATCTTAAGAAAAAATCAAAATAATAGTTATAATATTCTGTTGAGTGGTGCATGTAGTAAAGTTTCAAAGTTTCTATGATTTGGTATATCAAAAATAATGTACAGTAAAACCTATCTATAAAGGCAACCCAAGGGAATTAGTAAATTTTTACTGGCCTTTATAAGCGGGTGGCCCTTATTGGTCTTTTATACAGATTAAAAGAATATGAATATAGAGTGATTGTTATAAAATTTTACTGGCCTTTATAAGCAGGTGACCCTTATGCAGAGGTGTCCTTAACATAGTTTTTACTGTATTGTAGTATTGATCAATACTCATAGCCTGTATGTTGCATATTTTTTTTTGATTGCCTGGATATATTTTTTTCTTTTGTTCAATATAGAACCAGATGGACATCTCATAGAACTCATACTCAGAGTATTAAATAGTTTGTATATTATAATGTTTATAAAATTTGTGCATAGGTAAGGAAAATATGAAATACTTATTTATATTTTAGGGTATTTTGAGATTAAGTTTCAGCTTTTGAAATTCGTTATAGTTGTGAATTTTTTGTGTAACTATTATAATTAAAATAACTTGTTGTTTTTATAATCTGTAAGTTGTTTTGTAAATAAAAATTTATATTTGGACTATGGCTATTTTATTTAATTTAATGTCTTTGTCATATTATCAAAAATATCATTAGTAACTAGTGATAGTAATAGCAAGACAGTATAGATTGTTCACGATTTGATGGCAGAGTGAGCTGAGTGGCAAGTCTATTTCACCCAAATAGGTTATATTAGCAGATTGTAGTTATATATAATCACGCCATCCTACGCTTTCTTTCTCAAAACAACCCTAGAATAGAGTCCCTGTATTTATTGCCATCAGATGGTGAACGACCAATACTACCCTGGTTTAGCTATCAAGATAACAACTTTCATGTTCTATATTTTAGATTACTATATTTTTGACCACATATTCTAGCTGTTCAGTCCACGGGGGTAATCCTGATACACCGTATAACTTCACAAAAACGAAACTTTAACAGAAAGCAAAAGGTTATTCGCATTATACTAGTATTTGATGGTATTTAACTTCCTCATATAAAATCTTGCGAGAATTATTGATATTTTTCACGTACCTGTAACATTTCTATTTTTCGCAGGTCCTTTTGTTTAGCAGCTGATTTTAATAAAGCGGTTTTAGATTCAAATGATGTTTCTACTCAAAATTCTCAAGAAATGTCTATACTTTCATAAACTTGCGAAGACAGAATATTTACTCTGCTTTTTAGCGAAATTTCATGTTTCGTTTAAGCGGAGTGGCATAAATGTTACGCTTTCCGACCAGCTGTGTTATGCTTTACGTGAAGACATGTTACGCTTTCCGTTAAAGTTTCGTTTTTGTGAAGTTATATGAAAACCCGTCTTCGTTGCTCTTTAACGTAAAGCGTAACGACCAAAAATGTATGATTTTACTCGGACGTAAATAAAAACCGACGGAATACTCCGACGTAAATGAAATACGGTGTATCAGGATAACCCCCGTGCAGTCTTTCACAGCATTATATGGAGTTGTGATTTTTTTTAAATTTCGTTTTTACTGGCGTTCATCGGTTATGCTTGTCTTGCAATGATAGACATAGAAGCTGTTTAGTTATACTTACTATAAAACAGTTGCACCAAGAAGGTGTACTTCTCCACCATGAATACAGTTGAGTATTGGTGTTTAACGTCCCATTTAAGAATATTTCACTTATATCAAGACGTTGCCAGCTATAGGCGAAGGTACAGACCTTTTGCATGTACGTTTCGCTGGTGGCATTATACAACATGGTTCTTTATCGTGCCACGCTTACCGTGACACTATACCTCGTTTATTTTAAGTTAGCATCCGAAAGAACTGTGACTTTCATTTGGTAATGCTGACTACTTGGCGAAAGAACAGCCATTACCTCATTTCAAGTCTTGGGTCAGACCCGGTAGGGGTTCTAACCCATGACCTCCCCTCGATATAAGAGAAAGAATTTTGATTGGCGCGTAAGATACCTATCAGAAATAGAGACCCTAAGAGTGAGGGATCACGGGACCAACTTATAAGTTTGGAAATCCCTTAAATATAGCTGATAACTGGAAACTGCCAACTATAAAATTAAAATGTTTTGTCAATGATGTTTTTAACATAAGCAAAATATGCCAAACTATTAGAACGTTAGTCAGTAACATTTAATACAAATTAAATGTCACTGGATCTACCAGATTAAATTTTGTCGCACAACTGCTGTAGACAATTTTCTGTCTGTTGGTACAATGTAGATGAATCAGTGTATAACGGATTTGGGCGTTACGATTATTTTGGAATGACTGATTTGAATATTATAAAATTTTAATACTTCAGTGTACTATTTTTACGTATACAAATAATTTTTCTCATTGTAATTTAAACATTGTCCGTTAATTTTCTTGCCGCGATGGTAGAACTCGAAAACTTGCAATTTTGCTTATGGTAATTTGCGTTTGAGTATACATGTATATGTTTATTATAAAATTTTATGAAAGAATAAAAACGAGCCATTTACTATCTATATTTTTTAGAAATGAGAGAGAGAGAGAGAAATGGATAACCTGCAACACAGGAGGTTGTTCTATGGATGTTTTGAGTTGATAATGAAGTTCTAATATTTTAATTTCGATAATTACAATACTTATCAGTATTCTGTGATTATTGTTTTTATCCCTAATTTGATTTTTCCGTTAGTCACATGTAACCCCATACACACACGATCTATGATTTGTTAATTTGGAGAATGATTGCCAGCGATTGGTAATTCTGTTTCCAGAAAATATACACCGTTTTAGAAGCTAGGATAACAGCGGTAAATCTACACCTGTAATAGTATCACTGATAATATTAATTTATTACACTCATATTGATGTTAAGGTAAGCGATTTTTTAAAATATATATTGTGAAGAATTTTTTTATGGAGTTGGTCTTTAAAAAAATTAGAAATTGGATATTGTTTGTGAAACATTTCACCATAATAAAATTTAATAAGTGTAGTGTCGTAATTTTCTTGTCAAATATTTCTTTCGGAAAAATTCAGAACCCCATTTTTTTAATTTAGAATTAGAAATACAATTTTAAGGGTAAAACTCGATATAGATTTTACTATGACAAAATTGAATGTTTTCAAATATGAACTCAGGATACAATGAGTAATATCACATTTTTCAATCAAAACCCCAATTCCACATTTTAGAAAAAATGCTTTTTTTATTTTAATTTTATAATTATTAAAACTATTTTATTTCAAAAATGTGAAATAGAAGTTTTGAATGTTCTAAAAGAATTATTTCTTAATTTCGATATGCCATAAGAAATTTGGAACATACGGAGTAATTATATCTTTAATAACATGAAGTCATTGCACAATTGACTTTTATTTTACTTTTTTGTGATAACAGAACGAAATGTAATTATTAAAATCATCTTCTGTTAAGAGCTTCGACCAAGATGCGCCTCGTGTCAGATCCTAGTTTGGGAATGTTCAATTTGTTTGACGAAGGTCGCTGGTTTTCTCCCGTCACTCCGGTTTCCTCCACTATCCATGAACTGGCCGCGTCGATATAAGTGTGTGAAAGAATTTCGACAAAATTAAAGCCCAATATCCCATACATAATACTGCCAAAAGAATATTCGACAACGAATCAAGATTTTGTAGTATTTGAAAGTGAAATTTCAAACTTAAATCATCTAAATGTATATAAAACAAAGTTGTTTTCTTTGAATCCTTTCGGCAAAATATAAAATATTGGGAAAAAATTAAAATAACAACACCATTTTAGCCAAAAGAAATTTTCAGCTTAGCAAAATGCTGTTTATGTTGTAAAAGTTTGACTGTAATGATAACCAGTTGTAAAAATGTACAGCAATTTATAGATGTCAGTCTGAATCCTCGGTTAAGATTTGTTTTGATCGAGTTGAATTATAATATATTGATTTCTAATATTTCTAAGTAGTTAATTCACTGTTCTGTAAGTTCGTTTTCTTTTTTCAGGTGGACAATCTAACACAAGATGGGCAAAAAACACGACAATGTCGGACAAAGTGCCGCCATTTATGTTGGTTCGGTGGCGAATTCAATCGGAAGTCCGGAAATGGATGACGTACATTCCACCATATTGAAGAAAGGTTAGTTGTGCTGAAATATGTTACTGTGTCTCAACAAATTAAAAAATCCCAAAGTCAATGTGTCTCAACAAATTGAAAAATGCCCAATGTTTTCCTCAATGTGTCTCAACAAATTAAAAAATTCCCAATGTTTTCCTCAATGTGTTTCAACAAGCTGAAACATTCCCAATGTTTTCCACAATGTGTCTCAACAAATAAAAAAAATTCCCAATGTTTTCCTCAATGTGTCTCAACAAATTGAAAAAATCCCAATGTTTTCCTTAACGTGTCTCAACAAATTATAAAATCCCCAATGTTTTCCTTAATGTGTTTCAACAAGTTGAAAAATTCCATATGATTTCCTTAATGTGTCTCAACAAATTGAACAAATCCCAATGTTTTCCTTAATGTGTCTCAACAAATTGAAAACTTCCCAATGTTTTCCTGAAACTTCTGTGCGAGTTTCGTTGATTGAGTGTTCACGGCATATACATCGGGTATGTGTTTAAGTTGCGGCGAGACCCCAAGATGTAAAAAACCATGTTGGCTGAAATGAAATTGGTGTATGAAACGTCCACTTACAACACCATTCGAACTTGTGTTTAGAATCACCCTTTAGAGTAGAAAAATTGACATGGCGTAAACCAACATTAAACAAACCAACTGTCCTGTATATTAACCGGCAAATTCATTGAATTAGGGTCCCCCACCAGCAGGTTGTTTTATGTGATTTGCATTTATTTTTAAAGGGTCATAACTCTCAAGAAAATTAGCACTTCAACCCGGGTTAACGATGTGCACATGTCCTATCAATATTGATGCTCTGTGCCAACTTTCGTGAAATACTGCGTCTAATGTTATACATTAGTAAACTAAATAAAATAAGAAAAAACACTAATAATTTGCATGTAGCCTTGCGGTATACATGTATATTAGAAGGCGGCATTTATTGATAATTACATAACTGACATAAAATTAGATAACTTTAATGCTATACAATGACCACTTCGACTATTACAAAATAAAAAACCAAACCTTTTTAGTTATTGTTTTTCCTATGAAACTTAAACACTAGCACAAATATATACTGAAATACTTACTAGGATGAAAAACCATAGATAAAAAATTTATCGCCAAAAGTATGATAAAGAAAATTTCCCCGGGAAACCTTATAAGTATCCTAGTAGACATTATAACCAATTTTTGTTTACTTCAAAATTATTGAATTTTTATATAAACATTAAAGAAATGAAATGAAGCGAAGTGACCTCTGTATAACCCGTGCGTATAATGACATTCTTTATAAACCTCGTCCCCATATAGAGAAAAACTTGTAAGTACCAAATAGACAATTGTTTTTCGCTAAACGTTGTAACGTGAAAAACTAAGAGAATTAGCACAGACAAAATTTTTCGGAAGAACGGACGGACGGACGGGCGGACGGAAACTCGAATTTATTATTCTCCTCTTTCTTCGTAAGGCGAAGAATAAAAACTGGTATTGTATTTAAACACAGTAAAAATTGAAATTGTAATTTCCGAAAACATGCACCCCTCTGAAGCGCATTAAAGTTTATATTTTAGAAAGACTTGTTATTGTCACATTTAATAAAAATGCAATATATCAGGATGTTTGTTTTTAATCTTTTTATTTTATTTAGTTGGAATTTGTCGCGGAGAGCCGGTCACAGAATCAGGGAAGGCATTACAACTTGTGAAGATGTTGTGCTTGAATTTGTTGCCGATCATCGGATTGTGGGCTTACTCGGTTTACACCTTAGTGGAGAAAATGGACTACAAAACATTAAACGAACAGGTACATATCCGTATTCATCAAAAACACAACCCATGTATACCCATCCGCAGCGCACCTATCAAAACGAAACAATTTGCAACACATCCGTATACATCCGAAACACGCGCATCCTTTTAAAACACATTTAGCACACGCACAAGTTCTCGTATTCATCGAAAACACGATCATGTACGTACCCAGCTGCAACACACGTATCCCTCCGAAACAAAAACGTATACCCATACTTAACACACCCGTATCCATCCCAAACACATAAGTATCCATCCCCAACACACCCGTATCCATCCCAAAAACATAAGTATTCATCCCCAACACACCCGTATCCGGCCATCCAAAACAAAACATGTTCATCATCTGCAACACAGCCGTATCCATTAGAAACAGAAACGTACCCATCCGCAACATGCCCGTATCCATTCGAAACAAAGAACGAAACATACCGACCCTTCTGCAACACGCCCGTATCCACCCGAATTAAAGCCTGAATATACCCATCTAGAACACACACATACCCATCCAAAACATAAACGTACCTTTCTGCAACACAACCGTACTCATCCAAAACAAAAACGTTCCCATCTGCAACACACCCGTACCCAACAGCAACAAATTAACCCCGTATTCATTCCAAACAAAAACGATACAATCTGAAACACACATGTATCAATCCGAAACACACACGTAACCATCTGCAACATATCGATTTCCATCCGAAACTCAAACGTACCCATCTACAACACACCCACATTCACATACGCATGCACCAATCATTGCGATGTCAGTAATCTACCCAGTTTCAATTACTTACTTAAGATTCTTTAACTTAAATTTAACACATTATCGCAATCTTTTAATACTTTATTTTGTAAGATTAAATCCCATTCGGAACCTTGGTCATTAAAATTTTCGTTAACATTAAATTTGGCGATATCCTCTTAGAAAATATGCAATTTTACTGTATACGAATAAAACAAATCAAAATTTATGAAAGAATTTTTTAAAATAAAAAAATTAAGATGTTCAATATGCCATATACCATTATTCAAATTATTAAATTCACCATTAAACATACAGTCAATCCTGCCCTAAACGCCACCCCTATTTTAGGGTAGCCAGTTAAATGTTATCCCAATTGCTCTCTATTCATGTTATTCGAACCTCTATAACGTCCACCTGCCTATAAAGACCACTTTTGCTGGTTCCCATGGTTGGCTATTATAAAAAAGGTTTGACTGTACTTAAAAGGTATATGACAATAATATCAATTATATATCATACAGTGTCAAAAATAAATTTCCATGGCAACAAACAAAATGTTATTTACAGTTCGTGATGTTTTTGTAAATTTTCGGTAATTAGCAGATGGTTTACGTTTGATTGTTCAAAGTAGGATAATTATATGACGCACAATCAATTTTCCCTCGTTTCAGAAATTAGATGACAACCTTTACTCGTACTTATGGTGCCCTTAATGTAACCTGTGTTTAGAACTTATTTCGTAATTTCGCAATACAATGTAGTTATTTCGTGTTTTCTCGATCTCACTGGTGATTTCATATTTTCGAAATAGTACTGCGTATTTTTGTAATAGAATTTGTAATTTTCGAATATTTGAATTACTAATTCCAAAAACTATTGACAATATATCAAATACTATTTCAAAAATATAAAATAACTAAACTGCTAACATAAGAATCACTCTTGCGAAATAATACCACTGCTCGTACCGTAAGTGGGAGATCTGGGATTCGAACCGCGATCGGGTCTGGCCCAAGACTTGAAAGTGGGTAGTGACTGTTCTTTCGCCAAGTACTCGGTATTACGAAATGAAAGTCACGGTTCTTTCGGATGGGATTTAAAACAAACGAGGCCCCGTGCCATGGTAGGTTTGACATGATAAAGAACCCAGCTGTAAATGCCATCAGCGCAACGCACAGGCAAAATTCGCCAAAAATTGGCGATGTCTCGATATAAGTGAAATATTCTTGACTAGGATATTAAACACCATTACTATACTCAACTATATTTCAAAAGAACAAAATAATTTTTTACGGATGTCACGGGCTCTGTAACTTTTGAATTGATAACACCAATGACGATAAAATTTTCTATGTTAAAAAAGTACATATAAATAAAACTTATAGTTATACCCCCGCTTAAAAAGTGGGGGGTATATAGTGATAGGGGTGTCCGTCCGTCCTTCCGTTACACCTTAGGGTACCTATCTCTTATCCGCAACTCCTCCTAAACCCTTCAATGGATTTTCATGAAACTTTCACACAATGTAGATGTGTACATCCTATTTAAAAATTTGATCCGATGGATTTTTGGGAGCGGGGGGGGGGGGGGGGGGTATTTTATGTGAGCTTGTGGCTCACAGTTTTTCTAGTTTTAAGTCTATTTTCGTTTGGTCTGACGTCAAAGAAGGCGGAGCTAAATGGTCCGAAGTAATGAAATGGCGTCAAAGAAGGCGTGACTAAATGCTGTGATGAAGGGGCGAATGTCGCTGCCCCCATCCCCATCACTAACAAAACTAGCAGATGAGAAATGAAGAATATATTTTTAACACTTAAACGATTAGCCGTTCGCAAACTCTCAATATAAGAAAAATGTTGTGATTTACTGGGTAAATTAAAATCTTGTTTATACCCAGTAAACCACAACAGGTTAAAATAAACAAGTCTCCTTTAATATGACATACTACATATATAAATCCAGGGGCGGATCCAGAGTCTTGGTGAATGGGGGGGGGGGGGGCACAATTATGTGCCCAAGGAGCGACCTGCTAGGGGGGCCTGGGGCATGCTCCCCCAGAAAAATTTCGCTTTTTTCAGTATAAATGGTGCAATTTCCTGCATCTTGATCACCGTCGGGAGTCCTTTTTACCTCGCATTCAAAGTGGATCTAAACTAGTCAAAGAACTAATCAGTCTAGCTTTTTTTCAAAAATTGTAATATTGACGCAAGTAGATATGAGTGTCGATGAGTTCAGAATATCTCTATCAACTGTACTGTCGAAATTTATCGTCGTCGGTAACTTGTAATGTCGGTCTTTTTATCTGTCGAGGTGTAGTTGTGCACCGCAATTCCAGACCGACTCTTTTTTGCGTTATATTGCAGATCGATACGTTGATCCATCGGAGGGATACCAATGTTTTGATTTAATTTGGTCGATAAATGGATGAACGTGGTCAGGGTGATCCAGTTGGGTTGATAAATCAAGCTCATCAGTGGAAAGTCTTTCTGTTTGAATCCCGGTCCTGATTGATCATTTATTAATGGGGTATAACTTCTAAGTCAATAATATTTCACTTATATCGAGACATCACCAGCTATAGGTGTAGATGCAGAAATATTTACCTGTGCTTTACGGTGATGGCATTATGCAGTGAGGGTTCATTATCGTACCACGCCTACCGTGACAAAGGGCCTCGGTTTTTAAGGTTTGTCCGAATGACCCGCATTCATTTTTCAATGCCGAGCGAACAGTCACTACACTTTTTCAATTCTTGGGTCGGACCTGACCAGAGACCAAACCCTCGACCCCTTAACTTATGGAGCAAGCACTTTACCAACTGACCTGCCTGCTACATACACCGAAGGGGTAGGTCTCCTACTACCACTACCCCTTTTCCACACTTGTTTAAAATGATGAACTGTATGACATCCATCTGAACTTTCAAGTTAATTTTATTATATTATTAGTTTTAAAATGACTAGTTAGTCAGTTTCATCATTGTAAGAATCTTGTCACTAGAAAAAAAAACCACGGAATATTTTAGACGGATTTGTTCCGTAAAGCCGATAAACGGACGAATAGAATAAAAAATCAAATGAGACAGATTTTTCCCCATTAAAACCAATTAAAAATAAAAATGTACAAAAATTGTACAAAAATTTGGACTTTTATATAGAAAATAGAACATCGTGCTATAAAAATATACAAAAAAGGTAATCTTGTGTGCTAAAAATTAGTTCTCTATCTCTCTCTCTCTCGGCCATGTCCCTAAATTAGACGAATTCACGTATGATTAATGAAATCACTCTTCATGGAAGTCTCTTAATTAGTATGACTAATTAACGTTATCTACTGATTTTAACTGGTTTCTTTCACGCCTCAGCGATCAGGTAAATAACATTATCACATAAGACTGGTCAGTACTACCTGGATTCTTTCATGTTCAGCGAACTGGTAAATTTCATCATCACCTGATTGCAATTTCCTACCTGTATACACGAATTAATTAATCAGTACCACTAACTGACTGGTCATTACGCTGGTTGATTGACAATTAGCTGAGAGAGAGGGGGAAAAGTTGGGGCAACTGGGGGGGGGGGGGCACGGGCCCCCTGTGCCCCCCCCCCCCCCGCGCTGGATCCGCCACTGAAATCAGCATAAGTTATAAATACCAAATACACAATCTGCGGAAATTATGGCGTAAATGTTTCTGTCATGTTTTGCACAAGTGTTGTTTAGTATTGAACACACAGGGCAAAATGCAATGCTCAATCTTATTGTAAAGTAACTTCAAGGAAATATTACAATTTATGAATAGATTGCATGTTATTTTATTGTACATTTGTATATATTTTATATTTTAGACCAACAAAGCCCTGAAGGTAAACATGGGATTTTCAGATTGTTCTTTCGTAAATTCATAATAGTCATTTCGTAAGATTGCAATAATTCTTTCGTATTTTCATTTTTTTAGATCAATGAAGCCTTGGATGATAATATGTCATTTCCTCAATTCCTCAATGTTTATATTTTACATTTTAGACGAACGAAGCCCTGAAGGTGAGCTTGGCATTGTCAGAAATGATCCATAAACTACAAAGAGAACGGGATATGAGCATGTTATATCTGAGTGCATTGGGACCAGAAACTAAGACGTTCCTTCTAGCAGAGTATATAGAGACCGACCGAGCTTTAGCCAAACTTTCCGTATGGCCCGTTAATGTCATCATAAACAAACGAAAGGAGTTTCAAACAAAAGAAGCTTTCCAAGAATATCTATCGAGACACAGACAGGTTCTGAGCCCGCAATTTGACGAACGGAACGAACTTTCCTTCTATACCGATCTTATAGACGCCGTTATTGTGTGGTTGTATGAATCTATAGATGAATCGAAATTTGCAGCCGTATGGAAAGACACCGTGGCGTATCTAAAAGTCAGTCTTGGTAAAGAAGATGCCGGGTTAGAGAGAGCTCTTGGTACCATGTTTTACGGTCGTGGAGGGTTTCCATCCCATGACCTATTTGAGATGTACAACAATCGAATACACACGTTCCGATCTGAATATTATACCGCACGTCTTTATTCCGACAATGTTGATGACCTCGGCGATTACGGCGTCCAGTCAGCCGGACAAAACCTCACCGATGTACTAGCTAACTTCCGGTATGAAATCCAGCACCACGACCGGAACAAGTCTTACAAAGATATGAAAAAGGCACAATGGTTCTTCGACAACATGACCATCTATATTGACACCCTTCTGGAAATACAAAACCAAGTGGCTGAGTACGCCATTTTGAAGCTAGACGGAGTCATTGAGGATGCCACTCAAGAACTTGTCATCAACGCCACATTTCTGGTCCTTGTTATATTGGTTTGTCCAATGGTGATTTACGCTACCGAAAACTTGACAAGTAACATTCAGAAATACGCCATTACACTTATCGACAAGACTAATGAATTGACGAAAGAACAAGCTCGGACTAACTCGTTACTATATCAGATGGTACCGAAACCTGTGGCAGATAAACTGAAAAAGAACGTTCACATTGACGCCGAGTATTTCAAATCTGTGACTATATTTTTCACGGATATTTACGGATTTGCTCGTATGTGCTCCAAGAACACGCCGCTAGAGATCGTCCAGCTACTTAACCAGCTATACGGGATGATAGATGACCTACTAGATGACTATGATGTATACAAAGTGGAGACGGTTAACGATTGTTACATGATAGCCTCAGGTATTTTATATTTTTCATTTTTTTGGTTGTTTGGGTGGTTGCTATTTTGCGTCCCATTAGCAATTTTAAGTTATTCGTCACATTTATGTCCCCCGGGCAATTTTCAGCTTTTCGGGACGAGACTTTTTCTTTTACGATTAAATATGGGGCGTGTTTTCGTTTGGTCTGGTTCGTACTATAGTGCAGGGGCGGATCCAGGATTTTTTGAAAGAGGGGTTGAGAATTATATCGATGCTAGGTGCGAGCGCCGAAGGCGCGAGCTTCCAGAGACGAGGGGTCTAGGGTAGAGCCCCGATGGGGCTTATGAGTTGTTATATTAACATATGGTGGTCACATCAGTCAAGAACTCTCTCTCTCTCTCTTTAAATTTTTCAAAGGGGGGTGGGGTTGCAACCCCCGCACCCCCCTTAAATCCGCCACTGTAGTGCACACTGCTTACAAAAACCTTTAGAGTGAAATACATTCGTCGACACATGATGTTCCAGATTAACAATACAGGCTATTTAGTCCATTTTACTGGTACTAGTTGATTAAATGGGGTTTAACATCATATTATAGGTTTTTTCCACTCACATCGAGGCATCAACGGCTATAAGTAAATTGGCAGAAATTTTGACCTTTGCAATGCGCTCACAACTGAGTACTTTGATGGCCACGCCTACCGTGACACATCATGTGCCATGGCATAGGTTTACAAGGTCTCTTTAAAAAGACCTGGTGAATTTTATTTGACTGAACAGTCACTATCTTAATTCAAGCCAAACAGTAAAGGCAAAGGCCAGTTTTGCTTTTTGTCACGTGGACGTCTTGGATTTACACTTTGCATCCGGGTATATTCATACGAAAGTCTGTCTCTGTATCGTTTTCATTACTTGAACGATACTAGTTCATGAATAAAATCGGATGTCCATTATTGTACCAAATTTGACAGAATTTTTGGTTGGGTTAAGCTATGAAAGAAGAGTTCTCAAACAAAAATCGTCCTCTTTCACACACACACACACACACACACACATACACACACATGGTTATGAGAGAGTGAGAAAGAGAGCGATAATTATTCCGTTAATTAATCACAGTCACATTGATAGTGATAAGGAGAGTGTTTAACATCTAATTTGATTAAACATATTCTAGACAAATTACATGTAGAACGATCACTTATGAAAGAGTAAAATGGGAACGAGGTGATAATGGCCCGAGAGATGCATCGCATGCTACTTACTAATAGTGTATTAATCGTATAATGATGATGTTAAAAAACAGCACAAATATGATGGAAACTAAACAGAAATCCAATAATGCCACTGTTCTTTAATTGTAGAAGGGATAAGTGGCGCAGTTTCAGTTTAGCACGCACACCTTTTTTCTGTGCATAATTAGCTACTAGTACTAAGACCAAGCCCTGTAAAGTGCTAAAATAAAACTCCCACACCATTATCTCGGTTTTCAGTAATTAAACTTTAAAAAAAACTATAGGTTTCTGCTTTCCTGTCGAAATAATTTCTAAAATTTGTTTGAAAGTAGCATAACTAGATTATCTTTAACTTCAAACATGTTACAGCTATAAACTTTAACAAATAATAGCAATTAAGTTTATTGACTAAACATCTTCATTTGTATCGAAGTTGTTTATATTCATTCATACTGTATTTGGTCATTGCAGGATTACCAAACCGTAATGGTGGACGCCACGTGTCGGAGATTGCAAATCTTGCAATTGATCTAATGAAAATCGTAAAAGTAAAGCGTTTAGAAGATACAGAAAATAAAGTGGTTTCCCTTCGTATTGGAATAAATACAGGTATCTAATATAACACTAGGTTAGTGATTAAAAAAAGTCACTGCCATATTATGTAGCAAGTCCCGCTTTCTTTTTATTTTATGCAACAAGTGTTGCTTTCCTTATACAGCAAGTATTATGTACAGAACATACTGTAAATGTCATGTGATAAGACTGTTAGCACACATAATGGTAAAAAATGATGAAGATTGATACATATTATCAGAAATCTTTAGTATTTTTTAACATATGAATGCATAAAATAAGAAATAAGTAATTTCATATCGCATCATAAATGTTAACAAATATATTTAGTATTTAACAGAATCAGACACAAACATACTACTTCATGTTCAAATTATTTTCAAAAAAGCAAAGTGAAAACTTTCGATATGAACGATGAAAACTGAAAATCTGGAAAAAATAAACACGTGAACTTCAGTCAGGGAAGTGAGAACGGGTGATCCAGAAGGGTAAACATTCCCTGTCTAGCTAGCTACACTTGCCACGTGAGAAAACAAAATTTAGAAGGAAAGGAATATGGAACTAAAAGCAGAAGCATAAGAAGATGCAAGAAACGCAACTAAGGCAACTCAAACTTTCTCTGTTTATAATTTTAGGACCATGTATGGCTGGTATTGTTGGTTCAGTGATGCCAAGATATTGTCTGTTTGGTGATACCGTAAATACGGCCTCTAGAATGAAAAGTTACAGTCAACGTAAGTATTCTACATGCATTTACAGAGAATAGTATTTTACCGAGAAAATTAATTTTAATAAGAAACTCAAATCTCTAAAAAAGTAAGAAAGCAAATGTCGAAGAAGAATAAAATATTTAAAATGTATGTAAGCATGTTAGCTTTTAACCATTTCAATAGCATGTTTATCTTTGTTCAAAAGCCAAACAGGCTGCGAGTACTTGGATGGTAGAGAAAACCAGAGATCTGGAAAACACTGATCTTCTGCAGTTGAAAAAAACTTAACCACACTAGGTTCTACCCGAGAGGGAATCGAACAGCTATATCATATTTGAACTTATATTTCAAATGAAATATTTTTATTTTTGATGCCGGGATTGATTGATTGATAAATTGGTTCTAAACGCCCAGTTTTGTAGCCGGAAAGTTACCAGCTATAAGTGAAGTGACGAAAAAATTAATGTCTGGGACAATGGTTTCGTAATAATCATATATTTTATGATTCAACATGAAAAAATATCTAATCTTAGTGTTTACTACAAAAACTGTCAAACCTGTATGTTGCTCCAATAATTTATGTTTTTTATTTTCAGCAAATAAAATCCAGATAAGTCACACAACGTACATGTTGCTTAACAAATTGCACAATTATGTGATGACAAAGAGAGGCAGTGTCAATGTAAAAGTAAGTTTTTTGCCGTGCATGGAGTCGAGCTTTGATGTTCTTCGAAAACCATTAAAATTGTTATGCGTATTAGATACGATATTTTATTGTTAAAACAACATAAAACATACTCTAACAGTCTATTCATTATCAAATCGACAAACAAGTAATTATGAAAACGTGAAGATCCCATCCTCATTAGTGTTCGGGAGACCTAGTGATCGTTTCTAATGTACAATCCAACCTGTCTTAAATGTCACCTGCTTATACAGGCCAGTATAATTTTATTCCAATTGTTCTTTATTCATATTATTTAAACCTGTATACAAAGGCCATCTGCCCATTAAGGCAACTTTTACTGGTTCTCTTGGTGGCGTTTATAGACAGGTTTGACAGTATTGAAAAAAACTTAACTTTGTTTATTTTTAGGGAAAAGGTGAAATGAAAACATACTGGCTACAGTGTAGAAGAAATGAGAGTATGGACGACGAATATAATCAACCCAACGAAATCCAGAAACCCGAGAAGAGTGAATTACCTGGAGAAATCATGGAACATGACGACCCCGCCTACAAAGCCGCGCTTAATTTCCCGTTACCAGGGAGACAGTATAGCGACCCTAAGACGTCATCATCCAGCGAGAAAAAGGAAAGCGAACGTGTGACAGCAAAGGTGATGCCCGTTCCCACGGAAACGGAAGAGGAACCGCCCAAAGAAGGATCTACTAAAAAGATTGAAAATGAAATTGTCACAGAGAAGGACTAATAACAGAGGGCGTACCTGTAGATGGTGCCGAGTTTCGTTTATTATAAAACGACTAAAAAGAATGTGCAAATATATTATATATTTTGAGTTTTTTATTTATTTTTTTGTTGTATAAAACAAATTATCGTCAAGTGAGTCAATTTTTCAAACAATTTACGATTTTTTTGGTTTTGATATGTAAATTATGTAAATGCACTCAATGAGCAGAAATAAATTTAGTATTTTTTGTTTTGGTAATAAATTATGCAGAAATTAGATCAAAAGTATTGGGTATATTGTGATTTATGTGTCTTAAATGTGTAACAAGCAATAAATTAAAGGTAAAATGTAAATTTAAATATTTATGGTCCGTTGTTCCGGAAGTATAAATGTACTCCAAGATACTGTTTAGCTTTCCACCACAGACTGATTTAGATTTTTCTCAATTGTATACATATCCACATGACCGTATGGCCTCAGTATGAATTACTGCGATCGTGCACCGATTTCAGTAAAGTTGCAAAATGACAGTGGCCGTATTTAAGTAAAATCACTAGATCTATTTGTATTTTGTTTTAAATTACCTACAGCGCACGTCTTAAAATATTATACCTCCCGCAAACTAGTTTGAAAGGGGATGTCTATCCGTGTAAAATCATGTTCAAGCCATATTTCATCAATGCTTTGGACTGTCATAAAACTTCACATGGATAATCTTCATTGTCCCACGGTGTGTCATGACCTTGAACCTAGGTCATATTAGAAAGGTAACGTCGCGGGAAAAATTAAATGTTGGGGGGGGGGGGGGGGGGGCGGGGGCGAGGGTATTTGGCTCTCAAGAGACAGTTCTAGTTTACAATAAAAAATGCATGGTTAATAATTTTGCACTTCAAATATATAATTTAAATTAATTTTGTAAATGTATATGGTTTATAATTTTGCTCTTCAAATATTATATAATTCATTTTCTTTTGTTTTGCAATAATAAATTTGTTTCAAAACATGTATCTATGTGGTGGTAAATGCATATTGTAGAAATAAGTGTTCTTAACATGACATCAATTGTTTTATTAATTGTATTGACTTAAAATTATCATTTTATTATTCAGTTGTTTCATTGAAGTATTTGTCAACTTTGTCTTTCTAGTTTTTTTGGTCCAAATTGTGGACTATTTCCTCATTTATAAAACCTATTACAACATCTATAGATTGACTGCGAAATCAATCTGCGGCGCTGTATATATTTACACAAGATCTATATAATATTGTTTGATACTGACTCGGTGAGCTATGTAGCAACTCAAAACGAAGTCCAACGCGTAATAAGTCCGGACTTCATTATGCGTTGACAATGTCGGCGCCTTATGAAGTCCCAAGATTGAGGCTACAGACGAGAAATTAAACACGGTCGTTTAATTTTGAGAATAACTTTATTTTGTTATACCAAAAGTCTTGCTGTTTGGAGCCTCAATCTTTGGACATCATTAGGTGTTAGTTGTTATAGAGTTAACATATTTAAGTCAAGCTAAGTGCTAAGATCACAAACACGCCTCTTCTCAAGCATACACCGATTTGTTTAATAAAAATACATAGTGATAGACAAGCTTGTCCCTGTCGCAAATAACTGAAGGATTTCTGATGCGACGTTAAACAGATTGCAACAATAACACAAGTAAAATAAGGACTCAATTATGGAAAACCATCACTGATACCTTTTGTACTAACCTTATTATAGAACTGAAGTGTGCAGGTGCCAGATGCTTCAAATTTAGGATTAAGACCCACAGCTTTAGATGGGTATGACGACAACGTTTTCGTCGATTGTGTTAAAGGTTCTTGCAAGCAGCAACCGTTTTCTTCTATAGACATATTCAGTTCATGCAACTTCATGCTAACTTCACTAGTCGGACTATATACAAAGCAACTTCAAAACATATTTGATTTAAGAAATAATCAACATCTACCCGTGGTATATCGTCGAATAATACACGGGCCGGAGTTCACATGCGGAAGAATATATCACCGAGGTGGCTGTGCCACCGAGTGATATACTAAGTATTCGTTGCATGTTAACGACGGCCCGTGTATTATTCGACGATATACCACGGGTAGATGTTGATCATTTCAATTCTAACATGACTTGATAAAAAGGATTGAAATAAACATTGCGAACTCTTTCTTCAGAAGTTCATTTTACTATATATTTGCAAAAATGTCCATTCAAACACTTCGGCTGTTGAGACCACCTCCATTGAAATAAATGATTTTATGAATGAAAATTACGTCACAACCATTGTTCGCTACACATAGCATGACGTCATAAGATAAGCAAGAAAGTAGGCCATTAAACCGGAACAGCGATGAGTATATCGTTTGTTATACCACGGCTGTCTCTCTTCATGTTTCATATGTAGGAAAAGACAGGACATGTTAGAATAAGTTTTTTCTTTGCACATAATTGTTCTTTTATGGATTTATTAAGCTGGTATGACGTGGTATCTGTAACAGAAAGAAATGCAGATTGTATTTAATTGAGTAAAACCACTGTTTGTAATTTGTTTTACATTTTGTAATTTGCATGTATACAAGTTTTAAAATTATTTAGCATTAATGAAATGAATGGTTATTAATTCTATAATAACACGCGTGCTTTTTTTCAAAACATATATTTACAGTACAGACTTGCCGAAAGAAAGAGCTAAAGAAGTTGAAGCTCTTTTGTCGAATGGCAGAGAGGTAAAAAAAGCTGTCGAGAGACAGAGAGCAACTGCCAAAAAATGTTGAGATATAGCTAACGATGGACCAAGATATGATACCGAATCAGCTAATTGTTAAACTTTTGACAGGTCTGTACTGTATATTGCAGACATTATTGATCTGAATTTAGGATAACTAACGAAACATCAACTGTTGCAGGAATTATAAATTAAATATTTTAATTATTAAAACTTTAAGATGTACAGTACTCGGCTTATTCATTTTATTACTCGAATTGGTTCATCGAAGTGTTTGTCGTAACAAACTCTACGAAAGATTGCATGGAGGGGTCACTTTATTTGTGAACAATTAACAATATGTGATGAGCTCAACTAGGATATGTCTGTAATAAATTTTCATTTTTTCCCCGCAAGTGCAGACTCGATAATTAAATGGAGTTCCGACGAGACCTCGCTTCCCGTGAAGGATCACGTGTTTAACTTGTTTTTTTTCTTATTGGATTACATGATTTG
Source organism: Anadara kagoshimensis (assembly GCA_021292105.1). Lineage (NCBI taxonomy): Eukaryota > Metazoa > Mollusca > Bivalvia > Arcoida > Arcidae > Anadara > Anadara kagoshimensis. The sequence goes on from CM037870.1 coordinate 11,586,357, forward strand.
GACATGGGCCGATATGTTTGTTTTATCCCCTGAAAACTAGTTTGAGGGGGGGGGGGGTTATATATGAATCGCCATGTCTGTCTGTCCGCCTACCCTTCTGTCTTTCAGTGTAAAATTGTATCAGGGCCATATCTCATAGCTTCTCTGGGCAACTGTCATAAAACTTCACATGAATAATCTCTATCTTGAACCAAGGTCATATTGTAAAGGTCAAGGTCGTGGGAAAACAATTAATGTTGGGGACTGGGGGTATCTGGCTCTCAAGAGACAGTTATAGTTTTTGTTTGACAATACTTAACATATTCGTTGACAATACTTAACATATTCATACTTTTTTATATTTTCTGTGAAAATATTGCGGTTATCATTGTCAGGACCAAAATTACTACAGGAGTAAGTGCATGTACATGGATTGATTTTCTCCACATTGCAACTTTTAACAACTGCCAGATTTCTGTCAGTTATTTGCAAGTGTAGGTCTGCCCAATTTTGTTCTCTGTTTAAATTGTGACTACGTCACTATGACTCGTTTTGCCAGACATCTTAATAAATTAAAACATGACGATTAAATGTTCTAGTTTTATGGGGCAAAAAAGAAATGCAATATGAAATGGTTTTTTTCTCTTTATGTATTTGATTATTACGTTGTGCACCATGTACATGTTTAAAGCTGGCGGCTATCTTGGCAGATGTTCAAATATGTGTTTTCGTAGCCTTGGAAGTATGTATACAAGATAGCCCAAAAACTTTCGTCAGTGAAAAAGGTTGACTAAATGAATGGGGTTGTACGTCCCTGTCAAGAATATTTCACCTATATCGTGAGGTCACCAGCTATAGGTGAATTGGCAGAAAATTTTCAACTTGCAGTGCGCTCAGGGCAATGTGCAGAGAGGTTTCTTTAATATGCCACGCCTGGCGTGACACAGGACAGGGCATCTGTTTTGAAGGTCTCTTCCGATGGTCCCCGTGACTTTCATTTTTAAATGTCGAGTGCTTGACAAAAGAACAGTCACTACCGATTTTGAAGTCTTTGTAAGATCCCGGCCTTCTACAAACGGAGCGAGCGTTTGAGCTGCCGCAGTTAATAAAAAAGAGGTTACGAGATCTCAATTTTCAAGTGCGCGGTATGTAAATGTATGGACTTTTAAAAAAAAATTATTAAAGTTTAACAAGACGATTACGTAAAACAAATTATTTCAAATCACGAAGCGTAGAGTTTTCCATCATCTTCAATGTTATACATCAATAAAATGAAAAAAAAAAAAAAAAAAAAAAAAAAAAAAAACCACCAATCCATAATATAAGAAATATCCGACAAACAATTATAAATGTCACTTTGTTTTTGTTTCTAGTATAAAGGCTATTATTTCCTGAATTTAGAAAAATCGTTCAGATTGTAAGTTTAAATCGTACACTGAGTCGGTTTCTAAGCTATTTAAACTAGAGCAGTCTCTTGAAGACAAAACCCCCATCCCCAACATTGCGGGTTGTTATTTCTAAAATTTGACCATGTTATATAATACCTTTGCACATTGTCTTGTGTTTGTTTGCATTTCACTGAAATCTATTTATGGGCTTGGAAGGTACATAGCGGACACGATATTCGGACGAACAGATAGATGGACAGCCTGGCAGGGTGATTCCTATAAACTATCAACTCCCAAAACTTCGTTTGCAGGAGTGTAATAAAACACATTAGCAATACGGATTCAAATTTTTCATATTCATTACAAATCTCCAAATCATTATATATTTAATTTGTAAGATAACATTAGCTCATAACCCATGCATGTGCATGTATTGAGATACCAAGTACCTCGGTGGCCAAACAGTCTGAAACACCTGCTTATGGACCAAAAGACCTTTCACTACTTAACCCCACGTGGGTTACTAGTTGGATCCTTGTGTCATATACCATTTTTTTTAAACGTATTTTATGATTAATTCAAAAATGGTATATGACACTAGTGTGAGAATACTTGTCAGTTCGTTTGCCGTAGATATGTGGCTTTCTTTGGCCATTCAGGTTTTCTCAACCATTCATGAACTGACTAGCTTGATATTGATCAGTAATTGACGTATTGCTGCCATGCCTTTTATGTTCCGACACTGGCTGCCATCACGATACCAAAGCAGCGTCACGGCAACTAACGACGCACTTGTGTCAGTGACGTCATCAAATGGTACAATTCAGGTCGAGTTTTCATTTTTTGTATGTAATTCAAGCATGCCGGTCCTTTGTCGGAACATTGTGGCCGGCGATGCGTCAATTGAATCCTGTCTGTGGCGTAAAACCCCATTGCTCTGGTTTACTTCCGTACTTTAGAGATACTTTACAGATGACGTTTTATCTAATTGTGACATCGCGTTTATCTTAATGAATCATTTATTCTTTTTTTAAAAAAAAACATTAAAAAATGAAAAAAATATAATTCAACTATCATAGTATTAAATCGTTTTTTTTTAAATTTAAATCATCTTCATATTAATTGCGTATAGATATGTGCAATATATAGCAAAACACAAGTATTCGATGCGCGGAACCTGTGGTACGCAAAACCGTCATTCGACAGCGCTCTACGAAAAAGTTAACACCAACATGGGATCAACAGTTAGTAAATCATCGAAAAGATCCAAGAAGATTAGTCAGTAAGTCTAAATTTGTATTAAATCTACGATGTGTTTGATATACAGTACAGACCTGTCGAAAGTTTAACGCTGAGCTAACGAATTAGTGCCGAATTGGCAGTTCATCTTGGTTCGATCGTTAGCTTTACGTATCTCGACAACCTTTCTGAAGCTGTTGCCTACATCTTGGCAGCTTTTTGGCCATTAGGTAACAATATCGCCGGGATTAGTTAGCTCGATGTTAAACTATCGACAGGACAGTACTCTATGTGAATGAAGCTATGTTTTTACAAGACTGATACAGGGGCGGATCCAGGATTTTTTGAAAGGGGGATTGAGAATTATCCAGGATTTTTTTGAAAGGGGAGGGGTTGAAAATAATATCAATGCTAGGTGCGAGCGCCGAAGGCGCTAGCTTCCAGAGACGAGGGGTCTAGGGCAAAGTCCCGATGGGGACAAGAAAATAATAAGTCAATAGCTTTCTCTCTCTCTCTTTTAAATTTTTCAAAGGGGGGGGGTTGCAACCCCCGCAAACCCCCCCCCCCCCTTAAATCCGCCACTGTTGATATATGTTTTTAGAAAAAATGTATATAAAGCTTTTGATGTTTCACTCATCGGAGTGGTATAAAAGTAGGGTTCAGCAAACAAGAGAAATTCCGGCATATTTTCATATATAAAACTGATTTTGAATTTTAGTGTCACTAAATTATTAATATGTTACTTAATAATAGAAAAACATAACATTGAGATCATTTTAAAGAAATATTTGAAATTATACATTTTAATTGATATTTTTGGATCCTCTGCGGTATGACAGCTTTTGCTGTGAAGACTGAGCAAAAATATGAATAAAGTTGATCTATCGATGGACAGAAGATCATTCTACTGTAGTACATAGGGGCTACTTCTACGGCCTAAATCCCAGTTAATTTTTAACTATTTGTAACTATTAATGGTTAATAGAATTATAATTTTACAGATTTTTTTAAAATGAGTAGAGCGTTATGTTTTCTTACCTCTAGTGACAGTAAAACTCAATAAAAGTTTTATATATAAAATATTTAAAAAAAATCCTTCATTTGTTGGTACTTACAGTACTTTCACCCCCTTAAGTTCGAATTCGATATATAGAATGTAGGTGTATAGCCATTTAACATAGCTTTTTCTGAATTTTTTTGGCCTGGTTTTCACAGACTGCTAGTAAGATGTTATTTGTAGCTTGGTGTAAAATATATATGGTTCCTTTGTATTCAGAATTTTAAAAAAGAAAGAAGCCTGAATATTTTCTGATATGAAATCGTTTTAGTGTCTAGCTAAATTAAAATTATTTAAAAATTTCGCTGATATATAAGAGAATGTTAAGTTTCTTGTTGCTATTTATATTTTTAATTCGCTATCTCGTAATTTCATATAGTGAATCATTACTAGATAACAGTATACAGCTGTGCACGAGTTGTTAATCAAAAATTATTATAATCATTTTTTTTAAAATCTCTCAAATTATATTCTTTTTAAATTAAATTTTGACAATAAGTTTTAACTTCAAGGATATTTAAAAAAATAGGAGGAAACTTGAGTGTCCGAAGAAAAAACCCACTGACCTTTTGCAAGCGAACTGACTTTATCACACCAGGGTCTGTGACAGTTAGGGTTCGAGTCATTGAGTGAGTGAGTAATGGTGTTTAACGTCCCAGTCAAGAATATTTCACTTATATCGAGACGTCGCCAGCTGTAGGCGAAGGTGCAGAAATTTTGTCTGTGCGTTGCGCTTATGGCATTATACAGCAGGGTTATTTAGCGTGCCAAGCCTACCGTGACACGGGACCTCGTTTGTTTTTAAGTTCCCATCCGAAAGAACCGTGACTTTCATTTCGTAATGCCGAGTGCTTGGCGAAAGAACAGTCACTACCCACTTTCAAGTCTGGGGTCAGACCCGGCCGGGGTTCGAACCCACGACCTTCCACTTACGGAGCGAGCACTCTACCAACTGAGCTACCGCAGTGGTCAGTTAGGGTTCGAACCTAGGCGGTTAAAAAGCACCGAGATTCATAAGCGCGCACTCTAGACAACTCGGGCGCAATTTTTTATTTAAAACGATCACTGTGCCTTTCCCGCCTAGTTTTCACCTCCCAAAGTTGACCACAATGAATCTTTGGCGTAGGACAGCATTACTCCACTCAAATTATTTGAATTATTCGTATAGGGGGGTAGCTGAGCATGTTGGTAAATTACACACTGTAAACGTGAAATATGCGCCGTTTTTCTAGGGGGTATGGGGCATGCTCCCCCCAGAACATTTTGAAAAAATACAACAACAAGAGGCCCATGGGCCTGATACGCTCACCTGATAACTAATGGCTAGCTGATAGATTTAAAGAAAACATAAATACTAAACCCCAATGACTTTTTTCTTTACATCATGATAACCATTGTATCAATACCTACAACATTCTAATATACATGCCTATACAAGAATGTTAAAAGTTTTCAAGATAATTAACCATTTCAGTATTGTTTCACATCTGTGACCTTGACCTTTGAACCCATGGCCTTTTTCTATACATCCAAATGATCGTTGTATCAATACCTACAACATTCTAATATACATGCCTATACAAAAAGTTTATAGTTTTCAAGATAATTAACCATTTCGATATTGTTTCACATCTGTGACCTTGACCTTTGAACCCATGACCTTTTTCTATACATCAAAATGATCGTTGTATCAATACCTACAACATTCTAATATACAAGCCTATACAAAAAGTTTATAGTTTTCGAGATAATTAACCATTTCGGTATTGTTTCACATCTGTGACCTTGACCTTTCAACCAATGACCTTTTTCTATACATCAAAATAATCGTTGTATCAATACCTACAACATTCTAATATACATGCCTATACAAAAAGTTAATAGTTTTCGAGATAATTAACCATTTCGGTATTGTTTCACATCTGTGACCTTGACCTTTGAACCCATGACCTTTTTCTATACATCAAAATGATCGTTGTATTAATACCTACAACATTCTAATATACATGCCTATACAAAAAGTTAATAGTTTTCGAGATAATTAACCATTTCGGTATTGTTTCACATCTGCGACCTTGACCTTTGAACCCATGACCTTTTTCTATACATCAAAATGATCGTTGTATCAATACCTACAACATTCTAATATACATGTCTATAAAAAAAGTTTATAGTTTTCGAGATAATTAACCATTTCAGTATTGTTTCACATCTGTGACCTTGACCTTTGAACCCATGACCTTTTTCTATACATCAAAATAATCGTTGTATCAATACCTACAACATTCTAATATACATGCCTATACAAAAAGTTGATAGTTTTCAAGATAATTAACCATTTTGGTATTGTTTCCCATCTGTGACCTTGACCTTTGAACCCATGACCTTTTTCTATACATCAAAATGATCGTTGTATCGATACCTACAACATTCTAATATACATGCCTATACAAAAAGTTTATAGTTTTCGAGATAATTATTATAATCAGAGGTTAAAAAAAATTAGGTCACGACCTTCACAATTGACCTTGACCTCATTTTGAAGATACTAACAAGAAGATGTCAAAACTGAAAACCCCATGTCATTATCTGGTCAAATAGTCAAGTTATAACAATTTGAAGCTATTTTACGATTTTTTCAAAATTAAACGCAAAAACGCGTAACCTATTTTTTATCCGAATTTCACAAAATGAACAAACTATAGGCTTAAGACCCTAGAGAAGCCAAATATCACATCAGATTTTTTCTCCAATCAGTACTTTCGGAGAAGAAGATTTTTTAAGATTTTTGAACCCCTAGGTCACCTTGACCTAGTTATGGTAGCCATGGCAACGCCACGAACAAATCTGAATTGCACCGGCCCATATATACTTCTGACTAAGTTTCATTAAAAACTGTCCAGTAGTTTCAGAGGAGAAGTCGAAAATAGGTGTTAACGACGCACACACGCACACACGCACACACGCACATACACACGCTGCGCTATGCCATAAGCTCACATGACCTTCGGTCAGGTGAGCTAAAAATGGTGCGTTTTCCATGAATTTCGACCCTTATCTGCAAAATTTTTTCGACTAAACTTCAAGACCACTGAGTTGTAGATTGATTCATATGTTCAGTTTCGAGGGTTAAATTTTGTATTGCTTTCAAGTTTTAAAATATAGCTGTCATATAATTATTTTTTAACATTTTTAAATATGATATTTGACAAAATTAACTTACGCACGGTCGTATGTGCGTATGCTCAGCTACACCCTTATTCGTATACACTGTTATATACATGTAGGTAACGACAAAAACGAGAAACATCTACTAAATTAAGACCAAGGCCTGTTACCAAAAGATGTGAATGAAATCATCAAGACAAGCTGACGCAAACCTTGAAATACTTATGATTATGTCTGTGCACATGAAACTTTAGCAATTTGTAGTTGAATTAATACTACATACAGACATATAAAGAATCTGATTTAATCATTGAGGTATTCGTGTCACGTAACAATGGCGTCCCATTGGTGTCATTGGCGTTGGACCTTCATGGAAAGTTATGTTTGATAAATTACGAAGAAAATCTAATAGACATAAATAGGCAGGGAAGATGTTGTAATTAAGAACTATAGAAGATAGAAGGTTTTGAAGATTTATAACAAAATGTAATTATCCAGACCAATAATATTATATGTGTTAATCAAATTATTATTCATCCCTTATTTGATTGGAGATGTGCATTTAATCCGTCATTTTAAAATCTTCACAATTTTAGCTTGGAAATGCAGTAATAATCTGCATTTCTCTGATTTCATAATTACACAATTTCGTTAAATTATGAAGAAATGAAATTGAATGGAGAATCACCAAATCCTAGAAAACTTACTATATAATACCTTATTCAATTTTATACCATACACCGTTCAGTTTTAAGAGCCAGACACCAGTTTCACACTCATTCCTTAACTAAGATTTGTCTAAACTTACATCGGGTAAATTTTGACTATATTGTATGTTACTACAGTCAAACCTGTCTATAAAGGCCACCCAAAAGAACCAATAAAAGTGGTCTTTATAGGCAGGTGGTCTTTATATATAGGTTCTAATAATATGAGTTTGCCTTTAAGGCAGGTTTAATTGTACAGCTAAAACGTTTTAACAATATACAGTTAAACCTGCCTTAAAGGCTACCTCTATATATTGGCCACCTGCTTATAAAGGCCACTAAAATAGTATCCCAATTGTTCTTTATTCATATTATTAGAATCTGTATATAAAGGCCACCTGCCTATAAAGACCACTTTTATTGGTTCCCTTTGGTGGCCTTTATAGACAGGTTTGACTGTAGGAACATAGATTTAAATTTTTTAGAATAATCTTCAAAAAATAAATACCTAAATGTATGACTTTTTTTAAACTAACAAAATTATTCAAATTAGCCAGACTTAAGTTAAGAAAACTTTTAGTAAAGGATTGACTGGGAAACTGAATCTTTTTGTGGAAATTATATCGTTTTGAAAAACAGTTCTTGCCGAGGATAGAGCCCTGCACATACATATTTCACTAGTCCAGACCTCGGATTTAAAATCATTCCGTACTTAAAATTTTACTTAAATCTGGCAAATTTGAAAACTAAATATGTTGTGAATTTGTTAGGTAAAAAGTAACAAAATATTTATACGAGTGTCAAAATTGGGTGAAAAATTTTGTTAAGAAATAATTGTAAAACTGAGTTTTTGTCATTTATATGTGATTTACTGAGCTATTATCCCCCCGTCTTTCGAATTCGTGTTTCCGTCCGTCCTTCCTTTCTACCGTCTGTCATTCTTATCTGCGCTAATTCTCCAAAATTATGAAACATTATTTCACGAAACTTGTTTAAAAGTATTAATCAAAAAACAAACATACTAATCCATGTCCGAATCACAATCCAGAAGCAAAGTAAAAACTTTGGAACCGACACGTTAGGTTAGACACGTGAACTTCCACCAGGGAAGTGAGGCCGGGTGCTCCGGAAGGGTAAGCACCTCCTGTTTAGCTAGCTACACCCGTCATGTGTGGAATCAAAATTGTGTGAAAGGAACAAAGAACTATGGGACGTCAAATATATCCACGGCAATTCTGGACACAGAGACATCAAACTTATCAACAATGCTGTGATGACTGCCATAAAACTTTTTGAGGGCCCTGATAAGCCTAGGCTTGCAATATCCCCGTGTCAATTTTTTTTGCAAGCAGCATGCTTCGTTGTACAAATATCCTGTAGTGGGAACAAGCTCTACATACTAATCCAGGCCCGAATCACAATCCAGAAGCAAAGTAAAAACTTTGGAACCACCAGGGAAGTGAGGCTGGGTGCTCCGGAAGGATAAGCACATCCTGGCCCCAGTTTCACAATCATTCCTTAGCTAAGATTTTCCTTAACTTAAATCTGGCAAAATTTCAAACCTTTCTAATTATGTTAATTTTCAAGATATTCAGGAATTTTAGATATCAGATATCATTATTAAGACCACTTCTAGATTAAAACATTTTCAATTAGTTTTGACAAAAATAGATAACCAAAATTTGCTAAATTTAAGTTAAGGAAAATCTTAGCTAAGAAATGATTGTGAAACCGAGGCCTGTTTAGACAGGAGATGCGCATATCGTTAGCTATAGTGCGTTTGATCATTTTCCTGGGAGTTATGGACCTTTGAACATAAGCGCAAATCGCAAATAAAACCTGCTGGCGGGGTATCCTTATTCACTGAATTTGTTATTTTTTTGTTTTTAAAGGCGGCAGTTCAAATATGAAGACGTGCAAGAGGTGACATACTTTATAAAGAGATATATAAACTGCTCGCCTGTTATTGGTCTCATTTGCGGATCTGGTCTGGGCAATTTGGCACAATGTGTACACGATCCAAAAATACTGAGATATAGTGAAATACCAGGATTTCCTGTGTGTACAGGTAAGAACTGAGATATTATATATAGGATCCATCTCGTCAGCACGTTGACAATTTATTAAGCTGGATTGATAGTTTTGTAGTTAAAAGCCGACCACACCCACAGCATGGGTTAATTAAAATCCTAGTCGGCGACGGACGCCCTAGTTTGAAAAGTTATCAATTCGCCTTCTGGGGTTGGTGGTTTTAAACGGGTACTCCGTCTTCCACAACATCACTGAGTTGAGTTGATTAATGGTGTTTAACGTCCCAGTCAAGAATACTTCACTTATATCGAGACGTCGCCATCTATAGGCGAAGGTGCAGAAATTTTGCCTGTGCGTTGCGCTGATGCATTATACAGCAGGGTTCTTTAGGGCCAAGCCCACCGTGACATGGGACCTCGTTTATTTTCCCATCCGAAGAACCGTGACTTCATTTCGTAAGCCGAGTGCTTGGCGAAAGAACAGTCACTACCCACTTTCAAGTCTTGGCTCAGACCCGGTCGGAGATCGAACCCACAAACCTTCCACTTACGGAGCGAGCACTCTACCAACTGAGCTACCGCAGTGGCTCCCAACATCACTGAACTGACTTTCTTGATACAATTGATGGGCGTAAACACAGTTTCAGTGGAACTTACGTATACTGTCCTCATCTATACATGTACATGTATTATTTTTCGCAGCATAACTATTCATGGGAGTGTCATTTTCCACATAAATGCAATTTAAGATGTAATAATTAACAATGTACAGATAAAACTAAAAAGCATTAGAAAATTAAATTATTAAGTGAATGTAAAATACGACGCTAAGTGACTTAAGGGTTTTCTATAACACAGTGGCGGATATAAGGGAGGGGTTGCAATCCCCGGAACCCCCCTTTGAAAAATTTGAGAGAGAGAGAGAGAGGAGAAGAGAGAGGAGAGAGAGAGAGAGCTATTGACTGATGTGACCCCCATATGTTAATGTAACAACCCATTTTTGTATACGTGTTGTTCCGGATCGCGTTTATAAGACCCCACGTCTCTGGAAGCTCGCGCCTTCGGCGCTCGCACCTAGCATTGAAATACTTGTAATTCTCAACCCCCTTTCAAAAATCCTGGATCCGCCCCTGTAACACCAGAGTTCATGAGAACTTTTAAGTGTTTCTGCTCTGGAAAATCATTTTTTTCCAACACAAACTTTTCTTTTCAGTTTTTATTCATCTGCAAACGAAGTTTAAGTGGTTTTATACAGTACAGATCTGTCGAAAGTTTAACACTGAACCAACGATAGGGAATCGAAGTTCGGCTCCCGATTTGCCGATATATGGTAGATGGCTAGTGACAAAAAAGTTGCAGAAATGAAAATAGCAGCTGCCGAAAAATAGGGAATGAGGGACAGAATGAACTGCATATTTAGAAATTATTCGTTAGTTAAGTGTTCCGACTGGTCTGTACTGTAGAAATAACGCTGTCTATCTGTTCGTCTGGTCGTCCGTCGTTGAATATCGCGTTGAATATCGCGTCCGCTCCATATCCTCTATGTCTATGGATGGATTTTGATCAAACTTGGAACAAATGTAAACGAACAGGAGGTTATGTACATAACATACGAAAATCAAGTACGTAGGTAAAAAGTCAATGTCACAATACAAGATCAAATCTTACAAATTACAACTCGGCAAAGTTAGGGACGGCGTCTCTCTCTCTCTCTCTCTCTCTCTCTCTCTCTCTCTCGTTAATTTTTATGGTTTCGTCATAGCCGGATTAATTATATTTTTATCTATGTTTAGCTAAAGGGCATGCAGGGAAATTCCTATTTGGATCAATACGTGGTAAACAGGTGGTTGTCATGCAAGGAAGATTCCATATTTATGAAGGATATTCTTTACAACAGGTACACTGCTATTAACATTAACTATGTTATCAATCGATACAGAAGGTACACGCATAAATGTCTGTATTTTAAAAATACATTTCGTGCATTTAATATTTAACACATATTTAATTGGAGAAATTTTGTCTGTTGAGTAGTTTTCTGGTTTCCTCAACCACCCCTTCACTCACCGCATTTGTGAAAGAATCTTTGATGGAGCGTAAAACACAATTGACGTATCGCCGACCACGCCCACAATGTTCCAACAGTGTTATCACGGTACCAAAGCAGCGTCACGGTAACTAATGACGTACTGGTGTCAGTGACGTCATTAAATGGCGCTATTCAGGCTGAGTTTTCATTGTTTTTGGGTGTATATCAAGCATCCGGTCATTTGACGGAACATTGTGGGCGTGGCCGGCGATACGTCAATTACTGCACTCCATTCTATTTTTGTCTAACTTTTGCGTTAGACTTGAAACATCATGTAAGTTTAATATATTTCTTTCGCCAACATTTTGTCTAACTTTTCTTGACCACTGCAGTAGCTCAATTGGTAGAGTGCTCGCTCAGTAAGTGGGAGGTCGTGGGTCGATAGAAGTGAAATATTCTTGACTGGGACGTTAAACACCATTACTAAACTTAACTCAACTCTAACTTTTCTCGAAAACTTGATAAGCAGATTTGATAGATTAAATAAACACTTTTTGATTGGTATCTGATTTCAGTTATACCTTGCTGGTGTTAGTGATAATATACTTACTTACTTAGGCCCTTCGCTCCTCCTGGAGTATAGGCCATCAACGACTGCCCTCCATCTCTGCCTGTTTTGTGCCATTTGTTCCAGCTGTCTCCAGGTCCTTCCAGTCAGCTTGACGTCTGCATCAAGGTCTCAGCGCCATGTATTGTCGGGGTCTTCCTCTCTTTCTTTTTCCCTGGGGGTTCAAGTATGTGCCAGCCTGGTTGTGTTGGTTGCTGGTTTTCTCATAGTATGGCCCAGCTAACCCCATCAATAATATACACTTGACCATATAATTTAAGAAATTTGGCGAATATCGCTTCAGCTGTTAAAAAGATTGAGAATACAGTACAGCATAATCGTATTAAAATTAATGTATAATCTTTTAGTTTTCAATGGTTTCAGCTTATTTCAATTCTAGATAGCGTTGCCAATCAGAGTGATGAAACTCCTAGGCGTCAAGACATTGATTTTGTCCAATGCTGCTGGAGCTTTGAATGAGAATTTCAGAGTTGGAGACGTGATGATAGTAAAAGACCACCTCAATCTTCCAGGATTTGTTGGACAGAACCCTCTACTAGGAGAAAATGACCAGCGGTATGTTTGATTGGGCGTTTTATGTAACAATCATACTTTCAGTTGATATTTGCGTTGTCATGCCTTGTTTATGAGTTAAGGTCTCTATTTCACAAGTATTCCTTTACTAACTAAGACTTTTATTTATTTAAATCTGGATGATTTTGAAAATGCTTAAAAATATCAAAAATATCAACAAAATTAATATGTAGTTGTCTAACCGGTACTCTGTTGTATTCGCTAGACACACATTATGTATACTTTTTAGTTTTTGCTATTGTTTGAATTAATGCTACTTCGAAAGTCTTATTCAGTTTCAACGCTTATTTGCCAAATCTACAATTCAAAAACTGAAACATCTAAAAAACTGGTTGGCAATCTGTAATTCTTAATTATCGATGTTTCATTGCTAAATAAAATGAATTAAAGAAAATTGTCAAATGTTGTTTATTAGACAACCCAATGCCACCCATGTTTTAACATCCTAAATCGGAGTAAATCGCTTCATTTCAGATTACGTCGAAAATTTCCAGGTCTTGGTAGGAACCGGTCTGTTTATTTTAGATGACGTCTGAAATATTTTGGTCTTCGTTCGTTTCTCCTTGCAGGTCGAGTTCTCTGCCCATAGACAATCCAATCTGGGCGTCCTCGCTCAACACATTCTGTTAGTTCGTTAGAAACAGGGTCGTAAAAGTCGGCATTGCAACCACAGCAATAATTCGGCCTTGAAAAAAAGAGGCAATGTCATGTTTACAAAATGAAAATGTTATATTCTGTGTTGCATAATAATGTCACAGAGTTCTCTTTCCTTATTAAATAATTAATGTGATTTTAAAATATTCTCTGAATATTTGTAGTTGAAATGCCGATAACTAAAAACAATTAATAACAAAACTTTAACCGTTATTAAGGTTTGGACCAAGATGGCTTAAACTCTCGTATGATAAAAAACTACAGGACCTTGCCAAAGACGTTTCAATAGAATTAGGCATGGAGGGATTTTTCAGAGAAGGAGTATATAACTTTCAGTCAGGACCCATGTACGAAACTCCGGCTGAAAGTAAATATTTGAGAATATTAGGAGCAGATGCCGCAGGTGAGAATGCTTTACAAATCATCTCTTACTTCTTTGTCTTACGTATGAAATCGAGCTAAAATACGTTTTGTAATAACGAGAGCTATATACTCAAACAATACTGACCCGCTTGCATGAACTTTCATAAGGCACATTCATAAAAGATGATCCGCGCAATATTTAGTTGTGTTATGGTTCGCAATTAGTATGATGGCAACGGATTAGACATCCGTGTTCCTTATCACGTATCTGTTCTGGTCCATAATAAATATTCAAATTAAAGGTCAAGCCGACAGGTCACAATGTTTTTTGCCTATTCCAGTAAAACCCACTTACAAAATACAAACGATTTTAGACGATTCAAAACACGGTCAAAATATTCTGACTAGTGTTTTGGGGCTTTCTTCTTTACACAGACACAATGAAAATTTCAAAGTAAATTCCAGTTATTTGAACGAAATACGTTGTCAAACTTTGTGTTAATTCCAGAAATACGAAATACAACTATATCATTTGATGTTCATTTTCTGACATTATGCCTCATGAAATTACAACTTACTGTGATGATATTCCATTAATTACCCATTATATTAACGAAAACCATTGAATTATTTACTATTTTGAAGCACCCGGTCCACTCCTTTGATGGACGTTTACGTGTTTAACTTAATTGTTTAGTTTTAAAGTTTTAACTTTGCTTTTAGAATTGTGATTTGGACATAGAAAGGTGTGTTTGTGTTTGACAAACAAGTTACTATTTTCTAACAATGTTAATTTAGACGCTCTCCAGATTCACAAATATAGTTTGTTATCATAACTGTTCGCAATTTTTTGTAATTATCCGTATATTTGGTGATCATCGCATACACAGAATTGTCCTAATTGGCTTAATTAAGACTTGTCTTAATATGAAGTTTCGTCAACATCTGATGGATAGTATAGGATAACTGGTGCAGACAAAGATAACCATTAAAAAATCTTGATTTCACACGTGGCGGGTGTAGCTAACTAAACAGGAGATGCTTACCATTCCGGTGCATCCGACCTCACTTTCCTGGTGGAAGTTCACGTGTCTTACCTAGCTTCTCATTCCATAGTCTTATACTTCGCTTTTGGATTGTGATTCGGACATGGTTTAGTATGTTTGTTTTTGATTTACACATATCATGTAACAATATTGTTGTATGAACGGTTTGTCGTAGTTATCTCGCTTTCTTAATAATATTTTATTTAATTTCTGTACACTGAAGTCCGAAACAGAGTTATTTATATTTTACAAAGTCATCAAAATATTATCATACAAGTAAAACGTTAATCCTAGCAGTGCACCATTAGATGAATTGGTTTAAAATGAAAATGTTCAAAAAAGTAATTGTTGAATCAGAACCACTGAAAATGAAGTTAATGATTTCAATGTTAATTTTATCGATGACTTTAATTTTTTTAAAAGAGAATGCATTTCACTGTACGCTGTAAGTGGTGAATTTAAAAGTAATGAAATCATAATTATGAAATAATCTAAAAAAAGAAATAAATTGAAGAAAGAGTCAATTTCATGTATCAATATTGTTGATAAGTATGATGTCTCTGTATCCGAGGTTGCCTCGATTATATTTGACGACATATTGTTGAATCTCGTAGCGAGTGTAGCTAGCTTGCTATTCCGAGTCACGCGACCTCACCTGGTGGAAGTGCACGCGTTTAACCTAACTTGTCAGTTCCAAAGTTTTTACTTTACTTCTGGATTGTGATTCGGACATGAATTAATATGTTTTTATTTTTCTGGTAGAAGTTCATATGGTCAACGATAATTCCCAGTTTTCAGTTTCTACTTTTCTTTTGGGATAATGATTTGAACATGGACTGGTATGTTTGTGTTTGATTTGCCCAATACTATTGTTTGTACTTCACAGGTATGAGTACTGTACCGGAAATGATGGCTGCTGTGCATTGTGGGATTAACGTGTTTGCGTTTTCTCTGATCACCAACATTTGTATCACAGATTATGGTTTACATCAGGAGTCTATTGTAGACGAAGTATTTGAGACCGGGCGACATCGGAACAAAGACCTGATAAACTTCGTATCTCGTTTTATTGAAAGAATTTAAAAGCTATGATTGTCCTGTTGTTTAATTTAAGTGGTTTCCATACATACAAACATACATATATACATACATACATACATACATGTGCGTTTTGATATTTGATTATAAACACATGCGTACTGGTACATGTTTATATTACATATTATACCAGTTTTAATTTTACAGCACTAGACGACCGTTTCGGAATACAATTCATCATCAGTAGTGCTTGGACCAAAACTATGAAACCAAAATTATTTTGAAGATGTTGAAAAGCTACCAAATTAAAAGGACCAAAATATATTTTACCAAATTAAGCTAAGGAAATACTTTGCATGAGGGAGTATACCTTAGTTTTTGAGAAACTTCAAATTTTAACTTGCAGGAAATTTAGACAATTATAGTTGAAATATGCTCAATTCAATATTTGATGAAAGGTATTTGATGGCTGGTCCGGACAACAAGTTTGACAGTAAAGTGAAGGAATATATTGTTATATTACGGTTTCTCGGCGGGGTAGAAAACATAAGTAAGTCTGACCCGATTACAATTAGTAAGATAGATCTCGATGACGACATACAATACCTAACACAGCACGGGGTATCAGTTGTTAAGCTCTCAACACATTAATCATCCTAAAATGTATATTAAATAGAGTGTTTGTGATTCTAAATTTATTAGGTTAGCCTTATGAAAACAAATTGCGTTCGGTCTTTACTACAAGCGACTATCAAATAAAAAAAGAACCGATGTTCATTTCATTATAAAACTCTATGTTCTAAATCAAGATTATAATTAAAATTAAAGTGTAAAATCCTAGGTCTAAAAAGTTTTTATAATAGATTTGTCATATACCATTTTTTGAATTTAATCATAAAATACATTCAAAAAAAATATTGTCATATATTTTTTGAATGTATTTTATGATTAAATTCAAAAAATGGTATATGACAGATTAAATCTTTTTGATTTTGTTTACGAATTTGATGCCAAAATGAGGTGCATGATTTTAGATTTTTTTTGAAAAAGTTATTAAGTGTTAGACCAAAAGCATTGACCTTTTTGCTTGACATTTTATTTGAATATGTACATGTATGTAAAGGTAACCCACAACTCGTGACAAGTGAATATGCGCAAAACCAATAAAAGGGCAAACACGTACATTGCATGTGTTACTGCGAATACAAACACTACCCATATATTATATGGACATCCTACATAAGGATAACGAAGCGGACAGCACATTGTTGTGTGCCTTTACCTGATTAGGATGTTTAGAATTAATACATACATGAATAAAATCTTTTTATTTATACATTGCAATATAAGTTAGAAACTTAGAAAACATTTACATTGTTTAAAATAACATATAAAAATAGATTAATTGTTTATAGACTTTGGAAAGACGGCTTATTCGTGCTGATGGTTGTTTGAAACTTTGTTTCGCATTCCAACCACAAATTAAGGCAAACAAGGGCGAACCTTTTATCATTGTTTTTATATGAAGTTTTTCTTTTTTTAACATTTTACTATAGAATGTCTGGTGTAGAAAAAATCAAATAAAACGTAAAAAGTTAAGATGGCGTATATACCATCCCGAAATTTGTGTTCTACATGTTTTCTACACTATAGTGCCATCATCGTATTTTCAATAAGCAACTATAAAGTCAATATATTTGTTGTAGTAAATACCAGGCAACATGGTATATATGCATATCTTTTTAAGTGATATGTAAATAGATAAAAACTTATATAACATGCATAACAAAATCTCCAATACAAACCCGAGCTTATCTGGGGGAGATAAATAAAATTGATTTCAACTGAAAATAATTAAATTTATATTGAATTTCTGTCATTTTGACAAGTTTATCTGTAGGTAAATTTTAACTATTACGCAGCATGTAAATGCAAGATAAAACTTTAAAAACACCACGCAGCAACTTGCATGCAAAGTAAATAAAATGTTATACCATGTAGGTGCATTTAATGTTTTTAAAAGTAAATGTAATCTCATTCTAATCTGCAGATAAATTATCTCCAATGCGAACGAGTTGGTATTTCAACATATTTGAAATGAATGTCCTTTCTCAGCTGTATTAATCACTACGTGAATATTATCACACGGCCTCGTGTATTTCACCACGGTGCAAATTGTCCTTTGTAATACTAGTAATAACTCTTACCCCTTCTTGTTTGATGTTGAAAGTTCGTTATTTATTATTATTTAATCACATGAGTGGGCACTTCCTCCAGAAGCAGTCCAATAATTTGGAATTTTATAAACAATGACGTATGTTCTTTCTTTTCTTGTCGTTTAAGTCATTTTTTGTTTCTGTCGTTATTACTTCTATTTTTCTATTGCCATGGTGTGATACGCTATGATAGACGTTGGTCCTACTACGGCAACTTTAAACAACGACGAATGTTGTTACCAAAATAAATTGTTGGCACATAGGTATTGCTATCCTATCCTAGGCTTTCAAGCCCCTTAAAAGTTTCATAACCGTCATCAACATAATATTGATAAATATGAAACATGCATTTGTGTCTTAATTTAACCTGGATATATTTGACGTTTCATAGTTTCATGTTCTCTTCACTCACAATTTTTATTTCACATGGACAGGTGTAGCTAGCAAGGCGGCAGGTGGATTTTGTTACGCGTGTACCTGATCTCTAACCCCTGGCTGCATTCACGTGTTTAACCTAATGTCAGTTTTCGAGGTTTTTACTGTTTTTTATGGGGGATTTTAATTTGAACACTGACAAGTATGCTTGTTTTTGATTGCAATAAAAATACACCTTACCCTTTTAGTAGGATGGTTAAGGGTCTTGTTATTAGTTTCTTAACCATACTACTGGGTGTTTCCTCCAGTACCAGACCAGAATTAGTAATTTAAGTTTTGTTTTTCCTTTCATGTCTCCTTCGTTTTGTTTGTTGCTAACGTAATATTGTATTATAAAGTGATTGCGTTGAATTGCCAGAAACATGTTTTCGGTAACATTACTTTCTTCTATTTGATAATCTCAACACTACTTGTGAGGAATTGATTTGAAAATCTTTGTTTAAAGTTGAAAAGGATTTTTTCTGAGATAACGAAACATAAACCAGTGCTCGATTTCAACAAATATTCCAGAGTACCGTGTTTGTTTAGACTGTGTAAATTTAATTTGCATTTGATTCAAGCAGCCAGTTTGATATGGTTGATATTGTAAGTGACAGTAAATGCTTAGTGTGGAAGACAAAAATACTGCAATGGCAGTTCAAAATAATGTATAAAAGTTTGTTACTTACATCAACGAAAAAGAACCCACAAAATGAACCCGCATCTCAATGTATTGATTGAGACAGATAATTTTATACACATGAGATTTTTGGTCTATTTTAAAATAAAATAGAGCTTAATTGAATGTGCGTCATACAAGATAATCAAAAACAAACATACTCATCCATGTCTGAATCACAATAAACAAGCAAAGTAAAAACTTTGAAATTGAAAAGTCAGGTAAGACACGTGAACTTCCGCCGGGGAAGTAAGACTGGGTGCTCCGAAAAGGTAAGCACCTCCTGTTTAGCTAGCTACAACCGCCACCTATGTGATTGTGTGAAAGTAACATGAAACTATGGGGCGTCAAATATATCCAGAGCAATTCTGGACATAGAGACATCATACTTATCAACAATACTGTGATGACGGCCATAAAACTTTTTGAGGGCCTTAAAAAGCCTACGCTTGCAATATCCCTGAGTCAGCAATTTATTTGCAAGCAGCCTGCTTCGTTTTACAAAGTCCCCGTAGTGAGAACAGGCTCTATCATAGCGTATTATGACACAAAGCAGGAGAAGCAGATATATTACTGCACAGAAAAGGAAAGTTGACTTTGACAATAGAAAAATTGAAGCCATCACGGTTGTCATAATTTGTTATAAAATAACCAGGAAGGTTGAAAACTCTCTTATAGTACGATAACTACACTACTGAACATTTACCTAAGTGTTCTTCCGACGATGGTCTTTTATATTTACTAGCAGTTCATGATATACTATAAGTTGAAATGGTTTCTAAACATTTTTAAACGAATCAGAACTCCATGCTAGAGAATCGATCGGGCAGCTGCTAACGGTTCATCACCCGATTTTATTTGTTAGATATTATCAGGTGTTATTAAAAATATGAAATCAAATTCTCACTTGATTTTTCACGTTAAAACAAATATGAATCCTATTTTGGGATTGCGTTATCAGTAATCTTAATATGAAGAAGAACTAGCATTATGGGTTATGTAATACTGAATTACGAATATAATAATAGATATTTTACGCAACAAGCCTGGCGAGTTGTCTTAAATCATTTAACGTTTAATAAATCTGATATTTAAAATACATGAAGGCAAGGTTCTGTTGATGAACAATCCGGGAAAACCCGATTGTTCTGTAGGTATAAAACTAATCATTTTACACAGAAGTCAAATAAACATGAAGATACACTAACATCAAAAACAAGCATACCCAATCATGTCCAAACTCTAATCTCAAAGCAAAGTTAAAACTTTGAAGTTGACAAATTCGATTAAACACGTGATCTTCCACCCGAGAAGTGAGGTAGGGTGCTCCGCAAGGGTAAGGATTTGGTAGTTACATCCGCCATGTATGTAACCAAAACCGAGTGAAAGAAACATGGAACTATGAGACACCAAATATCCAGGGTATAGAGTCATCATACTCAACAATATTATGTTTACAGCAATAAAACGTTTTAAAGGTCTTGATAAGTCTAGGCTTACAAAAAAGTATCACCCGATTACAATGTGCGTATATAAAAAAAATTGATCCGTCTGCAAAGTAACAAAAGCTACAAATATCATACTGTAACCTAACCCTAACTTTTTTTCGCGCCTTATTAACTGTCGTGTGTTTCGCGAGGACAAAATATGCGGGGAAGTTAATTGTCGAGATCTTGTTTTCGGAAAATGATATAAGTTACCCCAAATATTCAATATTGTCCATATCGTGAAGGTTAATATTTGCAGCATGGAAATAGGAAGGTAAAAGAAGCGAAAATAATTGTATTACAGTAACTGTTTTTTCAAATCATGGCTTCTTTTATGTTGCGAATTATGTGCCAATATGAAACAGCATATCTTGTAAAATGACTTTAGAAAAAGCACACCTTGAATGTCTACAATGCATTACAGTTGTTATACGGACGGGTTGTCGTGTATTTTTTTTGGTCATTTTGGGAATTGGTTATTTGTTCTTGTGCGTATAAATTTCAGTGTTTCCTCTGGTTACTGGCCCAGAGGGAGGAAATTAAGTTAAAAACACCGTCTGTATATAATCGCTATCGAGTGGAAGACGACTATTTTAATCACGTTTTTGATGATTGACAAGGTTTCAAATGCGGATTAAGGGTATTTCGATATCGATGTAATGTCTAACATTTTGACAGATAATCGCTATCGAGTAGAAAACGACTATTTTGATAACGTTTTTTGATGATTGACAAGGTTTCAAAAGCGTATAAAGGGCTTTTATTTATTGATTTAATGTCTTACATTTTGGCTGATTATGTAATAAGGGTTAAGGGTTCCTTTCAAGGATTACAGTGACGAGTATTGTTTAAAAAAGTCCGATCGATACACAGAAGGTATGTATATAAGGTCCAACTAACCTCCTTAGACTTTGGAAGAGTAGGTTATAGTTTCTTTCTAGATGTGTTATTGTGCAAAGACATCTAACTAAAAACAATGAAATGCCAACTAGCTTAAACAGTATTGTAATAATATATAATTGTAATCTAAAACAAACATATCAATCCATGTCCAATCCACAACCCTAAAGCAAAACTTTGAAGCTGGAAAATTGGGCTAACGAGTAAACTACTTTCAGGACAGTGAGTCCGGATGTTCCAGCTTTTAGCTAGCTTCACCCGCCATATCTGTAATAAAAATTGGGAATAAAAAGATCATAGGACTATGAGACGTCAAATCTGTCCAGGATATAAATATACAAATAATTATAAATTTGATCATTTTCCGAACATATCTGTATAATAAACTGCAGGTAACACAAAATATTTCAAGGAGCCGTAATACTCAAAAACAAACATACTAATCCATGTCCGAATCACAATCCAGAAGCAAAGTAAACACTTTGGAACTGACAAGTTAGTTTAGACACGTGAACTTCCACCAGGCAAGTGAGGTCGGGTGCTCCGGAAGGGTTAAAACCTCCTGCTTAGCTAGCTACAACCGCCACGCGTGTAATCAAAATTGTGTAAAAGGAACATGGAACATAGAAACGTCAAACTTATCAACAATACTGTAATGACGGCCATAAAACTTTTTGAGGGCCTTGATAAGCCTAGGCTTGCAATATCCCTGAGTCAACAATTTATTTGCAAGCAGCCGACTTCGTTGTACAAAACTCCCTGTAGTGGGAACAGGCTCTTCCATAACGTATTAATTTGGAAACAAATACACCACAAGCAGGTAAAGCAGGTATATTGCTGCATAAAAAAGGAAAGTTGACAATAGAAAACTTGAAGTCATCACGTTAGTCATAAAGTTTCAAATGTAGCCTTTGCGTCATAATTCAGTTATAAATCTAAATATGAAGCAGGCAGAACTTGAGTAATCAGTCGTGTATTTTAGTTCAAGCTCACAAGGATTGATGGACTTCACATAGTCTCCAAATTTAGGATTGTTAAGAGACAGAACGTCATCTATATATCTGTATGTTGAGTTGAATGATTTGGCTACAATCTTCTCTATTCTATAAGTGATTAGATTGGAACAAGTAGAATGTAGAACCATATGGTTCAGTTGAGTTACAAACTTTGGCTTCTGGCATTCAATAACACATCAATTTTACGATCAACTGTAGCATTATTCAACCAAATAAATTACTGGAGATTAAAATGCAGGATCCGAAAGTTTTACAACAGGATGCACACGACACAAATTCCGATTTATTTGTAAATGTGTTTCTTGTCAGTCATTGTTCAAGACACTAAAATACATTTAAGAACAACCAACAAGACGACACCTTTCAAAAACACAACAAATAAAACATCCTGATCTATATTTATTACAAAAACTTTTCCATAAACGATTTCCAAATATTTTAGATTTTATATATCAATGTTCATTTAAGTATAAAATAAAATCATTGCTCACAAAATCACACATGGAATGTTATTCTAGTCGGTGAATACGTAATCTTCAAGTGCAAGACGACTTGCCTATGTACAGTATAAAATAATTTTTTCATTAATTAATGTTATAATTTAACTATAAAAAAAGTCTCTAACATGGGACAAAATACTAAATCATAAAATTTTAATAATAGTTTTTTATGTTCTATGAATAGGCCTGTTTAATTCGAATCACATTACTATATATGGTCATTTGTCAATTGAAAACATAATGAAATGAATTTCTTAGCATACGATGTTTATATGGTCATATATATATATCATCCATCAGTTCAATCGACTTCCTCACATATATAGAAAGTACATTTCGGATAACTTTTTGTTAAGTCAGAATTACTGTTAGTTGACAAAATATTATATAAATGATACTATAATGCCATTGGTATGCCATTGTAGAGCCGTTCCCGTTCGGTTTGTTTAGAAGTGGTGAATGCCCATCGCCTTGCAGTGTTGTATTTGAATTTGAAGCCGCTATGGTGACTTTTGGCGATGTTCTTGTACGAGTTGGTGAGAGGGTTGCATTCGTAGACTTTGGTGAAAACTTAGGTGTAATAATAGTTTTATTATTAAAAACTGTTGCATTAGTTGGTTTTGGAGCGCCTTGGACAGTTGGGCCACCTACTTGATCTAAAATAAAAAAGGTATAGATAAAATATAACATGCTTATTGAATAACAATAAAATCAAATAGATAAATTATTTTTTGAGCGCCTAATTTTATTTTTTATTTTTGGCATCAATTGAATATACTCAATTCTTTAATTATTGTGAAGGCTTACCAATTAGAACCTGCCAACACTGACAATAAATTGTCTAAATATCAGACTGATGTCACAATTAGACAATAACAATGAGAATCAAACTTGTCTTTATCTTTTAAGTCTTTCTTTGGTTATTAATGTCTAAAACTCTGTAATTTAACCCTTTTTGCTTTTGATAATTAGTTTATTTACACAGTCCAACATGATCACCCTGTCACCATATCTTGCCCGTGATCAAACTTTTTTTTCACCGTCCTGTCAACATTTATTACTATGTTTAAACTTTCAGAAAAACACTTTAACATATATACTATGTAATATGCATATTATTGTCTGTTCAACGTTCCTTGTGTCCTTCTGTTGATGTTCATATCAGAAAAAATGATTTGTTTAAGAAATTACATATAAAAATGTCCAATATACTAGATACATACATATATATATATATATATATATATATATATATATATATATATATATATATATATATATATAAGCTGAAAATCTGATGTATTAAGTGTTCAAAGTAGTATAATAACTTTTTGAACTTTTTGATCAATTATATATGTTGAGCTCGTTCCCCATACGGGGAATAAAATGAAGAAAGCTGTAAAAATAATATGTTCACGCAGGTATATTAGGAGATTGCACTTATCAAGCCCCTCAAACGTTTATGATCATCATCGCAATATTGTTAATAATTATGATGTCTCCGTATTCAACATTACCCTAGATATATGTGGCATCCTCTATTTAATTCCATGTTCCTTTCATTCCGAAATTCGATTTCACACGTGATGGATGTAGCTAGTTAAGAAAAGGGGCTTGACTTACCTTAGTGGTCTCTAACGTAATTTTCCAGTTCCAAAGCTTTTACCTTGCTTCGGTATTGTAATTTCGACATGGATTTGTATCCGTTTTTGATTATACTAAATTAAATAATGTTCCTGAATGATTGAAAGTGAAAGAAAATCACTATACTCACTTTGAACAACCGCTTCTGTAACAACCAAAGCTACCATTGCCAAGATTGTAGCAACCAACCCGAATCTTATAAATATTTCGCTCATCTGGAAAAATAAAAAAACTTAATAAAACGCAAAATATCTTAATATGTATGAATATTTGGTCATTATATATTCCTTATAATGATTAGCACATGTTTAGTTATAGTCTCATGATTCCAAGACGATATCAACTTATTTTAAATATGTTGTAATGTTAAAAAGATCCGAAATTAATACTTTTACTTGAAAAGATCAGGGAGTTAGAAAGTCCATAGAACCTATAGTGTCATATTCAGTGCGTTTTAAATTCGCTACTTTTTTTAATTGTCATATAGCATTTTTGTGATTTTCGGAGAACTTGTATGTCATT
This sequence comes from Anadara kagoshimensis, assembly GCA_021292105.1. NCBI lineage: Eukaryota > Metazoa > Mollusca > Bivalvia > Arcoida > Arcidae > Anadara > Anadara kagoshimensis. The sequence goes on from CM037870.1 coordinate 11,611,634, forward strand.
GACCATAATATTAGTCTTTAAATTTAAAGTAAATATTAAAGTTCATCACGAAAAATTATAGGAGATGATAGTATTATTTGAAATAATGTATTTTATTCTTTTGGAAATGCAAAAACCTAACATCTAAACCACATAAAGATTGTACTTTTTTGCAAGAAATAGGAACGGTAGCCCTAGCCTTATATGATCTTAACGATTTACTAAAACGCAACAATATCTACAAAGCAGATTGATCAAATAAATTTAAAAGACCGAGGTCTTAGATAAATAAGCTAATTAGAACATTCCACAAAAATCTTGGCTGGATTAAATTTGAGGAGATTATACAGGCAGCCGTTTTATTGTGCACTGGAATGAGCAATCAGAAACACTTCATAACGATAAGGATAAAACCAGTAGAAAGACAAAGATTAACGCATATTTTGAACCACACTATGCTTTGAGAAACAGAATTTAGTAAAATTGTAAAAACGTTAGCGGTAAATGAAATGAACGTTGCAGTAAATATTATTAAAAAGTAAAGGAATTACAATTTTGTGAGATTTTTCTATTTTAACAATGTTAATTTATAAAAGATTTTAATTAAAAAAACAAAAATTTAAATAAAAACATAATGGAGGAAGCAAAATTCCTAAGTTGTTACCTCTGTTCAAAGTTAAACACAAACATACCGATATATGTAAATTCATAATTCGTAAAAAAATCTTTGAAAACAAAAAAATCAAGTAAAAGACATGCACTTCCACCAGGGACGTGGTAACAACTCCACTTTATCTTATTTCACGCGATTCTGGTAATGTGATTTTGTAAGCCGAAAAACTTTTTTTAACATACCTTTGCTAACATAACCAAATTCTAACCAAGTCTTCCTAAATTCCAAGTTCGGGTGGCCATGTGGCCAACCCTTTATGTAGTAAAGCAGTGTAAACACGTGACCCTCTACACGTAATTTACCAATAGAAAATAGAGAGTCTACAACGCCGTATCCAAAGTGATTATGGGTTTCCAAGAGATGTCATTTTTTACAAGTACGACATTTACAATCAAACAATACAATAAAGACAGTTTTCTCTTTTTAAGTGTTATGCAATTAGATTAATGACAAAGATCAGTGTCTTCATTTGAGGATTACATAGTGACAACTAAATACGTGCTGTCTTTAACTTAGTAATGCTGCATAAATACTAATATATAAAAAACGTGTTTTTGGATGCAAAAGGTCGTCGTATATTATCATGTACAATACTTGTAGATAGTAAACCCTTCATTTAGTTACCGAGATGTCTAGGAACCCTCAATTTTTATTTCATTTAACACTCAATAGCCTGTGGGGTTGGTAATAAGCTAAACAAACAGTGATAACACTCTCAGGCATTTGTGTTACTTTTTCGCGCCTTTATTATTTAATTCTCTTTATATACTTTGATACTTTAATATAAAAGAATGTGCTTTTTCGTTATGCTATCACGACAGACATTTGTATTCGCTATATCGACTCCATAGCGATATTATGTTTTACTTGATACAGCGGATAATGTAAAATAATAGCTAATTTGTTGTTTAAGAATTCTATATTTTGAGTCATAAGACATAAAATAAATTTTGTTTTCAATATAAAAAACCGAAAAATAAAACATTTTGCACAGTGTACGATTTGCAAAGTTATGTTAAGTATGCAAAATGTCAAATTCAATCATATATTTTATTTCTGTTATTGTAATGTTCCCCGTTTTTATGCATGTTGATTCAAGTAATGATGTCATTATTATAGAGGTTTCGGTCACCGAGGGATCCAAAGCGCTTTCCAATATTACTACATAATTTCACTGTACTTTACTTAGGGATTCTAAAACCATTACACTTACGACATTTGTTTAATTTTAAACGTAGCACTTATCATCAGTAATTTTCTTACTTTTTACGCATGAATTCTGTTCATAACAGTTTTGCTTGTCAAATATATGACCCATCGTACGAGCAAAAACACTTTTTGCATGATATTTTGCAATGGTTCGACGTAAAACTAACGACGATATGGTAAGCATTTTTTAGGGTTTTTGAAGATGATCATGAGCTCCAGAAAGATTGTAAAACGATTGAAAGATATGGGCTATAATATTTTTATTGATTGTGTACCGGATGAAACATCGCAAAGGTAATTTTCGCCATATCAACCAGAAATTAAGTGAAAGTTAAAATACAATTTTTTTTACGGCAGCTACTTCTGATGTAATCAGAAAAATAAGTCATTTGATAGATAGTATTAAACCTCCTTCTAACGCGAGATGGTTATTTATGTGCTGTTCCGTTGGAACTGCAAATAGAATTATTAGTCGTCTACGCAACGCTAGAGTACGCAAGAAACGTCTAGTCGATAAACTAAATGACACAAAATTAAAGAAACAACATGCTTGGATATAGCGCTTCTATCTCCGATTAAATAACGGAAAATGCCACAGATGTCTGAGTAGATGCCATTATATAATGTTTAGATTGTACTCCAATGGATATAGGTATCTGAGGAATCCTAAAACGTCGTCTTTACAAACGAAAGATCTATACTTTGATCTACATAGAAGTAAAAGATGAATGGAAAAAGCTGGAGCAGAACGACATAAAAGAAACACTTCCGAGTTAGACAAAGCGTTGTAGAATGGTATAATAATTCCACGGTTCATATATAAAACATTTGTTCAATGAAATCTGAATAATTTAAGATGATTTTTAGTCTAGTAAATCGGTTTGACCTTAAACTAATTGCAATATAATACATGTTGCTACTAATATGCTCTCAAATACTTGAAATGATTATAGTAACATCTGATAAGGAGAAACAGTTTTTTGGGAGTTTTAATTTCTTTTTGGGATTTCTAAAAAGGGAAATAACTCTTGTAAAAGAAGTGAAGTTATAGTCTCATTATTATATGTTTTTTGCTATTTAAAAATGTAAACCAAAGACCATAGAATCAATTAATCATAACCGTTTTCATATAAAAATTTAACATTTCTGAGTTCATTTAAAGTAAAACCATCAGCCCCTTTTAATTCAGTTGTATGTCACAATCTAATGTTTCTAGTAATGAGGAATAAATGGCATAATACTCAGAGTATTCAAGTAGAAGTATAGAAAAGTTATGTTTTTTAACCTTAAATAGACTTATTATATCATTTTTGTGCATTATAAAATATATTTGAGGTAAATAAATCTCTTCAACATGCCCTCATTCAGTGTTTTGCTTAAAGTCTTTCAACAAAATAATTCATTTTTTAACATTCCATTTACATATTACATTCTAAATTGTCTTAGATTATTTATTTTAGCTCTATGTATAAATTTCCATCTGATTTATAGGATGTTCTTCATACAGTAACAGAGAATACTTGAAGTTTTTGAAAATGTCTGTGTAAAATTTAGAATCACAATACAGAGTTATCTCCCTTTCCTATAGAAAATGCTATTGGTAACTTTAATTGGCAAAAAAAAAACCCAAATTCTACTGGATTGAAATTGGTAGATTTTTTATGGTAAATAAAAACACCATTCCCGAAAACAATCACATAAAATATTTTCTGTTGCAATTACTTTGAGGTTTGACACTATTTTTTTCATAGATTGACTAGACTATTTGTAAATCAAAGCGCTACGTTATTAATTAAACAGGTCTCATAGTGTATCACTTCCGAGTTTGAGACATGTACTCTGTCATGTAACAAAAATAAAGAACAATATTTGACCACCCGTTTTGTACTTATTCTTATATTTATGTATATTATTTGGCGATTATACACTAGTGGGTTAACACCAACACTTTATATTATTTTTTATTCCATAGACTATTTTGCAGATTATCCAAAAGTAACAACCTTGATAAGCAATAAATCGGATCTAAAAATTATTTCATCTTTTGTTTAAAATGTCTGAAATCCATATTCATAAGGGACATTGTTTGAAAAAATCCGACCGCTACACAGAGGGCGCAGGACTGATCCAGTTCCGTAAAGCAGTTTTACATGTACCCAATGCTGTGTCTTTCACTACTAAATCCTAAATACACTAAAATGCAAGATAACTTAACATTATGCAAATTAAGAATCGTGATGATTTTATTCATCACTGTTTATTTCACTATGAACAAAAATTAGAGACAATACTTAACAATTAAATTGATTCATTTCATTTTTATTAACGTATATTATTTTTGTCCAAAAGACTGTTTCAAATAAAGACAATCATGTACAAAACTCTATATATGATCATTCGCCGATTAAAATATACTGAAGTGAATATACGCTTCGCATACACTGTTAATATGCTCATAAATTTCATCCATCAGTTCAATCATGTTCTTCACAGTAATAGAAGAAAGCATTTTGGAAAACCTTGTTTTAAGAAAAAATTACAGCCAGTTGACATAACACTATAGAAATGATGACATAATGCCCTTGGTATGTCATTGTAGAGCTGTTCCCGCCTTGTTTGCTTGGAGTTTTTGATGAGCCGTTTCCCGTTTCTGAGCTACTGTTGCCGTCTGTATGAAACAAAAAAAAAGAAGTTTACTTAACTTAATTTTCTTTTCATTAGATTGTGATTATGACATGTATTGACAATTATGTCCTTCATTAAAATATAATATACATTTTTACTAATTATTAGATTAAATAGCTGAATTATTTCTAATAAGCCTACTTATGTAATGTTTCATTTAATTGATTCCTATAGTATTTCATGACTTCCAAACATAAAATCTGAATCATATGATCATAAATAGTTTTAATTTGTAATTGAAAAGTATTTCCCTACTTCTGTTAGTGGTTTGTAAGACAAGGTAACGATTTGATTATGTAACCCCTGTATTTAGAGAGCCCGCAGTGGCTAAATGGATAAGCCATCAGTCTACAAATCCAGGGTCTCTCGCCACTGTCTCTCGAGTCCCTCTCAGGCCACATTTGGGAAAGTGAATTATCCTTGCCATTGGTCTTTACTGGTTCATCTGATATCAATATAATGGACTGGGGGAGTGGTTAGCTTGTTTCCGGCGTACTAGCAACTTAAAGCCGCCCTGAGTGCGTGCTAGTACAAGGACAACATACTCGCACTTCAGAGGCATGTACGAAATTGTTCAAAGATTAATCTATAGAGATTAATACACGAAATTAGAGATTGATAAAATAGTTTCGTCGCAAATAGCGGAAAAATTGCTAATGCGACGTTACGTAACATTCAACCAACCAAACCCCTGTATTTAGTGTACAAATTAATACTTTTGTAAAAAAAAAAACCTATCCCTATATTCATAAATAATACTCATTGATCAATTGTACTAAAGTCCATTTACGATCCTTTAGTCTCTCGTTTTTTTGTAAAATTCTCTAAAACGAAACTTTTTATCGTACATTTATTATACAATTCATGCCGTAATTAATTTTTAATATTTCTATCCTTAAACTTTTGCCCCATACTGCGTAAATTTTGGTCAATTTTGAGCAACGGTTATTTTGTCCAAGCCTACATTTCGGACAGGGAAATACTGAGCTAATTTGCATAAGAAATACTTATCGACAATATGTTGATACGCATCACATGCATATGATTGACAAGGACGGATATTGTATTCATAAATTTGTTTATAAATTTACTCAAAATTGTTTAAATTTATCAATAGTTATCAGCATTCTTTCCACAATTCACGTGCAAATCATTATTTGAGACAACGTTTTCTCTCTCTCTCTCTCTCTCTCTCTCTCTCTCTCTCTCTCTCTCTCTCTCTCTCTGTACCATAATTCTTATTGAAATTCATTTAAGAACGGTGAAACTTAACATTGATAAACTTAAAACAATTCACGTGCAAATTATTATTTGAGACAATGCTCTCTCTCTCTCTCTTGTCGTACCATAATCCTTAAATGGTAAATTATGGTAACTAATTAAACTTATAAATCGTGTGTACAGATAATTGGAAAGACTGCAAGAACTTTGTCAAATCTACTTGGTGGTTGGCAAGAACTACCGTATTCATGATCAGGTGTACACGTGTTGTAAAAGTCGGTCAACTTTGACTTTAGCAATTTGGTAACCGGTATATAATTAGAGGCGTATGTTACCAAATATTTCTAATCGTTGTTGCAGAAAATATGAATTAAATAGTAACGATAAATCAACAACTGTGTAGATTTTTAGAGACATTAACTCAAAAAAGTTTCAGGAAAACTGATTGTGATATTAATATACACGTGGTTGGGGGTGACTATCTTCGTAGAATCGAAGAAGATTGTTTAAATGACCCGTAACAGAAACTGATCAGCATATAAAAAACCCTCTCACTCCTGTTTTCGGTATCGCCGCAAAGGTTAGGAAAATGGCGCTAAAACAATTTACACAGATATCGAAGGCGGTATTAAAAAGTTTTAATATGAAGTAAAGCGATTATATATTAGACACCGGTTACAACAGGCCACATTACGGCATAGGCCTATTTTCAAGATGCAAAAAACTATGATTTTTATTCACACGTTAACTCCATGAAAAGGGTAAAAAACCAAGAGACTAATTGGTTGTAAACAGACTTTAATAGAATTTTTTTGCATGGTAACAAGTATAATGAGCATACTTTTAAGAAAAAAAGTCGCAGTACTCACTTGGACTTGGACTTGGACTTGGACTTACACTTGGATCAGGATTACCTTCAGTTGCACAAGCTACTATTGCAATGATTGAAGCAATCAAGCCGTATTTAATAAATATTTTGTTCATCTGGAAAATGTAAAAAAACAACATAAATAATTCGCACAGAATGCAATATAAATATTTCGTTTGCATATAGTGCTTAGTTTAAACACTTAAATGCATTTATGTTATAATATTATATATATCAAGTAAGTTTACTTGCCTTATTTCTGGGTCGTTGCAAATCCTACAAGAATGCACTATACTTTGAAGGTCTAAAAACGTTTTGTTATTTACTATTTACTTTAAACCTGATTGTATCTCAATAACTGGATTTTATTCCGAATATATAATTGAATAGTTGAGGGTTACAAGTGTAACTGATGTGTATTGTGTTACAGTGCAAAAGTCAACTAGTTGACAAAATGCTTTTCACGACTGTAAGTCCAAACAATTAAATCACCCACCCTACTATATAGATTTGACCCCAAGTGAATACTACTTATTTGGTAATGTGATAATCACATTTGCGTTGAATCAGATTTCCTGATGATAATGGACTTCCCTTCGAACATATGAATTGTAAAGTTCAAATATATATTTCTGATAACCTTTCATTAGTATCTGTCAATTATTTCAGAGGAAAAGTCGAGAATTTTTTTTTGACTTGCACATTTACTTACACACGCTGAGTTATGACATAAGATCATATGACATACGTGGTAAATGACTTCAAGTCTACCTGTTGAATAAAACTTGATACATTATCGTTACATAGTGCAACGGTACAACCATTGCAGCAATTATAACTTCAAAGAAAATTATCAAAGAAAAGCAATTTTGTGATAAGTTTCTATCGAAACTACCTAAAAATACTGTAGACTTCATTCACAAAAATTACAAGAACTTTAAAACCATAGAAAATGGAGTAATAATCAAAATACCTAAATATTACCTCTGCTCAAATCTAAATTAATGACATTATGCTAGCCCATAAATGTTTTATGAATCATACCTTTGCAAGCTTAAACCAGTTTCGTCCACGTCTTCCTAAACTCGAATGTTCGTTTGTTCATGGTGCCAACCCTTCATATAGTATAACAGTCTAAACACGTGATCCATTACGCATAATTTAGAAAATAGACAATATCTACAATGTTGTATCCCAACAGATTAAAAGTTTCTAAGAGATATCATTTTCAGCAAATACGTGATTCATAATGTAACAAAAAATAAAGACAGTTTTCTCTTTTTAAGTAATATACAATTAGATGCATGTCAAAGGTTAGTGTCTTCATTCAAGTAGTGCATAGTTACAACAAAACTGCGTGCTGTCTTTAACTTATATATAAGGCTAAATACTTATTTATGATGAGCATGTTAATTTGGATGCAAAGGGTCTCCGTATATTATCTTCATAATAATAAGTGTTTCGAAACTTCTATAACTCTAAATTGTGCTGTCCTTATACTTTCACACTAACTAGCGGAAGTGGTTTATAAAAAGCTACACTCTAAGCAAAAACAGTCATGGGGTATTTGCTATACCGTTTTGTCTCGCAAAAAGAAATTCGTCACCATCTACATTGGTGCAAGGTTTTTTGTTAAATATTTGTGAAAGGTACAATTTTGCACGTCGACCTTGAAGGGTTTTATGGAAATTTACCCGCATATTCATTCGGCGATAAAGAAAAAAATGCATACAATTTAATAAACGACATAGAGGGAATGGTGTTACAAATTTAATTTTTATTTTATTTTCGAGGTATTCCATTGAAATAAGATGCATTACATCATATGATTGGACGTGGACCGATATGTTTGTGTTACATTTTATACCGATGTTAATTCACAGCATTAGACGGCCGTTTCAGAATACAATTCTTCATGAGTAGTGCTTAGGCAAAAATTACGAAACTAATTTTTTTCAACAGGTTGAAAAAACATCCAAATAACCAAAAGATATTTTACCAATTTTTAAAAGAAAATAATTTACATGCGTGAGGGGGTATACTTTTGGGGATTTTGATATTTGCTTATTGAAGACATTTGACGGCATCGAAATAATTTAGAACAGTTTTAAGAGTTTTGAAACAAATGTTGTTATAAGATTATTTTTGACTGATAAATGAATAACGTTTGGATTTTTAAAATTATAAGATTTCGAGATTTGGATGAATTAGCATGATTGACTAATTTGTTGTATCAGAAATCCGGCTATAGAAAAAAAATTCTTTTTATATAGTAAAATAAAATAAATTAGACATCATTATTTAACATATGTAACATATGAAGACAATTTTCTTGGTTCACTGAATTTGGTTTAGAAAGTTGGAAGTATGCGAAAAAGCTATTACAGTATAATTCTAGGTACACTAAGATAAAACAAACATTGCCCACCTTTTGGTCAGAAGACAATTATTTATGAAATTTACTGTAGTTTAATTATCCTCTGCAACTCCTGTTTGACACTTTCCTGATCGATCCCTTTTTCGATGTTGACAAATTGTATCGTTTCATATCGAGAGAAGGTTTGACTCCATTGTCGAATGCTCTTATCAATCAATCCTAACAATGAATGATAAACTCTTCTGCAAATCGCTGGATCCTCATTTTTATCAAGTGTTAGATGTGAAAGGAGAAATTGTCATTGTGGGGTGAACTAAACGTCTGGTTAAGGTGCTTAACTCTGGCATTCACCAGATACCATATTCGCGCTTAAGTTACTATAATAATAATTATAATATGTGCAATATTACACTAATTTATAATCATAAACAGTTTTACGACATCCAACATTTCTTCAAATGAAAGTGAATATTGTGACGTAATACTTCGACTTGAAAACTCGAACACCCCAATATCTTGAAGTCAAATCCGAAATCCCGTGCATTTCGAGATGTCTAAGTTCTACTGTATCCAATAAGAATAAATAGTTGTACCTAGTTGGTGAGAAATTATATATACCAAAGGACTACGTATATAAGGGGGTCAAAATGGCCAATTCATAGAATCTTTATTTTTAGCATATTATTACATCAAGGTCTACTCTAAATGAAAATGGTAATATTTTACCTGTCCAACTGACCTTGAACTCTAACCTAGGGGTCAAAGGTCAACATATTTCTAGTCTATATACCATTACTAAGCTTGAAAATACACATGTTATTTAAAAGGTATGGTCTTAGTTACATTTGTTTGGTTGTAAACCGAAGCGAATTTAATTGTTTTATTAGTCACTTGTGATTTTCTGCACATTTTGGCCTGTTTTGAGATATTGTAGCATGCTAATTTGCATAAAATGATTTTTGTTACATGTTTTCTTGATATAAAAGACATTGACGGTCATTGAACTGCAAAATATGACATGTAATTGCATCAAGCGGTAAAAAATTAAAGTCACCATTGAAAATGAAAACACACTGAGAACTTTGACAAAATCTGGATCACAAAATCTGGATTTGGTAGCAAACAAGAGGAGATAATTAATCAAGAATTTTGTTAGATTTCATAAAAAGTCTTCCTTTGACATGTAGTGTGCCATTTTATTGAAAATAAAGCCATAAAGTTTTCTCAAAATATGGCTTATATATCATTTCTATATAGAATATTGCAAAAATAAATATTCAGAATACATTAATGTACAATGCTGTTGTTTTATCAGCACCACAACAGACTAGAATTAATGCTAAAAATCTGGTTTTTAATCCTTATTTTGCCAATATTCAATTTAAAAAAATTAATAAAAGGTAGGAAACTTGTGAGGGAAACATTGTTAAAACATTATATGCCTTACAATACCTTTTAGGGTTTCAATTGTGCATACATTTTGTGGAAAAACATCTAATTTTCTATATCTTTTCAAAAATTAGATATGGGTTCAAGCTTTAACCAACATAATTTAGGCCCAAATCAAAAGGATATGTATATGAAAATTTTTGTGCAAAAATTCACAGTGGTTAATGCATGAACCGGGGTCGAACTTTCCAATTTTAAACAACCAACTTGTAAATTTCACAAAGGGAGATAATTCTGTCAGATGGTACATATTAGATAGATCACATGTATACAGTAAAAGTTAATTTAATTATTACTGTTACAAATATTATACATTATTTTACTTATTTCTGTCTTTTTAAATGTGTGTACTGATAAAATAATTTTGCACTTTTAAGTTTGAAATTGACAGCATGTCAATTCATTTTGACACTTCCTCTGCAGGTGTTCATATATTGATTTTTTTTATAGAATTGTGAAAATCAAGCTAAACAACATTCATCCACCCCCCCAAATCTTTATTGCATCCAGACATACATTTCACTAGCATTTAGAATAATCCAAAATATCAGTATTTGTGCTCACTTTCAACCTACTAACAGGTATAGATGCTGTGTTTGTTAAAAAAGATGTCTAAAATCTAAAACAAGAAGATTTAGTACAAATAACAAGCATTCTGCAGGTTCTTTCAGCAAAATATTGACAAACAATTTACTAGGAATGACTTTATCTGTAACTGATGCAGAATTTAATTTTATTATGAAAAAGAACAAACAAATTCAATCAAAAGGCAGATGAGAGTAACGACAAAACAACGTTTCTTATAGGTAGCCCAAATAGCATAAGGCTTCCAATATTCTGCAGATTTAGGAGGAATACAAAATGTATATTTTGCAACAGAAAGTTTAGAAAATTGGTGTCTGTTTCAAGTGAAAAAAAATCTGGTAAAATGTGTTACAAAGGTAGTAACATGATTTCTTGATTAGTATTGGTATTCTGTTTACACTGAATGAGTTATCTCCCTTTCCGTAATTATCAGTAGTTCACAAGTCTTCACATTAAATGGTGCAAATTTTGTTTCATATAATTGATCTATATAATCAATTTCACATTTCTAACTCAAATTCCAATAGAGACGTGTCATATTTACTAAACAACTAAAATATTATGTAGTCATGTAACATTTTTCACTCTTCATTTTAAAAATCCAGAAAAAAACAGTTGAGATCAATATTTCGGCAAGACATTTCTTATTTTTTATACACATGCTTTTATTTTAACTGGAACATAATGTTACACATCATAAATCACTGCAAAAATTAATTAAAATGCATAAATACACAGGAAACAACAGAAAATAGTTGATTGACCCTTATGACCTTTGACCCCAATTCAAGGTCATTATAGAGGTCAGACAGGCAAATGACCTCTATTTTCAAATATGTCATATATTCATGTATTAATATACCAAAAATTGTATTTCTGCTACAAGGGCCATTTTGACCCCCTTATCATACGTAGTCCTTTATGCATCTTCACGCATCAACCGATATGTTCTCTTTCAGAACAACGAATCCTAATGTTGTTTCTACCAAATGAGCTACCATAGTGGTATAGATCGTTCACAATTCGATACCAATGCCTACAAAGATGAGTCAATTTAATATTAGGGAGGATGCAATAAATATAGCGTCACACCAGCCATGTGTGATATAAAAGTTGAGAATGAAAGCGACAGGGAAAGAAATCGTAAGGGTGTTTCTTTTGAAAAAAATTATTAGTCAGTGGCCGAATAAAACACTATAAAATGACTAATATAAATATTCACGCCTTCTAACGCTTTAATTTTTGTATTTCACATATTATTGAAAACAAAATGTATTCTCGATGTGATCATGGCCAACAGAGTGCCACTGATATCGAATTTTTATTCATGAAATGCGACTTTTAAATATCTTTCATATGTTAAAATAGATCAATCAGACGCCTTAGTGATATTACAAACGTAGATCAATCAGACGCTTTAGTGACATTACAAACGTAGATCAATCAGACGCTTTAGTGACATTAAGACCAACGTAGATCAATCAGACTCTTTAGTGACATTATACACGTAGATTAGGCATATGCTTTAGTGACATTACAAACGTAGATCAGTCAGAGACTTTAGTGACATTACAGACGTAGATCAGTCAGAGGCTTTAGTGATATTACAAACGTAGATCAGTCAGAGGCTTTAGTGATATTACAAACGTAGATCAGTCAGAGGCTTTAGTGATATTACAAACGTAGATCAATCAGACGCTTTAGTGACATTAAGACCAACGTAGATCAATCAGACTCTTTTAGTGACATTACAAACGTAGATCAGTCAGAGGCTTTAGTGACATTACAAACGTAGATCAATCAGACGCTTTAGTGACATTACAAACGTAGATTAGTCAGAGGCTTTAGTGACATTACAAACGTAGATCAGTCAGAGGCTTTAGTGATATTACAAACGTAGATCAATCAGACTCTTTAGTGACATTACAAACGTAGATCAGTCAGACTCTTTAGTGACATTACAAACGTAGATCAGTCAGAGGCTTTAGTGACATCACAAACGTAGATCAGTCAGACGCTTTAGTGACATTACAAACGTAGATCAATCAGACGCTTTATTGACATTACAAACGTAGATCAGTCAGAGGCTTTAGTGACATTACAAACGTAGATTAGTCAGAGGCTTTAGTGACATTACAAACGTAGATTAGTCAGAGGCTTTAGTGACATCACAAACGTAGATCAGTCAGACGCTTTAGTGACATCACAAACGTAGATCAATCAGACGCTTTAGTGACATTACAAACGTAGATCAGTCAGAGGCTTTAGTGACATTACAAACGTAGATTAGTCAGAGGCTTTAGTGACATTACAAACGTAGATTAGTCAGAGGCTTTAGTGACATTACAAACGTAGATTAGTCAGAGGCTTTAGTGATATTACAAACGTAGATCAATCAGACGCTTTAGTGACATTAAGACCAACGTAGATCAATCAGACTCTTTTAGTGACATTACAAACGTAGATCAATCAGACGCTTTAGTGACATTAGGACAAACGTAGATCAATCAGACTCTTTTAGTGACATTACAAACGTAGATCAATCAGACGCTTTAGTGACATTAAGACCAACGTAGATCAATCAGACGCTTTTAGTGACATTACAAACGTAAATCAGTCAGAGGCTTTAGTGACATTACAAACGTAGATCAGTCAGACGCTTTAGTGACATTACAAACGTAGATCAGTCAGACGCTTTAGTGACATTACAAATTTACTCTTTTAGGTGCACAAAAACAATATTCTAAACAAGCAATTAATAGGATAGAGCGAACGGATGGGACATGAAACAATATTCAATGTATAGGCAAACAACTTTGACATGTATGCTTGATCTTTCATTATGGATATTCATATAGAGGCATCCATCCAAGAAATGTGTAGTAGTATGATTCACTGTAAGTACAATGTACTCAAGGTACATGATTTGTGTTCGCATAATGTAGACAAAATTAACCAACATTATTCCTTTACATAAATGCACTGGTTCACAATAAATATTCAATTTAAAGGTCAAGTGGACATGTCAAAGTTGTTTACCTATATGTTTTATGATTACTACTGAACACTAGACGGTCTTCAGTATGCTACTGATTATGAATTTCCTTCAAACATTTCTAGACCACTATGGTAGCTCAGTTGGAAGAGTGCTTGCTTTGTGAGTCGGAGGTCGTTAGATCGAACTCCTGCCAGGTCTGATCAAGACATGAAAATAAGAATTGACTGTTATTTTGCCAAGCACTCGAGACAGAATTGAAAGTAACGGGGTCTTTCGAAAGAGACCTTAAAAATCGATACCCTTTGTCACGACAGGCGTGACGCGTTAAAGAACCATACTTAAACACTGTCCTTAACACACTGCAAAGGTCAATATTTTTCTCACTTTAACTATTGCAGGTGACGTCTCTATAAAAGTAAAATATTTTTGATTATGTAGTTAAACCTTATTCAATTAATGAACGAATCAAACAAACATAGTTTGATCTTACTTACTGCCTATAGAATATGGAAACCTAATTATGTCGTCCGACACCAAAACGCAACCCCTGATATAAACGTCCACACCTTTTGCGAGATTTTAGAATAATAAATGATATTATTATGACAAAGGCTACATTTGAAGCTGTATCAATTATCAACTTTCCATTTTTATGCAGCAATATACATGTACAGTCTAACCTGCCTTAAAGGCCACCTCAATATAAGGGCCACCTGCTTATAAAGGCCAGTATAACTACCCAAATTGTTCTTTATTCATATTGTTTAAACCTGTATATAAGGGTCACCAGACCATAAAGGTCACTTTTACTGGTTACATTGGGTGGCCTTTATACACAGGTTTTTTCTGCTGATGGTGTATTGTTTCTTACTTTCCCCGGTGGAAATTAACGAGTTAACTCAGGGATATTGCAAGCTTAGGCTTATCAAGGCCCTGAAAAAGTTTTATGGCCGTCATCACAGCATTGTCGATAAGTTTGATGTCTCTGTGTCCAGGATTGCCTTGGATATACATTGTATTTGACGTCTCGTAGTTCCATGTTCCTTTCACACAATTTTAATTACATACGTGGCGGGTGTTGCTAGCTAAACAGGAGGTGCTTACCCTCCCGGAGCACCCGGCCTTACTTCCCTGGTGGAAGTTTACGTGTCTAACCTAACTTGTCAGTTTCAAGGTTTTTACTTTGCTTCTGGATTGTGATTCGGATATGGATTAGTATGTTTGTTTTTAATTAAACCTAATGGGCCAGTTTCAAAGGTTTTTGATTACTTTCTATAGTATTGTGATTTTTGACATGGGTTTGTATATTTGATATTTATTTCACAATTAATATCTATAGTAGAGTTTGTTTTCATTATTGAAACTTTACACAACGAAGCAAGCCGCTAAAAATAAACTGTTGACACATGGATATTGCAAGCATGGGCTTTTGATGGTCCTAATTTTTTTGATTTTGCCGTTATCACAATATTGTTGATAAGTATAATGTCTTTGTATCCAAAAATATTCTCAATATATTTATCATCCTATAGTCACATGTTCCTTTAATTTTAAATCTTAAGAACACACTGCGGATATAGCTAGCTTATCTGGAGGAACTTCCCCTTCCGGAGCACACGGTCTCACTTCACTGGTTGAAGTTAACGTGTTTCACTTAATTTGTCAGTTTCAAAGTTTTACTTTCAATTAGTGATTGTATTTTGGACATGGATTAGTATCTTTGTTTGTGATATAAAATCCATTACCAAATTAACTATCAGTGCATCATTGACTGCAATATAAGTACATAAAGTTTCTTGAATTATATCATATATTATATTATAAAGTGTCCTTGATTGCGTTTAATTGTCACAAACAATTTTTCAGTTACATTTTTTCCTTCTATTTTGATAATCTCAACATTACTTGTGTCGAATTGATTTGAAAATCTTTTGAAAAGGATTATTTCTAAAATATATATAACAAAACATGGACCAGTGCTCGATTTCAAAAAATATTCCAGAGTACCGCGTTTGTTTCGACTGTATAAATTTAATTTGCATTTCAAACAGCCAGTTTGATATGTTTGATAGTGTAAGTGACAGTAAATGCTTAGTGTGGAATACAAAAATACATCAATGGCAGTTCAAAATAATGTTTAAAAGTTTATTCCTTACAACAACGAAAAGAACCCACAAAATGAACCAACAGCTCAATGTATTGATTGAGACAGATAATTTTACACACATGAAGAAATTTTTCGTCTATTTTAAAATAAAATAGTGCTTAATTGAATGTGCGTCATACAAGATAATAAAAAAACAAACATAATCATCCATGTCTGAATCACAATCCCAGTGAAAGTAAACACTTTGGAACTGAAAAGTCAGGTAAGACACAAACTTGCGCCAGGGAAGTAAGGCTGGGTGCCCCGGAAAGGTAAGCACCTCCTGTTTAGCTAGCTACAACCACCACCTATGTGATTGTGTGAAAGTAACATGAAACTATGGGGCGTCAAATATATCCAGAGCAATTCTGGACATAGAGACATCATACTTATCAACAATACTGTGATGACGGCCATAAAACTTTTTGAGGGCCTTAATAAGCCTACGCTTGCAATATCCCTAAGTCAGCAATTTATTTGCAAGCAGCCTGCTTCGTTTTACAAAGTCCCCGTAGTGAGAACAGGCTCTATCATAGCGTATTATGAAACAAAGCAGGAGAAGCAGATATATTACTGCACAGAAAAGGAAAGTTGACAATGACAATAGAAAAATTGAAGCCATCACGGTTGTCGTAACTTGTTATAGAATAACCAGGAAGGTTGAAAACCCTCTTATAGTACGATAACTACACTACTGAACATTTACCCAAGTGTTCTTCCAACGATGGAACTTTTATATTTACTAGAAGTTCATAATATACTATAAATTGAAATGAATTCTAAACATTTAAAAACGAATCATGCTAGATAATCGATCGGGCAGCTGCTAACGGTTCATCACCCGAATTTATTTGTTAGATATACTAGCTAAACAGGAGGTGCTTACCCTTCCGGAGCACCCGGCCTCACTTCCCTGGTGGAAGTTCACGTGTCTAACCTAACTTGTCAGTTCCAAAGTTTTTACTTTGCTTCTGGATTGTGATTCGAAAATGGATAAGTATGTTTGTTTTTGAATATTAATAGGTGTTACTAAAATATAAAATCAAATTCTCACTTGATTTTCACGTTAAAACAAATATAAATCCTATTTTGGGATTGCGTTATCAGTAATCTTAATATGGAGAAGAACTAGCATCATGGGTTATGTAAACCTGAATTACTAATATTATAATAGATATTTTACGCAACAAGCCTGGCGAGTTGTCTTAAATCATTTAACGTTTAATAAATCTGATATTTAAAATACATGAATGCAAGGTTCTGTTGATGAACAATCCGGGAAAACCCGATTGTTCTGTAGGTATAAAACCAATCATTTTACACAGAAGTCAAATAAACATGAAGATACACTAACATAAAAAAACAAACATACCCAATCATGTCCAAACTCTAATCTCAAAGCAAAGTTAAAACTTTGAAGTTGACAAATTCGATTAAACACGTGAACTTCCACCTAAGAAGTGAGGTCGGGTGCTCCGCAAGGGCAAGGATTTCGTAGCTACATCCGCCATGTATGTAATCAAAACAGAGAATGCAGAAACATGGAACTATGGGACACCAAATATCCAGGGTACAGAGTCACCATACCTAACACTATTATGTTGACAGCAATGAAACGTTTTAAAGGTCTTGATAAGTCTTGGCTTACAAAAAAGTATCACCTGATTACAATGTGCGTATAAAACAAATTTGTATCCGTCTGCAAAGCAACAAAACGCAACAAATATCATACTGTAACCTAACCCTAACTTTTTTCGCGCCTTATTAACTGTCGTGTGTTTCGCGAGGACAAAATATGCGGGGAAGTTAATTGTCGAGAACTTGTTTTCGAAAAATGATGTAGGTTGCTCCAAATATTCAATATTGTCCATATCGTGAAGGTTAATATTTGCAGCATGGATCGCGGAAATTAAAAGATATTACAGTAACTGTTTTTTTTCAAATCATGGCTTCTTTTATGTTGCGAATTATGTGTCAATATGAAACGGTATAACTTGTAAAATGACGTCAGAAAAAGCGTACCCTTGAATGTCTACAATGCATTACAGTGTTATACGGACGGGCTGTCGTGCATTATTTTTGGTCATTTTGTGAATTGGTTATTTGTCCTTGTGCGTATAAATTTCAGTGGTTCCTCCGGTTACTGGCCCAGAGGAAATATGGTTATAACACCGTCTCTATATAATCGCTATCGAGTGGTAGACGACTATTATAATAACGTTTTTGATGATTGACAAGGTTTCAATTGCGGATTAAGAGTATTTCGATATCGATGTAATGTCTAATATTTTGACAAATTATTGGTATCGATTTGAAAACTACTATTTTGATAACGTTTTTTGATAATTGACAAGGTTTCAAAAGCGGATTAAGGGATTTTATTTGACAATTTAATATCTAACATTTTGGCAGATCATGTAATAAGGGTTGATTTTGCAAAAGTGATCTATCTTTCAAAAATTTTAGTGACGTGTCTTGTTTAAAAAAGTCCAACCGATACACAGAATGTGTGGATAAAATGTCCAACCTACTTCCGTAGAGTTTGGGAGGACACTTTAATGATTCTTTTTAGATTGTGTTATTGTGAAAAGACAACTTATTTTATTCCATGTAAAAAACAATTAGATGCCAACTAGCTTGAACAGTATTGTAATAATATGTATTTATAATCCAAAACAATCATACCAATCCATGTACAAACCACAATCCCAAAGCGAAGTTAAAACTTTGAAACTGAAAAAGTAGGTTAAACTACCAACAAGAGTGAGTTCCGTAGTCGCGCATCCACACCACTAATGTGGGTGTTCTTCAAAAAGGGACATGGGGCAGGATGGATATGGTGGTTCCAGCCATAACAAAAGCGGCACAGGGTCGAGTAACTGTCACTATAACAAGACATATCCCTGGTCTTCACACGAGGAGGAAATCGGCATGACCAGTTGCGGGGGCAGGTGGGGTTCCACACAGCCACAGATGGCAGCTCACCTAGGAAAACTCTAATTCAAAACCTGGGAAGGTGGATCTCGTAAGCTGTGGCATACAATTCACCTAAAGAATGGAAAACTCGATACAACCAACAAAAGGAAAACCTTGGGGGTTGGGGTTGGGCGTAGGACTAATCATTCTACCCCGCAAAGAAAACCTGATTACGGAAACCAGAAATCTTTCTGGCCACATTGTTCACAAGGAGATATGGACATAAGTCAAGTAATTCACCAACAGGAAAGAAAGGCCGGGTGTTCCGGTTTTACTTAGCTACACCCGCCATATCTCTAATACAAATTGGGAATAAAAGGATCATGTAACTGTAGGACGTCAAATCTATCCAGGGTAAAAATATAAAAAATAATGTATATTAAAATGTAGATAACACAAACTACTTCCAGGAGCAGTAATTCGCAATAAGTAGTTACGGCAGAGACAAGTGAAAAGTAGAACCGAATAGGGCGGTGAGATGTTTCAATAAAAGATGTCATAATTTTGGGATCAGCGATAGCATTTATCAACCAAATAAGTTGCCAAAGATTGAAATTTAGCCTCGGAGAACAGTTGTACGAGGGAAACTGTTTCACCTGCATCACACTGCAAGAAAATTCAATTCATTTGTAAATGCGCTTCTAGTCAATCATTTTAAAATTTTCCATACACAAGAATGCATGCAATAACAATCAACTAAACATAACCCATTCTATATTTCAAAAGCACAACATGTTAAACATCTGGATCTCTTTAATTACAAGAACATAACTTTTCCATATATAATTTTTTACATTTTTTTTTGTTTTAATATATTCAACGTTCCTGTCACTTCTAACAAAATCGCATTAGTCAATAAGTAATCTTCAAGTGTAAGACAATTTACTTTAGTATGGTGTAAATAATTTTGATTTTAAGTTTTTCATTTGTTTATGTTCATTTCGCTATAAAACAAAGTCTCAAAATGAGATAAATTACCAAAAAATTAAATTGAAATTATTGAGTTTCGGAGAAAATAAATCCTTTCTTTAGAACGAAACGGACGGTTTCAGACAAATAAAAATTCTATATATGGTCATTAATCGATTGAAAATACACTGAAGTGAATATCATCGCATACAATGTTTATATGGTCATACATTACACTTATCAGTTGAATCGACCTTTTCACATATATAGTTTGTAGAATAATTAGATAACTTTGTATTAAGTAAAAATTACTATCAGATGACAAACTATTAAACAAATGATGGCATAATGTCCTTGGTATATCGTTGTAGAGCTGCTCCCTTGTGGTCCAGGGGTACTGGTAGTATTAGTTGTACCACCGCCTGTTTGAAAAACAATAATTATATTATATAAAATTATAAAAACAATATGCGTCTTCACTAATTATGCAATCGAATTATTTCTAACCTGGTCTACTGTCTACTAAGGTTTTTATTTTTATTCATAAGATGTCATTGACAGAGAACCAATCAATATTGACACGAATAAATGTGATGCAAATAATGCCGAAATCACTAACACTTACAATTACATATTATACCAATCTTAATTTAACAGCACCAGACAGCCGTTTCGGAATACAATTCCTCATCAGTGATGCTTAGACCAAAATGATGAAACCAAAATATTTTTAAAAAAGATATTGGAACGCTACCAAAATGACCAAAATACATTTTACCAAATTAATCTAAGGAAATACTTTGCATGAGGGAGTTTTCCTTAGTTTTTGAAGAATTTCAAATTTTAACATGCAGGAAATTTAGACATTGATAGTATATTTCTGACAATAATATGGAATTATTGCCTACTGAGTTGGTGATATCCTCGGGGCACCAGCCACACAGCAGAGATATCGACTCAGGGGTTTAAATTACATATTATACCAATCTTAATTTAACAGCACCAGACAGCCGTTTCGGAATACAATTCCTCATCAGTGATGCTTAGACCAAAATGATGAAACCAAAATATTTTTAAAAAAGATATTGGAACGCTACCAAAATGACCAAAATACATTTTACCAAATTAATCTAAGGAAATACTTTGCATGAGGGAGTTTTCCTTAGTTTTTGAAGAATTTCAAATTTTAACATGCAGGAAATTTAGACATTGATAGTATATTTCTGACAATAATATGGAATTATTGCCTACTGAGTTGGTGATATCCTCGGGGCACCAGCCACACAGCAGAGATATCGACTCAGGGGTTTAAATTACATATTATACCAATCTTAATTTAACAGCACCAGACAGCCGTTTCGGAATACAATTCCTCATCAGTGATGCTTAGACCAAAATGATGAAACCAAAATATTTTTAAAAAAGATATTGGAACGCTACCAAAATGACCAAAATACATTTTACCAAATTAATCTAAGGAAAGACTTACAACAAATTTTCCAGCATACTAGATCTAGAACTTGTATGTTTCCAATCTTATTTAAAAAGCTAGTAGGCACTGATTTCCAATGTGACAATCGTCACTACTTTCTTGAGATCAAAAGATTGAGAATCAATATAATAAAAATATCATTAGAGCCAAATGGGGCGGATGAAACTTTTGAAAGTAAAGTAGGAGAACTAGATGGTTTGTGAGCACCTGGTCCATTATTTCCTGGATTTGGTCCTGGGGCACTGGTAGTATTAGTTGTTACTGCCTGTTTGGAAAACAATAATTGTATTAAATATAATTATAAAAACAATAGGCGTCTTCACTAATTATGCAATCAAATTATTTCTAACTTGGTATACTGTCTTTTATTGAAAAAAGATTTTATTTTTATTTTGAAATTGTTATTCATCAGATGTCATAGACAGAGAACCAATCAATTTTATCATGAAAATATGTCTTCAATTTATGCTGAAATCACTAACACTTACTGCAAATTTTCCAGCATACTTGGTCTAGAAGTTGTATGTTTCAAATCTTTTTAAAAAAAGCTAGCAGACGACACTGATTTCCAATGTGACAATCGTCACTTCTTTCTTGAGATCAAAAGATTGAGAATCAATATAATAAAAATATCATTAGGACCAAATGGGGCGGATGAAACTTTTGAAGATAAAGTAGGGGAACAAGTAGGGGAACTAGATGGTTTGTGCGCACCTGGTCCAGTATTTCCTTGATGTGTTCCTTGGGTATTGGTAGCATTAGGTATGGCACTGCCTGTTAAAAAAACATAAATTGTATTATATAAAATCATAAAAACAATATGCGTCTTCACTAATTATGCAATCAAATTATTTCTAACCAGGTCTAATGTGTTTGATTGAAAAAAACGTTTTTATGTTTATTCATAAGATGTCATAGACAGAGAACCAATCAATATTGCCATGAATAAATGTCTACAAATAATGCCGAAATCACTTGCACTAATTGTAATTATTCCAGCATAATAGACCTAGACATTGTACGTTTCCAATCTTTTTGTAAAAGCTAGCAGACACTGATTTCCAATGTGACAACCATCACTTCTTTCTTGAGATCAATAGATTGAGAATCAATATAATAAAAATATCATTAAAGCCAAATGGGGCGGATGAAACTTTTGAAAGTAAAGTAGGGGAACTAGATGGTTTGTGTGCACCTGCTACATTATTTCCTAGTTTTGCTCCTGGGGCCTGCACCCCTTGGGCACTGGTAGTATTAGTTTTGTTACTGCCTGTTTGAAAAACAAAAATTGTATTAAATAAAATTATTAAAACAATATGCGTCTTCACTAATTATGCAATCAAATTATTTCTAACCTGGTATACTGTCTTTTATTGAAAAAAGTTTTTATTTTTATTTTGAAATTGTTATTCATCAGATGTCATAGACAGAGAACCAATCAATTTTGACATGAAAATATGTCTTCAATTTATGCCAAAATCACTAACACTAACTGCAAATTGTCCAGCATACTTGGTCTAGAAGTTGTATGTTTCAAATCTTTTTAAAAAAAGCTAGCAGACGACACTGATTTCCAATGTGACAATCGTCACTTCTTTCTTGAGATCAAAAGATTGAGAATCAATATAATAAAAATATCATTAGGACCAAATGGGGCGGATGAAACTTTTGAAGATAAAGTAGGGGAACAAGTAGGGGAACTAGATGGTTTGTGCGCACCTGGTCCAGTATTTCCTTGATGTGTTCCTTGGGTATTGGTAGCATTAGGTATGGCACTGTCTGTTTGAAAAACAAAAATTGTATTATATAAAATCATAAAAGCAATATGCGTCTTCATTAATTATGCAATCAAATTATTTCTAACCAGGTCTATTGTGTTTGATTGAAAAAAACGTTTTTATGTTTATTCATAAGATGTCATAGACAGAGAACCAATCAATATTGCCATGGATAAATGTCTACAAATAATGCCGAAATCACTTGCAGTAAGTGTAATTATTCCAGCATAATAGACCTAGAATTTGTACGTTTCCAATCTTTTTGTAAAAGCTAGCAGACACTGATTTCCAATGTGACAACCATCACTTCTTTCTTGGGATGAAAAGATTGAGAATCAATATAATAAAAATAGCATTAGGACCAAATGGGGCGGATGAAACTTTTGAAGATAAAGTAGGGGAACAAGTAGGGGAACTAGATGGTTTGTGCGCACCTGGTCCAGTATTTCCTTGATGTGTTCCTTGGGTATTGGTAGCATTAGGTATGGCACTGCCTGTTTGAAAAACAAAAATTGTATTATATAAAATCATAAAAACAATATGCGTCTTCACTAATTATGCAATCAAATTATTTCTAACCAGGTCTAATGTGTTTGATTGAAAAAAACGTTTTTATGTTTATTCATAAGATGTCATAGACAGAGAACCAATCAATATTGCCATGAATAAATGTCTACAAATAATGCCGAAATCACTTGCACTAATTGTAATTATTCCAGCATAATAGACCTAGAATTTGTACGTTTCCAATCTTTTTGTAAAAGCTAGCAGACACTGATTTCCAATGTGACAACCATCACTAATTTCTTGAGATCAATAGATTGAGAATCAATATAATAAAAATATCATTAGAGCCGAATGGGGCGGATGAAACTTTTGAAAGTAAAGTAGGGGAACTAGATGGTTTGTGTGTACCTGCTACATTATTTCCTAGTTTTGCTCCTTGGGCCTGCACCCCTTGGGCACTGGTAGTATTAGTTTTGTTACGGCCTGTTTGAAAAACAAAAATTGTATTAAATAAAATTATTAAAACAATAGGCGTCTTCACTAATTATGCAATCAAATTATTTCTAACCTGGTATACTGTCTTTTATTCAAAAAAAAAGTTTTTATTTTTATTTTGAGATTGTTATTCATCAGATGTCAAAGACAGAGAACCAATCAATTTTGACATGAAAATATGTCTTCAATTTATGCCAAAATCACTAACACTAACTGCAAATTTTAAAGCATACTTGGTCTAGAAGTTGTATGTTTCAAATCTTTTTAAAAAAGCTAGCAGACGACACTGAGTTCCAATGTGACAATCGTCACTTCTTTCTTGAGATCAAAAGATTGAGAATCAATATAATAAAAATATCATTAGGACCAAATGGGGCGGATGAAACTTTTGAAGATAAAGTAGGGGAACAAGTAGGGGAACTAGATGGTTTGTGCGCACCTGGTCCAGTATTTCCTTGATGTGTTCCTTGGGTATTGGTAGCATTAGGTAGGGCACTGTCTGTTTGAAAAACAAAAATTGTATTATATAAAATCATAAAAGCAATATGCGTCTTCACTAATTATGCAATCAAATTATTTCTAACCAGGTCTATTGTGTTTGATTAAAAAAAAACGTTTTTATGTTTATTCATAAGATGTCATAGACAGAGAACCATTCAATATTGCCATGAATAAATGTCTACAAATAATGCCGAAATCACTTGCACTAATTGTAATTATTCCAGCATAATAGACCTAGAATTACTATTATTTTTCCAATTAGTAATTAAATCGTTATTATTACCAAAACTAACACATTTATTTTCCGTCCTACCTAAACCCAATGATAATTTTATTAGAACCATAGAAACTAAATTTTACAATTATATCTGGGAAGGAAAATGTGATAAAATAAGTAGGAAACATATGATACAAGAATACAGAGTTGGTGGTTTAAACATGATACATTTGGAAAGCTTTATTAAATCATTGAAATTGACATGGTTACGCCGACTGTATCACAATAGTAACTATATGATAAATGGGTTATTTGAGGAAATAACAAGCTATAACATTAAATATTTTAACGATTTCGGGGATAAGTTTTGTCTTAATACAGCCGCCATAGTCACAAATAATTTCTGGATTGAGGTTTTAACAAACCTTGCAGAGTTTAAAAATAAATTTCCGATTTACGAGAAAACATATTCTGTCCTTAATAGCGCTATTTGGCATAACTCTCATATAAAAATAAACAGAAACACAGTTTTCATAAAGGGATTATACAATAAAGGAATAAAACAAATAAAAGATTTACTAAGTGCAGAGAAAACCTTTTTTACACTGGAGATGTTACAAAACATCACGCAAATAAATATTCCCTTCACAACTTATGAAGGATTAAAAAGATCAATCTGTAAATCTTATGATATTTCTGATAATATTGAGCAAGTAACTAGTGATTTAGAGTACATAAGCAGACAACCGAAAGGAACAAGACATATTTATAATATTTTCATTAAATCGTTTTACTCAAAACCAAAAGTCGAATCCAAATGGGAGAATGAATTTAACTTGCCAGACACTTTTGATTGGAATACAGTTTATATTAATATACTAAAAAACACAAACGACACAAAATTAAAATGGTTAAACTTTCGGATTTTATTTAAAATTTTTGGAACAAATAAATTATTAAAAAAGATGAAAATTACTAATAACTCTAACTGCACATTTTGTAACGCATTTGAAGAAAATCTATGTCACCTGTTTTTTGACTGCGAACAAGTAAGGGATATCTGGAATAACATTGAGACTTGGATCTTTGAAACTACAGGTACAATTATTACTATTGGTATAAAAGATGTAATATTCGGGATTCTGAGTCAAAATAATTATGATATTAACATCATTATATCCTTAACAAAACAATATATTAGTTTAAAGCGCTATAATAAGCAACAGCTTTATTTTCCGGAATTGAAAACATATATTGCAAAATATTATATCGTCAAAAAGAAGAATTCTACCATCTATCACAACAAATACAACTTAAACAAAACTGGAATCCTCTCAAAACTTTTCACGAATAACGAATAAAATATGCAACTTTTCTGTACACTGTAGTACGCCGTATGAATAAACCAGAAGTCAATTTCAAGCTGTTTGTTCTATCTGACTATTTGATTATATATATATATTTATCATAGAATCAAGAATATTGTTTGTACATACATCATACTTAGGATTGGATTATTTGTATATAGATAAACAACTTTGACCCCTTCTGCTTGACCTTTGATTAGAAAATTTAACGTGGACAAGTGCATTTAGAAATCACTTGGGTTTGTTTTTGTCTGCATGGTGCGAACACTGATCGCACACATCGTATACACATTATTAACTGCAAATACTACTACTACCCAGGTATTGGGTGGATCCTTCTACATGCATATCGAAAGTCCTCATTAAAGGTCAAGCAGAAAGGTCAAAGTCGTTTGCCGCTACATATTTGGGTGTATGAGGGAGTGAAAGACTGTATGTGTCCTTGTATTGTTTTTGTCACTTGTATATATATTGTAAAATGTGAAAAAATATAAATAAAAAAAAAAAAAATAATAGACCTAGAATTTGTACGTTTCCAATCTTTTTGTAAAAGCTAGCAGACACTGATTTCCAATGTGACAATCATCACTTCTTTCTTGGGATGAAAAGATTGAGAATCAATATAATAAAAATAGCATTAGGACCAAATGGGGCGTATGAAATTTTTGAAGATAAAGTAGGGGAACTAGGTGGTTTTTATGCACCTGGTCCATTATTTTGTTGTTGTGGTCCTGGGACACTGGTAGTATTAGTTTTGCCACTGCCTGTTTGAAAAAAACAAAAATTGTATTATATAAAATAAAAAAAAACAAAAAACAATATGCATCTTCACTTATTATGCAATCAAATTATTTCTAACCTGATCTATTGTCTTTTGATGAAAAAAGGTTTTTATTTTTATTCATAAGATGTCATAGACAGAGAACAAATCAATATTGACATGAATAAATTATTCAAATAAATGTCGAAATCACTTGCACTAACTGAATACTAGAACTAGAACTTGAACAGACACTAATTTCCTATGTTACAATCATCATTTAACTCTTGAGGTCTCATAAAAAATTATAATATTACTTCCTTTTTGTGTTTTTTAAAATGTTCTCAACCTGTTTTTGGATTTTGCAAGAGGTCGTTTCCCATTTCATTGTTTTGTAATTAAAGGGATACTGAAGTCTAGGCAATTTGACAAAAATATGAAAATTTATGGTAAATTATTATAATATTGAAAATTTCACCATTTTATTCGCCGAAATAAAAAAGATATAGAAGTTTAAAAAATCAAAATTCGTAACCTCGGGCCATTTTGGAACTCTTCAATCGGGAGGTACGAAAACAAGTTGTGACGTCATGTGTGAACAAACACTCTTCCTAACTATACAGAAATGTCGCATATTACGAGTTGTGGCGTATCCATATTATTAGAAATGGCGTATTATCTTTTCGATTTTGAGTCAAAATATTAGGGAACTGAAAGTGAACCAGAGAATTTATTCAAATCGGATTCATACGAAGTTATACTTAATTATCATCGTTTGTAGGTTTGGGACATATGAAACTGCCGAGCAATGAACACTGAGAGGGAATGCATTTGCTGCGCAAAAATCGTACAGATCAAAGACAAAATTAAAAATTGCAATTTATCTAAAAATGTATCATCGACAGCTTTGACCTTGAAATCCGATCGTGCATTTCAACCAAGAATTTTTGCGATTAGCAACGATTGCAAGAAACAACATAAGACGAGAAAACATTAACCATGGCGGCCAGTCATGAAAATAAAAAATAAAAAAAAAACATTTACGGTTTATGAGAATAAAGTTATTATTATTATTATTATTATAGTCACCTGTAATTAAACCCTTAATATTGACCGACAAGTTGTATATCGGAGTTTACCTAATCCACTTAACTAATTATAACGAGACAGGTATATTGACACTTCCTGTATATTTACCAACCGTATAACTGCTTCAGTGGTTGTGTATTTACACACCTTGTTTTAAGATGTTGATAGTCTCACAATTTATAAATATCTATAATTTTTAGAGAATTTTTAAGAACATCATTTTTCTCAATAATTATTTCAGACTTTTACTTATATTAATTTATAATGAATACGTATATAAATAAATAAATAAATAAATAAATAAATAAATAAATAAATAAATAAATAAATAAATAAATAAATAAATAAATAAATAGGTCCTTCCAGAAAATGATGTTAATATGCATTAAAATAATATTAATGATAATAATAATTATATATGAAAAAAGAATAACAGGCATTTATAAATCAGAAGAGGGGATAGTTACTTTTCATGTACTAACAGGGAAGGGAAAAATGCAGCTGCTACACCGGGACTGCAGTCCGGGAGATTCCTAATACTAGCGGGGCGCTCTACCGATTGAGCTACCAGGTCCGCCACATTCCTCCCTTGAATCGAAACCAGCGGGTTCCACCCCTGGGACCAACTTGTTGGTCAGCCAATGCCCAGGGTCGGATGATTCCCCAAATGTAACAGGAAAAGAAAAAAATCTGCGGCGTAACCGGAACTCGAACCCGGGACCTTCACAATACTAACAAGACGCTCTACCTGTTGGACCACATGACCACCTATTGAGCCCTTTCCGCCACACAATTGTTCTGAGCCAAGAATTTAATTTCACTTTTTAATTTTTATTTTCAATGCGTTTCGTCGTCAGATCACCTACTGGTTACACAATAAATAGGAGAGTTATTTCATCCTGTGTATAGTTTGGAAAATAAGAGACGCGTTTCTTTCAGAAGATGGCAACTATGTTAACTTGTAAATCTAAGTTATAATTGTTTCCCAATTTCTTTATATACTAGTATGTGTACCACTGAAACCGGGAAATAAGCTGTCCTTTTAAAACTAATGAAAATTGGACAATACATTCTCTTTAGTTTATAATGTATTGATTATTTGTACTTATATGTAAGTATCTTCACATCTTGCAATAATTTCACTTATATCAAGATGTCACCAGTCATATCAATAATTATTACTTGGATTGTTTTATATATCTCAAGATTATTTCATTAATATCAAGATGACACTAGCTATAAGTATTGCTTGAATTGTAAAATCCATGTCTTTGATGATTTCATTTATATCTGAATATGTTACAACTTGTAAGGCAAAATCATAGTCAAGATAATTTCATTTATATCAAGATGTGAAACAGATGAAGTAGCAGAAATTATGAAATGATATGGTGAACACAAACAGCAGTATAACATAGTAAATGATACATACCGTGGATATTGTACTTTATTTTATTTTTTTAAGAGATTTTTATGAAATTTGTAGTCGAGTCTAATTGAAAACGTCATTGTATGGAAATTAATTCAAAAGTAAATTTATACAATTTTTTTAAAGGACGGGCCTCGACGGACTCTTGCCGTCAGCATTCAAAATTGTCCTGAACTAGATCACACTGTTACAGACTTTTCTTTCTTTCTTTTTTTTCTTCGCGTCAATGACATGAGAAGCGGGGGGATTTTTTAAAAAAAAATTAAGAGTTTTTGATGTTTAAAATTGAATTTACGAATAGGAATATTTCATTAATTTAAATCATTTTAATTTCATACCGCCAGTCACGACAGTCGACCCATCAATTTATACATTCGTAAATCAATCTTTTGAAATACTAAATATTTTTTAATGCATCTTTCCAAAATTTCAAATTAATGATACTTACATTTAATATGGGATATCGTGAAGACTTTATCACTTAATTTATTTACACCTATCAATCTTTAAATCTATGTTGTATATTGAAAGGTAGATCTACCTCTTGATTACCGGCGATGGAATGTCTAATAAACAGAATCTAAAGGTACTGTAGGTTACTGATAATCTCTTAATTACCTGTATGCGAGAAAGGGATGTAAATTCTACTTTTAAGAAATTGAGATATTATCGATTTATCGTGAAAAAATAAAAGAATATTTTATCATTTTAGGTCAATTGATGCATAGATCACTGTACACATGATTTAGCCGATATTGGTCATTATTCAATTTAAAATAAGTCAAAATAGAGACAAGGTCTAAGTTATTATAATTTTTAAATTATCTTTACAATCAACGGTCGCACACAAAACCATACTTAAACAATATTTTTAACAACTTCTACACTATACTGTAACCACGCTATTCATAGCATGGCGAGGTTTGTTCACACATGACGTCACAGCGTGTTCTTCTCACCTCCAACACAAAAGAGCTGCGGCGATGATTTTCGGCAATTTTTAAATAGCGAAATATATATCTTAATGGAATAATTTTTTTATTTTTTTTAAATTTTATTATTAATATTGTACTTATAACTATCGATTTTAGTCATAATCCCCTAGACTTCAGTATCCCTTTAATTCTTTAAGTATGTTTCAGACAAAAAATAAGATTTTAAAATCACATAAAATTCAATATACGTGTGGTTGACACCATACCTTGCTTTCCCCGGTTGAGGTTCGTAAGAGGTTATGATTTGTCTGTATTTAGTGTACAAACTATTGCCTCTGTAAATGATCTAAATATTTATCCTTGATGATTGAATGATTAAAAATTCTTCTTGACCCTTTATACTAAAATAATTTTTCCTTCACGATCAAAAGTATAATAAATATAAGAAGTACTCACCTGTACTTGTAGTAACGCTGGTCTGAACCATCAAAGCCAATATTGTCATGAGTGTAGCAACCAAACCATAACTTATAAATATTTGGTTCATCTGGAACAAAGTCATAAATAGTTCCCAAAATATAACACAACAAAAATGCATTTATTGTTCAAAATATTGTTTAGGTTATATTGTAATTTAAGTTTATAATACCATTGTAAGTCAAACGTTGATTATAGATTTGTTAATCGTCTTTAAAAGACGTAGTGGAGTAAGAGCCATTTATAATGAAACTACAGACAGAATCCATTAACATTTGGTGATTGTTGATAAAACATGGGCTCATCAGTTAGACCATGAAACCAAGTGCCCATTCAATGACAGCGGACTTGCTCGCCTCGCCAAAACAAATCAAAATCAAACTATCAGCTGGCAAAGCCATGACCACTATGATTTGCGATTATATGAGCTTTTTCTGATTTAAATGCGTTGGAATGTAAATGACTCAATTCTACCATGCAGCGCTACCGGATTAGCCGTAGATTAAAGAAAAATAGAAGTGCTGAGCCGAGGTGTATCGCCTATGCACGACAATGCTCCTGCATGGAAGTCAATGTTTTCACAAAATATAATCCGCGGATGTACGTTCAAAGACATTGATTAATAATCTTACTGTACAGATTTGGCTCAAAGTTAGTATTCCGTATTTGGAATTATGAAATACCATTTGCGTGGAAGCTATTTCCTGATGGCGATGCGCTTACTTGAGACCGCTACTATTAAGGTTTTGACGGTTTCTTCAACGGTGCCAAGAGACACGAAACTAGGACAAAATTTATATTTCAAGTAAATATCGTCTCGTTGGGAAAATTGAATATTTAAAAAAATAAATACTTTGAGGTTGGCTATTGCAATATATGCCTCACTTTATGGTCTGTTTGGTTTCCTCCCGTATATTTCAACATTGTAGATCGAATGCACGGAAAAATGTTCTGATTTTTTTTATTCCCAGATATTGACAGATACTTAAGATCTGGATCGCATAAAGAATATACTAAATTGACTAAGTTGTGAAATCGCTACACTATATGTTTAAAGCGGCGGGGTTAATATTTCCCCCTTACGTTTGGAAGACATCGGGAACTGTGGTCCTTATATGATCTTAACGATTATGTAAAACGCAACGTTATCTACAAAGCAGCTTGATCAAATAAATATTAAGGCCAAGTGGTACAAATAGATGCTGACGTTACGCATGGCGTGTACAAATCTATGCACTTTGATGGTATTATTCTAAGTCCTAACTTTAAGGGACTGTAATATTTTTGATAAATATCCTGCAGGGAATAAAATACATAATGTCTATCGATTAAAAATATCAATGAAAATATACAAAAAAAGTATTATAAATACGATACACGAATAAATTCAACAGATCTAGATACCAGTGATTCACTGAAGATTTGCCTTTTTATACCTTCAAGTGATAAAGACGTTTTTTCACAAAATTTAATTGATGATATCTTTTTTAATATTGTTTTGATTTTCAAAATTCTTTCAGATTTTAAAAATTAAAGATTTTCATATTTTTCATACATGATGACTTTTAAAATTTATTTGCAATGACGTCATGAAAATTTATACCGACATACGAGATGTATCTTCAGAGTGACGTATTTTCGAGCTCGGTGGTTTTTGAACAATAACTCAGTTTGGCCAAGTAAAATGATTTGAATTATAATGATTTCGTCACTCTTGTCAAGATTTTGTCTCAATAGTTCAATATCTTTTTCATGTTTCAAATGTAGCCATTGATAATATTTCCTTGACTCTGAATGGCCCTTGTTCTTGCATTTTCGAAGTATCATCATTGACTCTTTCGGATGAAAAAGCCTTGTACTTCTGCTATTCAAAGTAATAATTTTTCTGAATATTATTATTTCTATCATAATTATTATTCCATAGTGACTGGGAATATAAAATAATCTAATTAATGAAGTAATTTGTATACAAATAATAAAATTAATATATTTACTATAACAGCGAGAAGCACAAACACAACACTCCTAGTTTACGACACGATAACATTGAATTTTGCAAGTTTGTCGATCCTTTAGCAATATCTTCAAAAATCATGACGTAATTGTTAATTTTGGTCATATTTTCGCATCAAATTTCGTCTTTAAAGATTTATACCGAAATATCAAGCAAGGTGACATATATATTTCTTTACATTTTCATAAAATTTAAGTTCAAAACTACATTATGTTGGGTTTTCAAAAACTTGTAGGACAATCTGTTATTTTTCTACACTTTTCTAAATTTTTCAGAGCCTGAAAAAATGCAATTGCCCGTTAATCCTATGTTAAAATCCCGACATTTTTGACATTTTTACCCTTTATAGCTAAAAAAGTAAAAGGTGACCCGTATATTTTTTACATTTTCAGATGCGCCTCAAAAAGTTTTACATATATTGAAAAGATCTGAAACGTGTAGGATAATGCCCATTTGTACCACTTGGCCTTAAAGACAGAGTTGTACGGGGAATAAGCCAATCAGAGCATTCCACAAAAACCTTGGCCGGATTAAATTTGAGGAGTTTATGGAGTCAGCTGTTTTACTGTGTAATGAATTGAGCAATCAGAACACTTTATAACGATGAGGATAAAATCATTAGAAAGACAAAGATTAACGCACAAGTTAAACCACAATATGCTCGAAGACACAAAATATAGTAAAATTGTACAAAAGTTAGCGGTAAATAAAATGAACGTTGCAGTAAATATTATTTAAAAGAAATGAATAACAGTTTTGTAAGATTTTTCTATAAAAACCTTGTAAATACATAAGATTTTTAGTTGACAATATCACCAAACCTTTTAAAAACATAAAGGAGAAAGCAAAATTCCTAAATTGTTACCTCTGATCAAATATAACCACAAACATACCGATATATGTCAAATCACAATTCCAAAAGAAAAGTAAAAACTTTGAAAACAGAAAAATAAAGTAAAAGACATACACTTCCACCAAGAATGTGGTAAGCACTACCAATTTAAATAGCTACACCGATTCTGTTAATGTGATTTTATAAGTCCAAAACGTTTTGTGAAACATACCTTTGCTAACATAACCCAATTCTAACCAAGTCCCAAGTTCCTAAATTCCAATGTTCTTGTCACCATGGGACCAACCCTTTATGTAGTAAAGCAGTGTAAACACGTGACCCTCTACACGTAATTTACCAATGGAAAATAGAGAGTCTACAACGCCGTATCCAAAGTGATTATGGGTTTCTAAGAGATCTAATTTTTACAAGTACGGCATTTACAATCAAACAATACAATAAAGGCAGTTTTCTCTTTTTAAGTGATATGCAATTAGATTAATGACAAAGATCAGTGTCTTCATTCAAGGATTACATAGTGACAACTAAATACTTGTTGTCTTTAACTTAGTAATGTTGCATAAATACTTATATGTAATAAACGTGTGTTTTGGATGCAAAAGGTCGTCGTATATTATCATATACAATACTTGTAGATAGTAAACCCTTCATTTAGTTACCGAGATGTCTAGCTAGGAACCCTCAATTTTTATTCCTTTAACACTCAATAGCCTGTGGGGTTGGTAATAAGCTAAACAAACAGTGATAACACTCTCAGGCATTTCTGTTACTTTTTCGCGCCTTTATAATTTAATTCTCTTTATTTTAAAGATTTTTATTGGTCAAATTTTTGATACTTTAATATAAAAGAATGTGCTCTTTCGTCATGCTATTAAGGATGACAAACGTGTATTCCGACGCCATAGCGATATTAGTTTACTTGATATAGTGGTAAAGTAAAATAATAGCTAATTTGTTGTTTAAGAATTCTATAATTTCAATCATAAGAGATGAAATAATTTTTGTTTTCAATATGGAAAAAGAGGAAAATTGAGACATTTTAAACAATGAATGGGTAATTTCCGTTATGTTACGGGTGCAAAATGTCCAGTACGTGCTTTCATTTGTACTCTTATTGTATTATTCCACGTTTTTACGTATGTTAATTCATGTGATGACGTCATTCCGAAAAAGGTTTTGCTTGCTGTGTGGTTTAAAGCGCCTTCAAAATTACTCCATATCTTAAGGTCACCTATTTTTGAAAGGTCCTCTGCTATTTTAGTTTAACAAACATAAAACGCAATGGTTGATCATTTGTTTTGTTACTTTTTTTGTAATCATGTATATTATTGGGTGATTTTACACTAGTGGATGAATAACGTTTCAACGTTGAAATTTTGGTTTATTAATCTAATACCAAATTTATGAAATCTTTTATTAAAAAGTCCATATTCTTAAGGAACATCCTTTAAAAAATCCGACGAACACACAGATGGCGCACTGATCAGGAAGCAGACAGTTCCAGAGATCTTTGAGTAAGCCCGCTCTTGATATCCTCTTGATATGTCAGTACAGTAAAAATGAATTTAAGTTTTTGTTTTATTTTTTAAAACACCAAGATTTGTTATACAAAAACAGTAACAAAAGTGAAATCACACCAGCAGTCAAAAATGCAGGCAGTGGGAAAATTGTCAAAAACAAAAAGCAGACATTATTTTATTTTCTGTTTTCTGCATTATAAAAGGATTTCTGAGGACCCCTTTCGCTTGCGGAAGGTACGATAATTTGAAATTTTCAATATATCCGTATAACAGACTAAGACAAGATTAAATGCATCAGTTACAGCAACACGTTGTATACAAACAAGTGAAATGTACAATTCAATATGACGGATTGGGTATATGGATATGGCATTTTGGCTGTTTAAACAAAAGATGACATAGTTTTGGGATCAGGTTTGCTTATCAACCAAACTTTAAAAAAGTTGATTGCCAACTTCTGAAAACAATTAATCTGCTACACACTTCTTCAGATATCCAATTTATTTTAATGTTAACCTGATCATCCGATACGACCTGTTTAATAGAAGATAATTTTTTTTACATACGATTTTTAAAATAATTTTGTTTTGATACTTAACAATAAAATTAATCAATTGCATTCTAATACAATTTATCTTGGTGGTCATTTGCCGATTAAAAATATACTGAAGTAGATATCTTCGCATACAATATTTGTATGGTCATAAATTTCATCCATCAGTTTAATCGAGTTCTTCACATAAACAGAAAATAGTATTTGGGATAAGTTTGTGTTAAGTAAAAATTACTGTCAGTTGACAAAGTATTATACAAATGATGATATAATGTTCTGGGTATATCATTGTAGATGTGTTCCCGCCTTGCTGGCTTTGGTTTGTCATTGTCGAGCTGTTCCCGCCTTGCTGGCTTTGGTTTGTCATTGTAGAGCTGTTCCCGCCTTGCTGGTTTTTGTTTGTCATTGTAGAGCTGTTCCCGTTCTGCTTACTTGTAGTTAATGAAAGATTGGAAAATCCGTCATGATGATGTGAAGCATCATTGTTGTGTCTTGTATCAGAGGTGGTTGTTCTAGCGACTATATTTAAATCTAAAGAGCTGGCTTCTATCCTGGACTCTGGTTGAGTTTGTTGTGCAGATGAATTAGAAGCATCAGTTAGATTTTGCGCATCTGTTGCATTATCTACTGTTGTGTCTGTATACAAAACAAAAATGGTATTATAATTTCATGTCACTAATTATATAAGTAAATAATTGTGTCTTTAGCGCACATTTTTCAAATGTTGTTATCAGATAATCTGTATTATACTTATCCTAACCCTTTTAAAAAAGATGAATAGAAAAAAACAAACATGCTTATCCATGTCTAATTCAAAATCCATGAATAAAGTATCAACTTCAAAAATTCGAAGTTCCGTCCCTCCGTTCTTCTTTCCAACCACCACTGTCCGCAGTAATTCTTTCAACTATGAACCAGTTTTTCGAAACTTGGTGCAAATCATGCATATTGATAGGAGACCGCATATTGTTTATACGAATTGGGTAGCTTATTTCCGTGAGAGTTACGACCTTTTGATTACAAACACGATACACATGACTAAGTCAAACTCTTATGTGATATTTGCCTTCTCTATAATCTTTACCATATTATTCATTTATTTCGTGAACATGTGAAAAAAATGTGGTACACGGTTTTTTGTTTCAAATTGAAAAAACTCTTTAAAAAATCTTTAAATTGATAAACATGACTATTTGACCAAATAGATGTTTTTGTTGATAATTTCTTTCAATGTTTTTTAGAATTTGGTTATGATAAAAGGTCAAGATCATATTGTAATTTTTTTACTTAGTACTTTTACTAATTATCTTGAAAACTTTAAACTTTTTCTATAAGCGCATATATTAGGGTATTGTAGGTATTGATATCTCAATCATTTTAATGTATATAGATTCAGGTCATGAATTAAAAGGTAAATGTCACAGATGCATCCATCAGAGAATTGACATGCTTAATTATCTGCAAAAGTATAAACTATTTGTAAAGGCGTTTATATTAGATTTCAAAGGTCATAGCCAATTATGTATGTCATTACAACAACTGTTATAATTATGCAACACTAGACGTTTATATATATATATTACTTGCCAGTCGTAATATAGTGAAAATCTAAAAATATTTTTAGATGTTGGAATGAGGAAAATGGAAATCCAGAATTGTATTAAGTCGATCCAAGGCAACACTTCAAACGATATAGCATAGCTCAGTTTTTGAAGAATTTTAAAAACATTAGCAAGGTTTATCTGACAATTCAATATATTGTCTTCTGGGTAAACGAAATCCTAGGAATGCAGAAATAACAGCCAAATAGTAGTATTTATTACTAACCCCATTTTAATTTTGCAAGACTAAACGGCGGCTTTAGAACATAATTCCTCAATTATACCCTTCTGAAGCACCTTGCTTCACCTCTCTGGTGGAAGTGTAAGTGTTAAACCTAACTTGTCAGTTTCAAATTGTTAACTTTGCTTCTTAATTGTGATTTGGACATAGATAAGTATGTTTGTTTTTTATTATTGAATATTATAGAGTATTGAATCAGATATAAAATCATTTTGCTATATTGACAAGCAATGATAAATCGGATATAAAATCATTTTGCTATATAGACAAGCAAGGATTCCAATAAAAGAAGTGCGTATTATTGGTTTGTGTGCTAAATTTTTGGAATAACACCCTTTAGAACAACTTGTCTGGAGAAATTCTCAAGAATTTTATTAAAAAGTATAAAACAGTGCAAAGTATCAACAGTTATAGCAGATGCACATGTAATGGAACATACTTACAAATCACCAATAGTATGAGGGAAAGTCAGAAAAGTTCATAGAACAGCGTATTCAGTGAAGCGTAACACACATTTTCTTTACTTATTTCGACAACACAACATTTCGCCATTTTAAACATATCAAGTTTAATTTATTTGTCACAACATAATTGTGTATTTCTCAAAAGCATTCAAAGTAGGTGACTGTCAAGCAATGATGGAACATCAAAATGTTGCGTTTAGGGCAGTAATAAAGTTTCTCACAGTAATGGGATCAAATGCCAAAGAAATATACCGGCGAAAGGCCGAGGTGTACGGTGACAGTCAGCTAAATTTAAACGTGGGCTCACCTCACTGAAGGATGACCAACGGTCAGGTCGGCTAGCTGATGCCATTCCAAAGGAAATTGTCACGTCTGTGGAGACCCTTATCATGTATGATTGTCGAATAAAGATTGAGGACATAGCTAGGAAGTGTGGCATTTCACATGGAAGTGTATACACGGTTATCCACGAGCAACTTGGGATGTTAAAAGTATGCACAAGATGGGTCCCCAGAAACCTTAATGTGCAGGATCGCTTCCAAAGACTCCAGTCAAGTCGGGAGCTTCTTGGCATTTATAATGATAACCCGGAGAGCTTCCATTTACGTTTAGTAACTGGTGATGAAACATGGATTCATCATTGGGACCCAGAAACCAAAAAAGAGTCCATGCAATTGAAGCACCCTGACTCACCCCACCAAAGAAATTCAAAACCCAACCATCAGCTGACAAAGTCATGGCCTCTGTGTTTTGGGATTCTAAGGGTGTTCTGTTAATCAATTATAAACCTGCTGGAATCTCTATCACTGGGGCTTATTATGCTGATCTAATGAATTAAAAAGGAGGGGAAAGTTGAGCCGAGGGGTATAGCTTCTTCACGACAATGCTCCTGTGCACAAGTCAAGGATTGCACAAGCAGCGATTGGTGAATGCAACTTCGAACAACTTAATCACCCACCTACAGTCCCGATTAGGCACCCAGTGATTGTTTCCTATTTAGAAATGTGACATCCGATTTACGGGTATCAGATTTCCTGATGATGATGGACTTAAGGCAGCCAACAGAGGCATGGTTTCAGGACCAAACCGAAGACTTTTATTTCAAAGTTATAGACAGTCTGAAAGAAAAGTGGGCTAAGTGCATTGGGGTAAATGAGGACTATATTGAAAAATAATAATAAAATGTATGGTTTGTTGCGGCAATATATACCCCGTTTATGAACTTTTTGACCTCCCCTCGTACCTACAAGCGGGGGATCCTATTCACTGAATTTGCTTGTTCAAAACTAAAGGGAATCGTATTTCATGTTTCAGAAAAAAGATATTAAATTTATATAACTTCACTATACGTCGGGTTGACAAGCATTTCGTTGTGTCTGGTAACGGTTCGTATGAGACGGACTTTACGTACTACTTTCCTTTATATAGCACACATGTTAGTAATATTGTACATAATAATTGAAGTAGCATTAAAACCAAGAACAAACATACTAACCCATGTCCATATCAAAATTCAGAAGCAAAGTTAAAACATTGAAACTGACGAATTACGTCTAACACGTGAACTTCTACCAGGAAAAGAGTCCAGGTACTCCGGATAGTTAAACACATCCTGCACAAGCTACGTTTATAAACAAAATTGTTTAAAAAGAAATGGAACATTGTGACGCAAAATATATCTAGAGCAATTCTCAAAACACAGAAATCATACTGATCAACAACACTGTGATGACGGCCAGAAACCTTTTGGGGGCCCTGCCTAGTTTAATTATTATATAAAATGAGTTTTTTTCCCCAATGATATCAGCTATATCGTGCGTGAAGCATTCTCTTTTGGAATACCCTGGGGCACCTCCCTGGTAGAAATTCACGTGTTTATCTTCATTTGGTAGTTTTCAAAGTTTATTATATATGCTTTTTGGATTGACCATTTCTTTTGCGTTTGATTAACTATAAATTATCTAGTGACATGCTTACACTTATAAAAGAAGAATAAAGCTATACATACTGTTCTGACTAGACACCGGAACCGCCAACACAATTATCACTATTATCAAAGCAACGCAAGCATGTGAGATAACTTTTTGCTTCATCTGCAAAAAAAATCGAACAATAAAATTATTAAAATAATGCAACATGAACACATATTTGTCACACAATATAATTGTTTCGTTCATCAATACATTTATATCATTTTTTATGTTAAGCGCTAGTGTTTTTCTTAGTATCGTGCAAATAATCGTCCTACAAAAAATGTAAGCATACGGTCTTCTGGTATAGGTTTTCCAGCAACACAGAAACTAACCACTACTACAGCTGTGGAATTCGTCCATTTGAATCTTCCAGTGTAAATACTGGCAACGCGATTATCACGACGTTTTTGCGATACTGAGTTTTTTGGTGATTAATTATGAAACTGTTGGGGTATCTTTGGCAATTTTACCTAACTGTCTCTAACCCAACAGTTAAAAGAAAAATTAAGCGCGAAGGTGTGTGCAGGTGTGTTGCCCCTTGCATCAATGCTCCTTTTTCAAATCAAAGATTACACTGCTATTATTGGCAAAGGTAATTTCGAAAAACTACGTAGACATTCTACTCTTTAGATCTGTCCCGTCGATATTTCTTATTTCGAAATATAAAATCCCTTTTGCGTGGAACCTATTTCCTTTCCTTATGTTAATTATGCCCCTAACTGTTTACTTTGAATTGGAAATTATACCAAAAAATTGATTCAATAAATAAGGAGATAACCTAACAGTTCATTCTCAAGAAAAGACTAACACCCTCGTTCTATTTTTTCATGGAGAAGATTGACAGCAGATGACGGTTCCTTGTTTGCTAAACAAATGTGCATAGTTACGAATAATTGGATCTAACATACTAGAAAGCATATTGTTTGCTAAACAAATGTGCATAGTTACGAATAATTGGATCTAACATACTAGAAAGCATATGGTTGACCATATATTTAGACGTTAGAAAGTCTGGAAATTATAATATTTTCGCAAAATGCATCCAATCAAACTGATTATCGCAATAATTATGGTAATGCGTAACAACTTTGTATCCTATTTAAGCATTTTACGTCCAGCTAAAACATATTTATCAATTATCGTTAAACTATATAAATAATACAAAAAATATTAGACTTAGTTGAAAAAAGTTGCAATTCCCTGAGAGGTTTTCTTCTTTAACAAAATTACGATGTCTTTAAAAACACTACAAAGCAACATTCGAAATTAATATTATTACAATGCTCAATTCAAAAACAAACATACCGCTCCATGTCCAAAGTATTATCTTTCAAGCAAAGCAAAATGTTTTTTTAAAAAAAATCCAAGTAAAAAGCATGGAATTCCACCAAGAAAAAGGTGTCGGGTGCTTCTTACGGGTTTGCACGTCCCGCTTAGGAAGCTGCATTAGAATCTTGAGTAAATGCGATTACATAAGCCTTTGGAGGTTTTTTAAACGTACCTTTGCTAATCTAAACCAAGTCCAACCAAGTCTTCGTAAACTCGAATGTTCGCTTGTTCATGGGACCAACCGTTCATGTAATAAAGCAGTCTAAACACGTGATCCATTGCACATAATTTAGAAAATAGACAATGTCTACAATGTAGTATCCTAACAGCTCAAAAATTTCTAAGAGATGTCATTTTCAACAAATACAGGATTCATAGTCTAACAATATAATAAAGATAGTTTTCTCTTTTTAAGTGATATACAATTAGATGCACGCCAAAGGTTAGTGTCTTCCTTCAACTAGTACATAGTTACAACAAAACTGCGTGCTGTCTTTAACTTATATATACAGCCAAATACTTATTTATGATGAGCATGTTCATTTGGATGCAAAAGGTCTCCGTATATTATCTTCATAATGGTTAGTGATTCGAAACTACTATAACCCTAAAGTGTGCTGTTCTTACTTTTTGCACACTAACTAGGGGTTTATAAAAAGCTACACTCTATGCAAAAACAGTCATGGGGTATTTGTTATACCGTTTTGTCTCACAAGAAAAGATTCGTCATCATCAACGTTAGTGCAAGGTTTTTTGTTAAATATTTGTGAAAGGTACAATTTTGCACGTTTATCTTGAAGTTTTTATGGAGATTTACCTGCATATTCACTTGGTGATAAAGTAAAGTTTGCATACAATTTACTGAAAGACATGGAGGGAATGGTGTAACGAATTTAATTTTATTTTATTTTCGAGGTATTTCATTGAAATTAGATGCATTACATCATATGATTGGACGTGAACCGATATGTTTGTGTTACATTTTATACCGATGTTAATTTCACAGCGTTAGATGGTCATTTGGAATACAATTCTTCATGAGTAGTGCTTAGGCAAAAATTACGAAACTAAAACTTTTTCAAGATGTTTAAAAAATACCCAAAGGACCAAAATATATTATACCAAATTTTACTAAGAAAATAATTTACATGCGTGAGGGAGTATAGTGTTGGGGATTTTGATATTTGCTTATTGAAGACATTTGACGGCATCGAAATAATTTAGAACTATTTTAAGAGTTTTGTAACAAATGTTGTTATACGTTTATTTTTGACTGATAAATGTTGCTATACGTTATCTTTTTACTAATAAATGAATAACGTTTGGATTTTTAATACCATAAGATTTCGAGATTTTGATGAATTAGCATGATTGGCTAATTTGTTGTATTAGAAATCCGGCTTTAGAAAAAATTGTTTTATAAATTTCTTTTTATATATTCAAATGAAATAAATTAGAGCCCGTCTTTAAATATCATTATTTAACATATGTAACTTTGAAAAAAAAATTCTTGGTTCACTAAATTAGGTTAAGAAAGTTGAAAGTATGCGAAAAAGCTATTACGAGTATAATTCTGGGTACACTAAGGTAAAACAGATCTATTTAGTAAATTATTGCCTATTTTTTGGTAAGAAGAAAATTATTTCTGAATTTACTGTAAACTCCTGTTTGACACTTTCTTAATCGATCCTTTTTTGATGTTGACAAATTGTATCGTTTCATATCGAGAGAAGTTGACTCCATGGTGTGATGCTCTTGTCAATCAATCCTAACAATAAATGATAAACTCTTTTGCAAATTGCTGGATCTTCATTTTTATCAAGTGTAAGATGTGCTTCATATGAGTAATTACGATTTCACTGAATAATCCATCTGTGTTAACGTTTGATATGAACTGATGATTATGTATCTGCGTACATGATGGGCTTATTGACCTTACTACCAATACCCTTCCGGAGCACCCGGCCTCATTTCCCTGGTGGAAGTTCACGTGTCTAACCTAACTTGTCGGTTCCAAATTTTTTACTTTGCTTCTGGATTGTGATTCGGAAATGGATTAGTATGTGTTTTTTTTAATACACTCCAGGTTTTGAAAAAGTAACAAAAATATATCTTTTCACCTAGGGTTTTAAAAAGCTTTCTATCTGCTGTGTTAGATAGTATGTACTTTGATCTTCTATTGCAACAAAATTATATCTGACTTTTTGGAAAGGAGAATTGTCATTGTGGTGTGCACTAAACGTCTGGTTAAGGTGCCTAACTCTGGCATTCACCAGATACCATATTCGCTTTTAAGCTACAAGAATTACTTGTGCAGTATTACACTATTTTATAATCATAAACAGTTTTACGACATCCAACATCCAACGAATGAAAGTCTATATTGTGACGTCATCATTTGACTTGAAAACTCGAACACCCCAATAACTTGAAATCAAATCCGAAATCCCGTGCATCTCGAGATGTCGAAGTTCTACTGTATCTAATCAGAATTAAAGTCGTACCTAGTTGGTGAGAAATACTGTACGAGGGTTGTACAGTTTTGCAAGTAGGCTTTAAAATAAAAAATAAAGAGTTTGATGACAATAATTTTTACTTTAATCCTTCAAAATATTCCCCCTTTGCTCTTACACACTTTTGTAGCCTTGATATACAACTTTGGAATGCTGCAAAAAACTCCGCCTTTGGAATGTTGTTCAGACACCGGAATACAGCGCTGCCTACTGCGCTAAGTCTTCTCGAGTTATATCGATGTCCTTATAACAATTTCTTCAATTTAGGAAGACACAGGGACTTAAATCTTGAGAGTATGGTGGATGAGGTATCTCAAGAATATTCTCATTCTTTAAGTATTCTCGAACAAGTTTACATTTGTGTGCAGGTGCATTGTCATGAAGGAAACGAACATTTATAATACCGCTGTTGGTCGCTTACTAGAGTAAAATTTCTTGACTTTTTAAGAACATTGTCTCTGTAAAATTTCCCAGTGATACGTCGACCTTTAGGAACTGGAATTTGAACAACTGGACCATTTGAATTAAAGAATATTGCGCATAATACCTTATTTACACTCTGACATCTCCTGACAATAATTGGTCTAGTGACTTTTGTTTTTATCCACATTTTATTGTTAACTCTCCTTTGTGGCTGAATAATAGTATGTCCAAAGTTTCATCACCCGTCAATATATCAGACAAAACTCTTTTACTACAG
Organism: Anadara kagoshimensis; assembly: GCA_021292105.1. Taxonomy (NCBI): domain Eukaryota; kingdom Metazoa; phylum Mollusca; class Bivalvia; order Arcoida; family Arcidae; genus Anadara; species Anadara kagoshimensis. Next base: position 11,656,517 of record CM037870.1, read on the forward strand.
TTCTTGTATTTTTTTAAAAAGATCTTTACAGATTTTTACACGTGCAGTCTTCTGTTCATGTGTTAGCAAATGTGGAACCCATCATGCACATATTTGTTTGAGCTTTTACTCGGATGTCAATATTTTGTGCACCCTTCCTTTTGAAATTCCAGTCATATCAGAAATATATTGCGCTGTATATCTTCCTTCTTTTCTACTAGGTTTCTCACAGAAGCAATATTACTTTTGGTCATTGAAGTTCTTGTTCTACCTGATCGTCCAGCATCTGTGGTACTTTGTAAACCAGCTTTAAATTTATGCAACCACCGGGTGACAGTACTAAATGACAGACACGAGATTCCATAGATTGACAAAAATCATTATAAATCCCCAATGCTGATATATTTATTTCAGCTCGTGTTTTTATGTATGCCTAAGATTCTTTCACAATTACCAGAAAAAACTTCAGTATGAATGACTATACTGAGCTTGTTTTAGATATTTTTTCAATAAAAGTATTCACGAACAAAAGTAGAACAGATTTCGGTAGACTTTGAATAAAGCTTCCTGAGAGTATATGATTTATGCAAATTAGATTTGTGAAATGTATGGTAGCCCATTAGTTGCAAAACGTTTAGAATAACCCTCATATACCAAATTTACGCATCTTCAAACACGCGTCAACCGATATATTCTCTTTCTCTTTCACAGTGAATTCTAAAGTCGTTTCCACCAAATGAGATACCATAGTTGTATAGGTCGTTCAAAATTTGATGGCAATGCTTGCAAAAAAAAGTCAATTTGTCTAACCTAACTTGTCAGTTCCAAAGTTTTTACTTTGCTTCTGGATTGTGATTCGGAAATGGATTAGTATGTTTGTTTTTGATTTGATATTAGATTGGATGAAATAAACACAGCATAACAAGAGGTGATGCAAATATAAAGCAACACATAAATTATCCTTGTACTAAAAATGTGTTTTTTTGCAAATGTGTTATTTTCGCGATATCACCCATTCTTTGGACGATAACAAATTAGGTAATCTGAATTCGCGAGGGAGAAATCGTTGCGATTCAACCACGCGAAAATAACCACGTTAACAATATTTCTTGCCTTGAAATACATGCACTTGAAATTTGATACCACTTGATAAAGAATGTGTGTTAAGATTCCAACGGGAAATCTATACTAGTGATTTATTTCTGTGTTATTCATTTCTTGGACATTCCATACCAAGAAAGAATTTACGCTAACAAAAACTTGTTCATGTTAGACTTATCCATATTTATGAACACTCCACCATGTACACCTGGTCACGTTAAGCGACCCATATCTCTAAGCGTTAATTCATTCCTTGTACAGAATTTCCAGTAAATGGAAAAAATCACTAGTACAGCTTTTGTCGTCGTTGACATTAAAACTAGCGTAAGATAAAACATACTAATCCAAGTCCGAATCACTTTTCCAAAACAATTACTTTGATAATACCAAACCAAGTAAAACACCTAAACTTCCACCAGAGAAGTGTAAGTACGGTTGGAGGGGGAGCAGCCAGTCACACCCGCCATGTGTGAAATAAAAATTGAGAATTAAAGCGACAAGGACAGAAATCATAAGGGTGTTTGTTTCTTTTGACAATAAGTCAGTGACGAAAAAACAACACTATAACATAACTATATATAAATATTCACGCCTTCTCGAGCTTTTATTTTTGTATTTCACATTATATTAAAACAAAGTGTATTCTCGTTGTAATTATGGCCACCAGAGTGCCACTGATAACGGATTTTTATTCATGAAATGCGACTTTTATATATCTTTCATATATGTTGAAATAGATGAATCAGACGCTTTAATGACATTATAAACGTATATCAATCAGACGCTTTAGTGACATTACAAACGTAGATCAGTCAGACGCTTTAGTGACATTACAAATTTTTACTCTTTTAGGTGCACAGGAACAATATTCTAAACAAACAATTAATAGGACAGAGCGAACGGATGGGACATGAAACAATATACATTGTATAGGCAAACAACTTTGACCTGTCTGCTTGACCTTTCATTATGGATATTCATATAGAGGCATCCATCCAATAATTGTGTAGTAGTAGGATTCACTGTAAGTAGAATGTACTCAAGGTACATGATTTGTGTTCGCATAATGTAGACAAAATTAACCAACATTATTCCTTTACATAAATGCACTGGTCCACAATAAATATTCAATTTAAAGGTCAAGTGGACATGTCAAAGTTGTTTACCTATATGTTTTGTGATTACTACTGAACACTAGACGGTCGTCAGTATGCTACTGATTATGAATTTCCTTCAAACATTTCTAGACGACTATGGTAGCTCAGTTGGAAGAGTGCTCGCTTTGTGAGTCGGAGGTCGTTAGATCGAACTCCTGCCAGGTATGACCAAGACATGAAAATAAGAATTGACTGTTATTTCGCCAAGCACTCGAGACAGAATTGAAAGTAACCGGTCTTTCGAAAGACACCTTAAAAAACGATACCCTTTGTCACGACAGGCGTGACGTGTTAAAGAACCATACTTAAACACTGTCCTTAACACACTGCAAAGGTCAATATTTTTCTCACTTTAACTATTGCAGGTGACGTCTCTATAAAAGTAAAATATTTTTGATTATGAAGTTAAACCTTATTCAATTAATGAACGAATCAAACAAACATATTTTGACCTTACTTACTGCCTATAGAGTATGGAAACCTAATTATGTCGTCCGACACCAAAACTCAACCCCTGATATAAACGTCCAGTTTTAGAATGATAAATGATATTATTATGACAAAGGCTACATTTGAAGCTGTATCAATTATCAACTTTCCATTTTTATGCAGCAATATACATGTACAGTCAAACCTGCCTTAAAGGCCACCTCAATATAAGGGCCAGTAAAATTACCCAAATTGTTCTTTATTCATATTGTTTAAACCTGTATATAAGGGTCACCTGACCATAAAGGTCACTTTTACTGGTTCCATTGGGTGGCCTTTATACACAGGTTTGACTGTAACTGTTTTTCTGCTTATGGTGTATTGTTTCTTACTTTCCTGGTGGAAATTAACGAGTTAACTCAGGGATATTGCAAGCTTAGGCTTATCAAGGCCCTGAAAAAGTTTAATGGCCGTCATCACAGTATTGTCGATAAGTTTGATGTCTCTGTGTCCAGGATTGCCCTGGATATATTTGACGTCTCATAGTTCCATGTTCCTTTCACACAATTTTGATTACATACGTGGCGGATGGTGCTAGCTAAACAGGAGGTGCTTACCCTCCCGGAGCACCCGGCCTTACTTCCCTGGTGGAAGTTTACGTGTCTAACCTAACTTGTCAGTTCCAAGGTTTTTACTTTGCTTCTGGATTGTAATTCGGACATGGATTAGTATGTTTGTATTTAATTAAACCTAATGGACCAGTTTCAAAGGTTTTTGATTACTTTCTATAGTATTGTGATTTTTTGACATGGGTTTGTATATTTGATTTTGATCTCACCATTAATATGCTATATTAGAGTTTGTTCTCATTATTAAAACTTTACACAACGAAGCAAGCCGCTAAAAAATAAACTGTTGACACATGGATATTGCAAGCATGGGCTTTTGATGGTCCTAATTTTTTTGATTTTGCCGTTATCACAATATTGTTGATAAGTATAATGTCTCTGTATCCAAAATATTCTCAATATATTTATCATCCTATAGTCACATGTTCCTTTAATTTTAAATCTTAAGAACACACTACGGATATAGTTAGCTTATCTGGAGGAACTTCCCCTTCCGGAGCACACGGTCTCACTTCACTGGTTGAAGTTTACGTGTTTCACTTAGTTTGTCAGTTTCAAAGTTTTACTTTCAATTAGTGATTGTATTTTGGACATAGATAAGTATCTTTTTTTGAGATAAATTACATTACCAAATTATCTATCAGTGCATCATTGACTGCAATATAAGTACATAAAGTTTCTTGAATTATATCATATATTATATTATAAAGTGTCCTTGATTGCGTTGAATTGTCACAAACAATTTTTCAGTTACATTTCTTTCTTCTATTTTGATAATCTCAACACTACTTGTGTGGAATTGATTTGAAAATCTTTTAAAAAGGATTATTTCTAAAATAACAAAACATGGACCAGTGCTCGATTTCAACAAATATTCCAGAGTACCGCGTTTGTTTCGACTGTATAAATTTAATTTGCATTTCAAACAGCCTGTTTGATATGTTTGATAGTGTAAGTGACAGTAATTGCTTAGTGTGGAAGACAAAAATACTTCAATGGCAGTTCAAAATAATGTATAAAAGTGTATTACTTACAACAACGAAAAAGAACCCACAAATTGAACCAACAGCTCAATGTATTGATTGAGACAGATAATTTTACACACATGAAGAAATTTTTCGTCTATTTTAAAATAAAATAGTGCTTAATTGAATGTGCGTCATACAAGATAATAAAAAACAAACATACTCATCCATGTCTGAATCACAATCCACAATCAAAGTAAACACTTTGGAACTGACAAGTCAGGTAAGACACAAACTTGCGCCAGGGAAGTAAGGCTGGGTACCTGAAAGGTAGGCACCTCCTGTTTAGTTAGCTACAACCGCCACCTGTGTGATTGTAACATAAAAGTATGGGACGTCAAATATATCCAGAGCAATCCTGGACATACTTATCAGAAATACTTTGATGACGACCATAAAACTTTTTGAGGGCCTTGATAAACCTAGGCTTGCAATATCACTGAGTCAACAATTTATTTGCAAGCAGCCTGCTCCGTTGTACAAAGTCCCCGTAATGGGAACAGGCTCTATCATAACGTATTATGAAACAAAGAAGGAGAAGCAGATATATATTGCTGCACAGAAAGGGAAAGTTGATAATGACAATAGAAAAATTGAAGTCATCACGTTTGTCATAACTTGTTATACAATAACCTACCTACCTACCTACCTAGTCCTTGTTATGCCCGGAGGCACATAGGGCAAGGACTAGGGATCTCCACTCATCTCTGTTCTGTGCCTTCTTTTCTAACTCTCTCCAGGTGGTACCCATCTGCTTGATTTCAGCTTCTATGTTGACAGCAATAAAACGTTTTAAAGGTCTTGATAAGTCTAGGCTTACAAAAAAGTATCACCGTATTGCAATGTGCGTATATAAAAACAAATTTTGATCCGTCTGCAAAGCAACAAAACGCAACAAATATCATACTGTAACCTAACCCTAACCTTTTTCGCGCCTTATTAACTGTCGTGTGTTTCGCGAGGACAAAATATGCGGCGAAGTTAATTGTCGAGATCTTGTTTTCGGAAAATGATGTAAGTTACTCCAAATATTTAATATTGTCCATATCGTGAAGGTTAATATTTGCAGCATGGAAATAGGAAGGTAAAAGAAGCGAAAATGATTGTATTACAGTAACTGGTTTTTTTTCAAATCATGGCTTCTTTTATGTTGCGAATTATGTGCCAATATGAAAAGCATACCTTGTAAAATGACGTCAGAAAAAGCACACCCTTGAATGTCTACAATGCATTACAGATGTTATACGGACGGGCTGTCGTGCATATGATTGACAAGGTTTCAAAAGCAGATTAAGGGCTTTTATTTGACGACTTAATATCTAATTTAGTAACACGTATTGTTTGAAAAAGTCCAACTGATACATAGAAGCTGTAGATATAAGGCCAAACCTACTTCCATAGAGTTTGAGTGGAGACGTTATTGATTCTCTCTAAATGTGTTAGTGTGCAAAGAAAGCTAATTGCATTACATAAAAAACAATTAGATTTCACCTAGATTTAAAACAAAGCAGTATTGTAATAGAGTCCAGAACATTCATACCAATGCAAGTACAAACCACAATCCAAAAGCAAAGTAAAAACTATGAGGCTAGCAAATTAGGTTATACACATGAACTATCATTAGTGACGTGAGGCCGGATGTTGATGACAGTGTAAGTACGGTGCACCTTCTGTTTAGCCGGTATCACGGAATACTTCAAGAAACAGTGATTTATTATGGTTGTGATCACAGTATAGGTAAACAACATTGACCTGTCCGCTTGAGCTTTGATTTAAATATTCATTATGGAAGAGTCTAATCAATAAATAGGGATCACGAGTGTATATTTCTAATACCTGATGTGAACACTAATCATGAACAATATATAAATGTATTAACTGCGGATCCTAACACTACCTATGTATTGAGTGGACCCTTTAATATGAATATTCCAAAAGAAAGGTCAAACGGACAGGTCAATGTTGTTTGCCTATATTGTTGATAAGTCTGATGTTTCTGTGTTCAGGATTGCCCTGGATATATTTGACGTTCCATAGTTCCATGTTCCTTTCACACAATTTTAATTACAATTACAGACGTGGCGGGTGTAGCTAGCTAAACAGGAGGTACTTACCCTTCCGGAGCACCCGGCCTCACTTCTTCGGTGGAAGTTCACGTGTCTAACCTTACTTGTCAGTTCCAAAGTTTTTACTATGCTTCTGAATTGTGATTCGGGCATGGATTAGTATGTTTGTTTGTTATTATAAGTAGTTGTATAGGAGCAAATGAAATGTAGAATAAAATTATGCACATAAGTTACGAATGTTGACATCAGGCTTTCAATTAAACATAATTTTGGAATCTGTTTCCGCAAATTCTCGACCAAATAAATTACCGAAGATTAAAATATAGACTCTTAAACAGTTGCACTAGGGGAACGGTTTCATCTGCTTCATAGTAGAAAAATTCCAATTTATTTTTAAATGCGCTTCTTGTCAGTCTTTTTAGAATGTTCCAGACAACAGAATGCATTCAATAACAATCAACTAGAGCTTTCGAAAACACAACAAGTTAAACATCTGGATCTGTTTAATTAGAAGAGCATAACGTTTTCATATACAATTCTCGAATTATTTGTTTGTCTTTATATATCAGTGTTCATTTCAGTATAAAACAAACTCATTTCTTATACAATCACACATAAAATGTTTATATAGTCGGTCAATGCGTACACAGCAAGTGGAAGACAATTTACCTTTATACAATTAAAAATAATTTTCCTTTCTATTAATTATTGTTAATTTCACTATAAAACAAATTCTCGAACATGAGACAAAATACAAAATCATAAAGTTTAATTATAGTTTTTCATGTTCTATCCAAAGATCTCTTTAAAACGAATCACATTACTTTATATGGTCATTTGCCAATTGAAAATATACTGAAATGAATTTCTTCGCATACAATATTTATATGGTCATAGATTTCATCAGATCAATCGACTTCCTCACATATATAGTATGTAAAATTTGGGATAACTTTGTGTTAAGTCAAAATTACAGTCAGCAGACCTAATATTATACAAATGATGATACAATGTCCTGGATATATCATTGTAGAGCTGTTCCCTTGCTGATTTTTTTCTGATGGAGCTACTGTATTAACTGGTGAAGCTGTTGGATTACCCGCTGGAGCTACTGTATAAGCTGGTGCAGCTGTTGGATTACCCGCTGGAGCTACTGTATTAACAGGTGCAACTGTTGGATTACCCACTGGAGCTACTGTATTAACTGGTGAAGCTGTTGGATTACCCACTGGAGCTACTGTATTAACTGGTGCAGCTGTTGGAGAACCCACTGGAGCTACTGTATTACCCACATGTAATTATATAAAGATTTAATACACATTTTTAATAATAATAAAATCATGATTATATTCACAATTTTGTATATATTGTTATCAAGCAGAACACGTAATGATTTCATATTATGTTATAGACAGAAAAGCATTCAATATATATATTATACAATTATACAATTTATTTAAATATTGACCGAGGCGACGGCCGAGGTGAATATTTATTTTTTTTCGGTGAATATCACACCATATAAAACCACTAAAAAGTCTATTACTGTTTTATTATATAATTAAGCCACATTGGGACTTCGGTTGACAATGTTTTATTCCAAATCTGTGATTAGGCAATCTAGCTATTTTACCGGTGCTCGCCCTGGTTGAGACCGACAGATCACAAGAAAAATATCCCGCATCTCTGACTTTTAAATCTGATTATATGAAAAAAATATATGGCATTTCGAATGAGACACAATAATTTACACACCAAATTGATGATGCCATAAAGTCAACGTTCTATGAAAAAATAACAGGCATCACGTTTAAGTAATACTTATAGAATGTTCATAAATGGTAAGAACCTTAATGAATATGCTGAAAATACTCACTTGTATTTCCAGCGTCGCTTGAAGCACTAAAGCTACTAATGTTGTGACAACCAAACCATATCTCTTAAGTATTTGGTTCATCTGGGAAAATAAAAAAGTTGTAAATAATTCTCTAAATATAACCCGTTGTTATCTGTATAACTAGATATTACCTCGCAAATCAAATGAATTAGTTGAATGTTGCTATTAAAGAAAAAAGATTTGAAAGTTTAGCAGATGTGCATTGCATCTGCACGACAATGATACAGTGCACAAGTCAAGTATTTCACCAGTTGCCTTTTCAAAATGTAACAACTAAATCACCCAACTATATAGATCTTGCCCTGGATGAATACTACTTATTTCGTAATACATATATAATAATCCCCTTTGCATTGAACTACATTATCTGATGGTCGCAAATATGAATTCCACCGGTCCATATACACTTTTGATCACGTTTCATTGAAATCTTCAGGTAGGTCAGAGCAGAAGTCGAAAATATATGTAACCGTAAACACGTTAATACACACGAGGCGCTATGTCATAAGTTCATATTACGCTTGGTAAGCTAAAATGGATTATTTCAATATCTTGAAATATTAAGAGTATAACAATTTTGGTGCCAGCACTTCTGATGGGGATTGGTTTCCGAAACATCCGTCTAAAGCCACAAACTTAAAACAGATCTAATAATATTAAACAACCTCTGGGCTGGTATCCCTGTTGTTGGACTAAGCATTCCTAAGGACATTGTTAACCCGAGAAGCAACTCACAGGATTGCAAGATAAACATTATTAATAAAAATGTTCTTCTTTGTAAATTTAAAAATTCCTCAAAAAAACAAAGTATTGCTTAAAGTTGATTATTCAACTTTTACTTTGGTCCTTCTATTGTTCTCATTTTAATAATAATATTTGTATTTCTACAATTTTGCTCGAGTACAACTAATTTTATGCCGAAACGGCCGTCTAGTGCTGCAAAATTTAACCATGTTTAGTATTATACTCACAAACATAGTAAGCCATTTAAAGTCTAGTTGATGAATAGGGCATCGCGCAACTTGATTTATTAGCGTTGCAAGAAATATATTTTATATGAAAAGAATCACAATTCTGATGAATTTCTTTTTTTTTAAAATAAAATAAAGGTCATGTGGATCTTTGTTAACAAATATTATCAAACCCATAAAAACCATAACGGATAAGGTCACATTCGAAATTACTGATTATGTTAATATGTTATATAAAATAGAAACACGTTGATCTGTGTCTAAACTACAACCCCAAAAAGCAAAGTAAAAACTTTGAAAACTGCAATATTACAAGAAAAACACGTCAATTTTCGTCCCGGAATTTAGGTCGGATGCTCCAGAATGGCAGTTACCACCTTTGTAGCTATCTATACCTTAATCCGAATAGAAGATATTTATCCTCAAAAGATGTTTAAAACATACCTTTGCTAATATAACCCAATTCCAACCAAGTCTTCCTAAATTCCAATGTTCTTGTGACCATGGGCCAACCCTTTATGTAGTAAAGCAGTGTAAACACGTGACCCTCTACAACTAATTTACCAATAGAAAATAGAAAGTCTACAACGCCGTATCCAAAGTGATTATGGGTTTCCAAGAGATGTCATTTTTACAAGTACGACATTTACAATCAAACAATACAATAAAGGCAGTTTCTCTTTTTAAGTGATATGCAATAAGATTAATGACAAAGATTAGTGTCTTCGTTTGAGGATTACATAATGACAACTAAATACATGCTGTCTTTATTTTAGTAATGCTGCATAAATACTAATATATAATAAACGTGTTTTTGGATGCAAAAGGTCGTCGTATATTACCCTACACAATACTAGTAGATAGTAGACCCCGTATACAGTTATCGAGATTTCTACAAACCCTTAATCTTTATTTGTTGAAAACTCAATACCCTGAGGGGTTGGTTATAAGCTAAACAAACAGTGATAACACTCTGAGGCTTTTGTGTTACTTTTTCTCGCCTTTATGATTTAATTCTCTTTATTTTAAAGATTTTTATTGGTCAAACGTTGTTGTTTAAAAATTCTATATTTTGAGTCATAAGACATAAAATAAATTTTGTTTTCAATATAAAAAACCAAAAAATTTAAACATATTGCACAGTGCTCGATTTGCAAAGTATGTTAAGAATGCATAATGTCAAATTCAATCATAGATTTTATTTCTGTTATTGTAATGTTCCTCGTTTTCATGCATGTTGATTCAAGTAATGATGGCTTTATTATAGAGGTTTCGGTCACCGAGGGATCCAAAGCGCATTCTAATATTACTCCATAATTTCACTGTATTTTACTAAGGGATTCTAAAACCAATACACTTACGACATTTGTTTAATTTTAAACGTAACACTTATCATCAGTAATTTTCTTACTTTTTACGCATGAATTCTGTTCACAACAGTTTTGCTTGTCAAATATATGACCCATCGTACGAGTAAAAACACTTTTTGCATGATATTTGGCAATGGTTCGACGTTAAACTAACGACGATGTGGTAGGAATTTTTTAGGGTTTTTGAAGATGAACATGAGCGCCAGAAAGATTGTAAAACAAATGAAAGATATGTGCTATAATGCTTTCACTGTTTATATGTACCGAATGAAACATCGCAAAGGTTTTTTCGCAATATCAACCAGAAATTAAGTGAAAGTTAAAAATACACAAAAAAAAAAAAAAAAAAAAAAAAATAATAAAAAAAAAAAATAAAATAAAATAAAAAAAATCATAACAGCTATATCTGATGTCATCAAAAATACGTCATATAATAGAAAGAATTAATTCCCCTCCCAAAGTGCGGTAGCTTTTTAATGTGATATTTCCGTTGAAACTTTAAAATACCAGTTTTAAATAATTATTAGTCTAATCAACTACGTAAGGAGGGCGCGGTGGCCTAATGGATAAGACGCCAGTCTTCAAATCCCGGGTCTCTTACCGCTGTGAGTTCGAGTCCCGCTCGGACCACATGTGGGAAAGTAAATTTTCCTTACCGTTGGCCTTTACTGATTCGCCTGGTATCAGTAAAATGGACTGGGGGAGTGGTACGCTTGTCTGCGGCGTACTGACTCTGTGAGCTAGCACGGTAAAGTCGCCCTAAGTGCGCGCTAGTACAAGGCAGACCATACAACACACTCGCACTTCACATGCATACACAAAAATTGTTCATAGATTAATCAATAGAGATTAATTAAATAGTTCTCGTCGCGAATAGCTGAAAAATTGCTGATGCGACGTTAAGCAACATTCAACCAACCAACCAGCTAGACTACGTAAGAAGCGTCAAGTCCATAAACTAAATGGCGCAATAGTAAAGGAACACTGTGATCAAGCATGGCGCCTCAATCTCTATTTAAATAACGGAAATGCCACAGACGTCTGAGTGGATGCCGATTGCGCTCCAATGGATAACGGTATCTGGGTAATCCTAAAACGTCTTCTTTAGACGGTTACTTTCACGGTTCACAAAAAGAACATTTGTTACAGTAAAATCTAAATATTTAATATGGTTTTATAAATCAAAAATGATACGTTATAAATTTAAAAGGTATCGTAGTGTATCATTGTTTGATTGTAGTGTAACAGAAATGAAGAGCAATGCTTGACCATTCGCTCTGCACTTTTTCCTATATTTATCTATATTTTTGGCGATTATACACTATTGAGTTAACAAATACACTTTATCTTATTTTTATTCCATAGACTACTTTGCAGATTATAAGGGTAAAACATCTAAAAGTAACAATCTTGATAAGCAATATGTCGGATTTAAAAATTATATGATCTTTTTTAAAACGATTCATAAGGGACATTGTTTGAAAAATTCCGACCTATACACAGAGGGCGTAGTTATTAGGACTGATCCAGTTCCGTGGAACAGTTTTACTTGTACCACAATGTCGCGTCGTTAACTACTAAATCCTCAATACACTAAAATGTAAAATAACTTACATTATACAAATTAAGAAACGTTTTGATTTGAATATTCACTGTTTATTTCACTATAAATACAAATTAGACACAATACTTAACATTAAAATTGACTCATTACATTTTTATCAACGTATATTATTTTTGTCCAAAACACTGTTGTAAATAAAGACAAACATGTACAAAACTCTATATATGATCATTCGCCGATTGAAAATATACTGATTCGCATACAGTTTATATGGTCATAAATTTCATGTATCAATTCAATCGATTCACAATCACAGAAAATAGCATTTTGGATAACCTTGTTTTAAGAAAAGATTGCTGCCAGTTGACATAACACTACAGAAATGATGATATAATGCCCTTGGTATGTCATTGTAGAGCTGTTCCCGCCTTGCTTGCTTGGAGTTGTTGAATAAGTTAATGATCCGTTTCCCGTTTCTGTTATGAGGATTGTGGTTGCATCAGGGTCTTCAGTCGGAGAACGTTGGGGTGAATTTGAGGAGGATGCGGTAGCTTCTCCATTCTGTCCCGTTTTTGAGCTACTGCCGCCGTCTGTATAAAAACAAGAAGAAGAGTCTACGCTTCATCAGCCTAATGTTTCTTCTAGAAGTTCACTTAACTTATTTTGTTAATTTTCAAAGTATTCTTTTCATTAGGATTGTGATTATGACATGTATTAGTATGTCTGCCCTTTATTAAAATATAATATACGTTTTCCCTCATTATTAAATGAAATAGCTGAATCATTTCTAATACGGCATACTTATGTAATGTATCATTTGATTGAGTCCTGTAATGTTTTCATGACTTGCAAACATAATTTATATATTCAAATATAGTTGACATGTGTAATTGACAAGTATTTCTCTTTTTCTGGTAGTGGTTTTTAAGACAAGGTAACGATTTGATTATGTAACCTCCTGTTTGTAGTGTACAAATTAATAATTTTGTAAAATAAAAACTATCCCAATATTCATTAATAATACTCATTGATCAATTATATTAATAGAATTATTCCTACATGGTTACACGTGTAATGAGTATATTTTTAAGAAAAAATTCGCAGTACTAACTTGGACTTGGACTTGAACTTGCACTTGGACTTGAACTTGCACCTGGACTTGCACTTGGACCTGAATTTGCACTTGGACTTGCACTTGAAATTGGACTTGAACTTGCACTTGGACCTGGACTTGTACTTGAATTGCCTGGTGTCACGAAAGATACTATTGCAATGATTGAAGCAATCAAGCAGTATTTGATAAATATTTTGTTCATCTGGAAAATGTAAAAATAAAAACCATTAATAATTTGCATATATTGCAATATGAATATTTCGTTTTTATATAGAGCTCAGTTTCTACAAATTAAATGGATTTATGTTATAATATTATTTATGTCAAATAAGTCCACTTGCCTAATTTCTTAATCGATGCACGTCCTACAAGAATGCAGTTACTTGAAGTCTGAGAGCGTTTGTTTTTTTCTTAAAACCTGCTGGAATCTCAAGTTTATACCGAATATCTAATTGAATACATGTAGTTGAAAATTAAAAGCTTAATTGACGTGTATTACATAGTGGTACAGTGCAATGGTCGACTAGTTGACAAGATGCTTTTCACGAATGTAAGTTCAAACAATTAAATCACCCACACAACTATGTAAATCTGACCCCGAGTGCATAATACTGTTTTCGTAATGTGATGATCACATTTGCGTTGAATCAGATTTCCTGATAATAATAGAATCCCCTTCGAAAATTCCACATCTCATATACAATTTTGATAACTTTTCAATAATATCTGTCCAGTATTTCAGAGGCAAAGTCGAGAAACTTTTTACGACGTACACATGTACATGCAAACACAGAGTTATGACATAAGATAATAAGACATGCGTGGTAAATCACTTCAAGTCTAGCTGATGGGTAAAACGCTGTGCAACTTGATACATTAGCGTTTAATGGGGTAAGCTTTGCAGCAAATATAACTTCATAGAAAATAATCGCAATTCTACGAGAAGTTTCTATTACAACCACCTAAAGATACTGTAGATTTCATTCACAAAAATTACAGGAACTTTAAAACCATAGAGAATGAATTAATAATCAAAATAATTAAATATTACCTATGTTCAAATCTGAATAAATGGCATTATGCTAGCCCATAAAAGTTTTGTGAAACCTACCTTTTGCTAACTTTAACCAGTTTCGACCACGTCTTCCTAAACTCGACTGTTCGCTTGTTTATGGTGCCAACACTTAATGTAGTATAGCAGTCTGAGCACGTGACCGATTATACATAATTCATAAAATAGACAGTGTCTATAGTTTTGTATCCCAACAGATTAAGAATTTCTAAGAGATGTCATTTTCAACAAATACAGGATTCATAATCAAACAATAACATAAAGACAGTTTTCTCTTTTTAAGTGATTTAAAATTAGATGCATGTCAAAGGTTAGTGTCTTCCTTCAAGTCGTACATAGTAACAACAGAAATGCGTGCTGTCTTTAACTTATATATACCGCCAAATACTTATTAATGATAAGCATGTTTATTTGGATGCAAAAAGTCGCCGTATATTATCTTCATAATGGTTAGTGTTTCGAAACTACTATAACCCTAAAGTGTGCTGTTCTTACTTTTTGCACACTAACTAGGGGTTTATAATAAGCTACACTCTAAGCAAAAACAGTCATGGGATATTTGTTATACAGTTTTGTCTCACAAGAAAAAATTCGTCACCATCAACATTGGTGCAAGTTTTTTTGTTAAATATTTGTGAAAGGTACAATTTTGCACGTCGACCTTGAAGTTTTTATGAAAATTTACCTGCATATTCACTCGGTGATAAAGTAAAATTTGCATACAATTTACTAAAAGACACGAAGGGAATAGTGTAACGAATTTATTTTTTATTTTATTTTCGAGGTATTCCATTGAAATTAGATGCATTACAACATATGATTGACCACGAACCGATATGTTTGTGCTACATTTTATATCGGGGTTAACTTTACAGTACTAGACGCCCGTTTCAGAATACACATCACCATAAGTACTGCTTCGACCAAAATAACGAAACTATAACTCATTCAAGAGGTTGAGAAAATTTCAAAAGGACCAAAATATATTTTACCAAATTTTACTAAGAAAATAATATACATGCGTGAGGGAGTATACTTTTTGGGGATTTTGATATTTGTCCATAAAAGACATTTAGCGGCATCGAAATAATTTAGAACAGTTTTAAGAGTTTTGAAACAAATGTTGTTATAAGTTTATTTTTGACTGATAAATAAAAAATGTTTGGATTTTTAATATTATAAGATTTCGAGATTTGGATGAATTAGCATGATTGACACAAGACCAACTCCCTCCTTTAAGGGTCTTTAAGGAATCCTTAAAGATCCTTAAAGATGTCCTTAAAGATCCTTAAAGCCTCCTTAAAGACCCCTTTAAGGACCAACATCTTCTTTAGGATCTTTAAGGCTTCCTTACAGATCCTTAATGGAACTGAAATTTTAAGGATCTTTAATGCGGCTTTAAGGATCTTTAAGGATCACCCTGAATACACATGTATTTAAATGATATAATGGTGTTTTTTCAACCACCCTGAATTGGCAAGGATGCACCATTATTTATTTATTTATTTATTTATTTATTATTTTTATTATTATTTATTTATTATTTATTATTATTTATTTATTTGGTATATATTACACAAAAATAATTGGAGAAAAACGCGATTAAAAATAAATGTCCGGTGATAAAATTTCATGATTGTTTTCAAAGTAATTAATTAATTAATTAATTAATTAATTAATCAATTAATTAATTAATTAATTAATTAATTAATTAATTAATAATTAATTAATTAATTAATAATTTTATTTATAATCTATACTGCTCCGTATTATGTCCAGCTCTAAATTGATTCAATGTACAACTTCTTATTTAATTATTTATTTATTTATTTATTTATTAAACTAAAAAAAGTGTAGTTTTGACTATTTATCATTATGGATTTATGCCCATAGGTAATACAGATCATGGTTCCTAATTGATGATCATCAACATTTCCCCGGTATCTCATCAACAACTTACCTAACTAATTGATAACAGAAGCAAATTCAAACTCATTTTAACCAGACGATAGTATATTCTACCTGAAAAATTTACCGTATGTTGTTAATCTCTTTAATTACCTAGATGGATTTGAATTTTAATGGAATCTGATGATTAATCTACATGAGTAGTAATGTTAGGGATACTTTAGATACTTTTTACCAATTGTTATTTGTGTGTAAATAATAAATAAATAAATAAATAAATAAATAAATAAATAAATATTTTTAAAAACTTTAATAAGTATATGAAATATGAGAGAGAGAGAGAGAGAGAGAGAGAGAGAGAGAGGGCAGAGCGAAGACTTGTACATCATCAGTTTTTAAACTACCATTATTTGATATTTCTTATTTCATGACCTTGAAATGTGCATTCATATAAATAAATAAATAAATAAATAAATAAATAAATAAATAAATAAATAAATAATCAAATAAATAAATAAATAAATAAATAAATAAATATCATATAAATAATAAATAAATAATCAAATAAATATAAATAATCATATAAATAAATAAATAAATAAATAAATAATAAATAAATAATCATATAAATAAATAAATAAATAAATAAATAAATAAATAAATAAACCACAATTTCATAGACAAAACTGGTAGATTCATTTGCACTATCTTCTTCATGTAATAATTTCTCGATCGATCCAGTAAAATAACTTGTATTCTCTGATCAAGTTGTTTATGGAGAGAGAGAGAGAGAGAGAGAGAGAAACTCGGAGCTGAGAGTTGTCTATCGGAACTTTTTCCCACAAGCGAAAACTATAAGCATGATTTTCTAATCATAGAATAGGTCCGCAATCCAAGTTAACGAATTTCGGGCTAATAAAGTTGTGATTTATAATGAAACAATTAAAAAAAAAAACATTTGTTTATATCATCGGCATTTATTATTTTTAATTTGTTTTCTTGCCGAAAATGGGGTTCTCTGTGTGTTTCCGTTTCATTACAATCCTAGAACTGACGGCCGCCACAACATAACTAGCAAAATCTTGATCTCACTGCCTTGGTTCACATCTTTAGGGAAAATCTAGTGTGAGAAAACTCGCTTGTCGAATATTGGTTCTAATCTCAATGCACTTCGATTTCCTTTACTATCCTTGAACTTAAAGTCTCTACACAAGACTATACAATTTTGTTACAAACTGACAAAATATTAAACTGGGACAGGCCATAATCTCAGAAAATTTGTCAGTTCGCTCAGGTTTTACATTCTTGGCCATTCTAGAATTCTTATTCATTGAATCAAATAATGATATAAGTGAAATAATCTTGACACAGGAATGAAACTCTATACTCTGCTATCCCGTTATCCTGATTATGTTGAGAAAAAAGTAAAAAAGTTTTCTCCAGAAATAAATCAAATGGTGTTGTTCAAACACAAAAAGATATTAGCAGTCTGCAGCTGACGTTGGAATATTGTCATATCTAGGAGAGAAAGAGAGAGAGAGGAGAGAGAATTTGGATTTGCAGTGTCGTGTACTTTTTTCGTTCTGTTTAAAAATAATTCAAAAATGGTAAATCATGCAGTGTCAGATCCAGCGGGATGGAGGTAGGTGGGCGGGGAGGGGGGCACCCCAACATTTGCCCCTGCTTTCCGACTTTTTTCCCTCTCGCTTACCGCAAATTGTCAAGCAACCAGTGGATGGACCAGTTAATTAGTGGTACTGATTAATTAATTCGTGTACAGGTAGGTAATTGCAATCAGGTGATGATGTAATGTACCAGTTCGCTGAGGTATGAAAGAATTCAGGTAGTGCTGACCAGTCTTAGGTGATAATGTTATTTACATGATCACTTAGGCATGAAAGAACCCAGTTAGTATTAGTAAATGACGTTAATTAGTAATACTAATTAAGACACTTCTGTCTTGTCAGAAAGCATGAATTTTAAACAGGGTTGTTATCAGTACTTCAAAAATAATTCTTATTCAAGGACAGATTCCATAAAGAGTGATTCCATTAATCATAAATGAATATTGGGACCAAGGGTCAGGGCCCAGAGAGAGAGAGAGAGAGAGAGAGAGAGAGAGAGAGAGAGAGAGATTATTAGAATGGTACATTTTTAGCACATAAGATTATCTTTTATAGCGCAAGGTTCTATTTTCATATAAAAGTCCCAACTTTTGTACATTTTTTGTACTTTTTTTTTATTTTTAATTGGTTTTAATAGATAAATTCCATCTCATTTGACTTTTTATTCTATCCGTCCGTTATTGGCTTTATGGAACAAATCTAAAATGATAAGTGCTATTTTCTGGTAAAAAGGATTCTTGTGTGTTGCACTATTATACTGATTATTTAATAATGTAATAATTTAATTAATATAATAAAATTAACTTGAATGTTCAGATGGATGTCATATAGATAATTTTAAACAAGTGTGGAAAAAAGGGGAGGAAGGAGACCTTCCACTTCGGTAGCAGCCAGCTCGGTAGAGTGTCGACTGTCCGCTCCAGAAGTGGAAGGTCGCGGGTTTGGTCTCTGGCCGGGTCTGATCCAAAACTTGAAAAAGGGTAGTGACTATTCACTCGGATCCGCTTTTGAGTATGACAATGGTAATATTTTTTTTAAACAGTTTTACCAGATTTATAACAGTAGGAAATGTCGCTAGTTCTACTGTTTCAATTTGTAAAGAGTACTATTATTATAATGTTTAACATGTGCACCCCCTTTTCTCTCTCTCTCTCTCTCTCTCTCTCTCTCTCTCTCTCTCACCGTGAATTGAATTAATTTCTGAAATTATTTTATTTAACATTCTCACTGTTTCCCTCATAAAACAGTCATTTAAGTTAAATGCGAGATTTTGAAGGATAGATTAAGATTATAACAAATTATCATTAAAACTCGTCCTTCCATTTTGTACAGATTATTAAATGTCGCTGGTACAATATTATAGTTGTTTATCAAACAAGGAAATAAGTATTGGTATTACAACAAAAATGTAACTAAATTATAAAAGACAATTTTAAATAAAATTTACTTAAAATTATTGTTTTAATTTCAAGAATTATTGAAATATTTTATAAAAAAGCAGTAGTATGATTAAGATTATACAAATAGGAATGGATATCTGATCGATAATTGATCTTTATAAAAGTGATGTTTGCCAGTCAGATAAATAAGTGTATTACAGGTAAAGGTTTGATATGCCCGTCTTCCTTTGATCAGAAATCTTAAGTCAGTTAAATTAACCTAAAAATTATTCCTCTCAAGAATGAAAGAGCAAACTATAATAATAATAATAATAATAATAAAATATTTTTAAAATGGAGTAAAACATTTTATTTATATATTTTATTATTAAATCTGAAAGATTTAGAGCTAGTCACGTGATCCTTAGGCTACCGGGTACTGATATAGTTTAAAAATATACAATGTATATTCATGTCTTCCGTGGCCTAATGGATAAGGATGTAGAGTCAGGAAAGGATGTAATCTGGGGAACTAAGGGTAGTGAGTTCAAGTCCCGCTGCGAGCGAAATTAGATAAGTAAATTTGTAATAAATGATGTTAAATAATGTGTTCTTCTTTATTTGTGATTTCAGGACTACTTGCAAAACAACCAAAATTAGTATAAATTGATAAAGAAAAATGATTAAATAAATAATTTTTTTTTATAAATTTATAAATAAATAAATAAAAAAAAATAAAATAATTTTTTTTAATAAAACAATAAAATAAAATAAAAACAGTGTAAGAGTATAATAAGTTAAATAATTATATTTAACATCACATTATATATAAATTTAAAATTTAAAAAAATGTAAAGAAATTTGTTTTCTGTGTTTATTAAACGAATCCTTAAAGATCCTTAAAGCCGCCTTAAAGATCCTTAAAATTTCAGTTCCATTAAGGATCTTTAAGGATGTCCTTAAAGAGACCTTAAAGACACATTTAAGGTCCTTAAAGACCCCTTAAAGATCCTTAAAGCCCCATTTAATGAGTCTTTAAGGGGGCTTTAAGGATCCTTAAAGGTGACTTTTCTTCTTGTGTGACTAATTTGTTGTATCAAAAATCCGGCTTTAGAGAAAATTATATTATAAATTTCTTTTTATATATTCAAATGAAATAAATTAGACATCATTATTTAACATATGTAACATATGAAGAAAATTTTCTTGGTTCGCTGAATTTGGTTTAGAAAGTTGAAAGTATGCGAAAAAGCTATTACATGTATAATTCTGGGCACACTAAGATAAAACAAACATTGCCCACCTTTTGGTAAGAAGACAGTTATTTCTAAAATTTACTGTAGTTTAATTATCCTCCGCAACTCCTGTTTGACACTTTCTTGATCGATCCCTTTTTTTGATGATGACAAATTGTATCGTTTCATATCGAGAGAAGGTTTGACTCCATGGTGGGATGCTATAATCAATCAATCCTAAAAATAAATGATAAACGCTTCTGCAAATTGATGGATTTTCATTTTTATCAAGTGTTAGATGTGCTTCATAAGTTTAATTACGATTTCACTGAATAATCCATCTGTGTTATCGTTTGATATGAATATATGAATACGTATCTGAGTATATAAGGGGCTTATTGGCTTTACTACTAATAATTTGAGTAATTTTACTTTCTAGGTTTTGAAAAAGCAACAAAAAAAATACATATTTTTACCTTGGGTTTTAAAAAGCTTTTTATCTGCCGTGTTAGATGGTATGTACTTTGATCTTCTATCGCAAAAAATTTCATAGGGCTTTTGTGTTACTTTTTCGCGCCTTTATAATTTAATTCTCTTTATTTTAAAGATTTTTATTGGTCAAACTTTTGATACTTTAATTTAAAAGAATGTGTTCTTACGTCATGCTATCAAGGTCGACAGGCATTTGTATTTGCTATATCGACTCCATAGCGATATTATGTTTTACTTGATACA
Source organism: Anadara kagoshimensis (assembly GCA_021292105.1). Lineage (NCBI taxonomy): Eukaryota > Metazoa > Mollusca > Bivalvia > Arcoida > Arcidae > Anadara > Anadara kagoshimensis. Next base: position 11,677,773 of record CM037870.1, read on the forward strand.
GTGGTTAATGTAAATTAATAGCTAATGTGTTGTTTAGAAAGTCAATAATTTGAATGATAAAAACAAGTTTGGTTTCATAATGAAAAACTGAGACATTTTGCACAGTGCATGATTCGCAAAATTATGCTATATGCGCAAACCTCATATTTAATCATTTATATCATTTATATTATTGTACTATTAATTGTTTTCATGTGTGTGATATCATGTGATAATGTCATAATTATAGAGGTTTCGGTCACTACGTGGTCTAAAACACCTTTCTAAATACTTCATAACTTATTTCACGACATTCGTATTGTATTGTACTTATTCATTGTTTGATATTACGGAGTTAGTGACAGGTATATCGCTTTTGTAGATTAACACAAACGAAACGCAACGTTTAACCATTCTATTATCCATGTTTATGGCGATTTAACACTTTTATATGTTTTATTCCTGAGATATTTTGCAACTTATAAGGGTTAATAAGGGAAAAGTAAACGTTTTGCTTTCAGAACTATCAAAACGCCTGAAGTCATAAGAGTTATTGATTCAAAACGTCCGACCCATACACAGAGAGTGTAGTAATCAGGAATCATCGAGCTCCATAGACCATTGGGTGGGCACGTCATTGATTCGCTAGCCTTGCAAGTTGATCGGTATTGTAAGCCAAAAGATAACAATATTAATCACCCTTCAAAGATATTTCATTAAATTTACGTGTTACATAGAAGTATGGTCGGAGATCTGGCGGGGTAAATAAACGCACGCGATGCAATGTTGAGCGGTAAAAGGAAAAGGGAAGTTACCTGTACATTGTGGACGTATAATTATGGTAAACAAACATGGATAAAACGTATGTAAGTCACACAGAATACGACAACGAAGTTAAACAGACACATTTTTACTGCTTTAAAGGGTGACAAAAACGTTATACAGGGTATGTACCCAGTAAACCAACATGAATTATACAAAAATAATAATAAAAGTGAAATCATTCCAGTAGTGTTAGAGAAATTGTCAAAAGTCATAAAAACCATGTTTTTACGACAAACCATATTCATTTTCTTTATATACTGTTCTGGGCATTTTTTTTAACAAAAGAAGAGATAATTTTGCAATCAGATATATCGCTTATCAGTCAAACTTTTTAGGTTGAATAAAATGTTACTTTTGAAATGTTTTTTTCACAGGAAGCAGTTAAATCTGTTCCACAATGCTTCAGATATCCCGTTTGTTTTAAAATGTTAATCTAGTCGATCAGTACAAAATCTTCAATACAGTTAAGTGCAAGGTAACTTACCTACATACAAGCAAAAAATCGTTCTTTTTTATTTATCAATGTTTATTTCTTAATAAAACAAACTCATTTCTAAAAACACGTAAGACGAAATACTAAATTATAAAATGAAATGATTGAAAGAACTTTCAAAAAATAAAAATTCTGCATATGGTCATTCGCCGATTGAAATAATTCTGAAGTAGATATCTTCGCATACAATGTTTATATGGTCATAAGTTTTATCCATTAGTTCAATCGAGTTCTTCACAAATGTAGAAATTAGCATGTCGGATAATTTTGTGTTAAGTAAGAATTTTTGCCAGTTGACAAAATATTATACAAAAGATAACATAAAGTTCTGGGTATATCATTGTTGAGCTGTTCCCACCCTGCTTGCTTGTAGTTGTTGAAAGACTGGTTGATTCAAGGTGATGATGGGGGCTATCATTGTTTGGTATTGTATCAGCGGTGGTTGTTTCGATGATTGGACTTGTATCTAAAGATCTGACATTTTCCGTGCACTCTGGTTCAGTTTGATGTGAAGATGAATTCGAAGCATCAGTTAAATTTTGCGTATCTGTTGCATTATCTACTTTTGTGTCACCTAAGCCTGTATATAAAACAAAAAGGGTATTATATTATACGTGTCACTAATTATATAGGCAAATAATCGGATTGTGACGAACGTGTTAGACAATTAGAAACTGAGATTAAAGTTTTGAAGGAAGAGCAAAACATCCAACAGTTAGATGTGATAAGCATAAGTAATAACATAAATGACCCTAATATAGAAGAAACATTCCATAGCTATGATCGCGAATTAGATCAATTAGAAATACAGAATAGAAAGAACAATATAAGAATTTTGGGGTTAGAACAGTTTAAAAATGAATCATATAGTGAACGCAAAGACAAAATAACAGAACAAGTGCTCAAGATCGCATGTCCGGGTAAATTATGGTCAAGTCGAGACTTTCAATCGCATAGGATTGGACAGTTAAACGAAAACGACAGTGCTCGTAAAATTTTTAAGCTGGGAGGATAAAATGAATATTCTCACTAGTACAGGGAGATCGGAGCTTCGTAAAAGGGAATCGGAGTGTCAGAAGACTTAAGTTGGAGACAAAGACAAATTCTTAAAGAGGTACATGGAAAGGGACAAATAGGGTATTTTCTTAGAGGGAAATTAATAGTTAAAGAGAGAGAGAGGAGCAACAGAGAAAGGAGTTCACAACAGCAAGAAGAAGATTCGACACGCGAGCAAAGGAAATCTCCGAAAGTCAAGTGGAAAGACCGGAACAGAATAGATAGGGATGTGGTCAAGGTCCAGGCATTAAGAATGGTAATGCTATAACTATTAACAATGTTGTAAATAAAGTAACTTTAACTGATATTAATAAAGACATTTGTTCTGAAAACAACATAAATAATGATATTGATATTGACAATACCAGTGTTGAGTTTTGTAGTGTAAGTGACTTGTACAAAGACAAATGTAATATAAATAGTGACACTGGTAATATAACCAGTAACAATATAATCTGTAAAACTGAGTCTAGTCTAGACAATATTTCTATCCTGCAATGGTCCAGATCTATACATGTAAGCGCTATTTAACTGTTGGTCTAAACGCTGTTAACTCTGTCTCATTAGCAGAATGTGGCCGATTACCGGTTTATATTTTTTCTTTTAAAAGACTTGTCAAGTATTGGTTAAACATTGTTGATATGAATACTGACAGATATGTTAGAAACTGTTTTGATATGTTACATAACTTAGATAATCAAGGCAAAACAAATTGGGCTACTAAAGTTAAAAATATATTGTGTTCTACAGGGTTTGGTGAAGTATGGTTTAACCAGGGAGTGGGGGATAAGGATATTTTTATTGAAGCTTTTGTACTTAGACTGAAAGATATTTTCCTACAAACATGGTATAGTGATATGTCAAGTAAACCCAAACTTTCCACATATAACAACTTTAAACATATATATGGAAAGGAGGTATACCTCGATCAAATTAAAATTAATAAATTTAGACAAGCAATGTCAATTTTTTAGGTGTGGTACACATGACCTTATGATAGAAGTGGGTAGACACAGAGGTCTTGATAGAAATGACAGAGTCTGTGTTATATGTAATTCCGGTTGTGTGGAAGATGAATATCATTTTTTACTTATCTGTAAAACATACAGTGATCTCAGGAAGAAGTTTCTTTTACCAAAATATTTTTTAAAACCAACTTTTAATAAGTTTATTATAATTATGTCGACACAAAATGTCAAACTACTACAACAAGTCAGCATGTTTATTTTCTATGCCTTTAAAAGGAGAAAAGAAGTTATTGATAATTGTAATAATTAACCATATGTATATAACATTTATTATGTATTATAATACATTTGTAACATTATTTAACACGCCATTGATGTTGAATGTATATCTTATAATGCCATGGGCTGGAGGCCTTAAAGCAATGAAGTTATATATATAATTATGTCTATAGCGCACAATTTTTCTTTTATGATGGTGTCATCAGATAATCCTTATCATACTTATCCTCACCCTTTTAAAAAAAGATGAATAGGAAAAAAACAAACATGCTTATCCATGTCTAATTCAAAATCCAGGAACAAAGTATAAATTTCGAAATTTGAAGTTCCGTCCCTTCGTCCTTCTTTCCAGCCACTACTGTCCGCAGTAATTCTTTAAACTATGAACCAGTTTTTCGAAACTTGGTGCAAATCATGCATATTGATAGGAGATGCGCATATTGTTTATACGAATTGGGTAGCTTTTTCCGTGGAAGTTACGACCTTTTGATTACAAACAAGACACACGACTTAGTCAAACTCTTATGTGATATTTGCCTTCTCTATAATCTTTACCATATTATTCATTTATTTCGTGAATATGTGAACAAAATGTGGTACACGGTTTTTCGTTTCAATTTGAAAAACATTGCTATCTTTAAATTGATAAAACATGACTATTTGACCAAATAGATGTTTTTGCTGATAATTTCTTGAAATGTTCTTTAAAATTTGGTCATGATAAAAGGTCAAGATCATATTGTAATTTTTTTACTTAGTACTTTTACTAATTATTTTGAAAACTTTAAACTTTTTCTATAGGCGCATATATTAGGATATTGTAGGTATTGATATCTCGATCATTTTGATGTATATAAATTCAGGCCATGAATTCAAAGGTAAATGTGACAGATGCATCCGTCAGAGAACTGACATGCTATATTATCTGGAAAAGTATAAACTATTTGTAAAGGCGTGTACATTAGATTTCAAATGTCATAGCCAATTATGTATGTCATTACAACAACTGTTTTAATTATGAAACACTAGATGTTTATATATATATATTACTTGCCAGTCGTAATATAGTGAAAATCTAAAAATATTTTTAGATGTTGGAATGAGGAAAATGAAAATCCAGAATTGTATTTAAGTCGATCCAAGGCAACACTTCAAACGATATAGCATAGCTCAGTTTTTGAAGAATTTTAAAAACATTAGAAAGGTTTATCTGACAATTCAATATATTGTCTTCTGACTTAGCGAAATCCTAGGAATGCATAAATAACAGCCAAAAAGTAGTATTTATTACTACGCCCATTTTTTTTTGCAAGACTAAACGGCGTCTTCAGAATATAATTTCTCAATTATACCCTTCTGGAGCACCTGGCCTCACTTACCTGGTGGAAGTGTAAATGTTAAACCTAACTTGTCAGTTTCAAATTGTTTACTTTGCTTCATGATTGTAATTTGGACATAGATAAGTATGTTTGTTTTTATTATTGAATGTTATAGAGTATTGATATAAATCATTTTGCTATATAGACAAGCAATGATACCGATAAAAGAGGTGCATATTATTGGTTTGTGTGCTAATTTTCTGGAATATGACCCTTTATAACTTCTTGTCTCGAGAAATTCTCCAAAATTTTATTAAAAAAATATAAAACAGTGCAAAGTATCAACAGTAATAGCAGATGCACATTTAATGGAACATACTTGCAAATTACCAAAAGTATTAGGGGAAGTCAGAACGTTCATAGAACAGCGTATTCAGCCAAGCGTAACACCTTGTAACACCTCTTTTCTTTACTTATTTAGACAACACAACATTCTGACATTTTTAACATATCAAGTTTATTTGTCACAACATATTTGTGTAATTCTCAAAAGCATTCAACGTTGGTGACCATCAAGTAATGATGGGAAATCAAAATGTTGAGTTTAGGGCAGTAATAACGTTCCTCACAGTAGAGGGATCAAATGCCAAAGAAATGTACCGGCGAATGGCCGAGGTGTACGGTGACAGTGGGCCTACCTATCCCACAGTGGCAAAATGATCAGCTGAATTTAAACGTAGGCTCACCTCACTGAAGAATGACCCACGGTCAGGTCGGCTAGCTGATGTCACGACAAAGGAAATTGTCACGTCTGTGGAGACCCTCATCATGTATGATCGTCGAATTAGGATTAATGACATAGCTAGGGAGTGTGACATTTCACTTGAAAGTGTATACACGGTTATCCACGAGCATCTTGGGATGTCAAAAGTATCCACAAGATGGGTCTCAAGAAACTTTAATGTGCAGGATCGCTTCCAAAGACCCCAGTCAAGTCGAGAGCTTTATAATGATAACCCAGAGAGCTTCCATTTACGTTTAGTAACTAGTGATGAAACATGGATTCATCATTGGGACCCCGAAACCAAAAAAGAGTCCATGCAATGGAAGCACCCTGGCTCACCCCCAGAACCCAACCCTTAGCTGGCAAAGTCATAGCCACTGTGTTTTTAGATTCTAATGGTGTTCTGTTAATCAATAATAAACCTGCTGGAATCTCTGGGGCTTACCATGCTGATCTAATGAAGCAGCTGAAGGCTGCTATTAAATTTAAAAAAGGAGGAGAAAGTTGAGCTGAGGGGTATTGCTTCTTTACGACAATGCTCCTGTGCACAAGTCAAGGATTGCACAAGCAGCGATTCGTGAATGCAAGTTCGAACAACTTAGTCACCCACCTGCAGTCCCGATTTGGCACCCATTGATTGTTTTCTATTAGGAAATTTGAAATCCCATTTACGGGGAATCAAATTTCCTGATGATGATGGACTTAAGGCAGCCAACAGAGGCATAGTTTCAGGACCAAACCGAAGACTTCTATTTCAAGTGGGTTAAGTGCATTGGGGTAAATAGGGACTATATTATTGAAAAATAATAATAAAATGTGTGGTTTGTTGCGGCAAATTTGTTATACCCCGTTCTATGAACTTTTTGACCTCCCCTCATACATACAGGCGGGGGATCTTAATCCCCGGAATATGCTTGTTCAAAGCTAGAAGGAACCGTATTTCATGGTTCAGAAAAAAGATACTAAATATATCAAACTTCACTATACGTCAGGTTGACAAGCATTTCGTTATGTCTGGTAACGTTCGTATGAGACGTACTACATTCCTTTATTTAGCAAACATGTTAGTAATATTGTAAAGAATAATTGAAGAAGCATTAAAACCAAGAACAAACATACTAACCCATGTCAAAATCAAAATTCAGAAGCAAAGTTAAAACATTTGAAACTGACGAATTAAGTCTAACACGGGAACTTCTACCAGGAAATTACTCCAGGTACTCCAGATAGGTAAGCACATCCTGCACAGGCCACGTTAATAAACAAAATTGTGGTAAAGGAAATGGAACTATGGAACACAAAATATATCTAGGGTATGCTGGAAAGAGACGCCATACTCACCAACAACACTGTGATGACGGTCATAAGCCTTTTTTGGGCCCTGTCTAGTTTAAGTAATTTATTAAAACTGGTTTTAGTCAATAAAATCAGCTAAAACATGTGTAAGGCTTTCTCTTCCGGAATACCATGTGGCACCTCCCTGGTAGAAACCCACGTGTTTATCTTCATTTTCCAGTTTTCAAAGTTTATTTTATATGTTTTTTTTTGGTATGTATTTTGACCATTTCTTTTGCGTCTGATGGTATTTTCATAAATGATATAGAAATATGCTTACACTGATGAAAAGAATAAAAAATTATACTCACCGTTCAGACAAGACGCCGGAACCGACAAAACTATTATAAGAACAGCGCAAACATATGTGATAAATATTTGGTTCATCTGCAAAAAAACATAAAACAAATCGACCGTTACATTTATTAATATAATGCAATATGGACAAATATTTGTCACACAATATAATTGTTACGTTCATCAAAGCATTTATATTATTTTTGATGTGAAGCGCTAGTGTTTTTCCTAGTATCGTTCTAATAATCGTCCTAAATAAAATGTAAGGATACGGTCTTCTGGTATAGGTTTTCCAGCAACACACAACTAACCACTACTACAGCTGTGGAATTTGTCCATTTGAATCTTCCAGTGTAAATACTGGCAATGCGATTATCACGACGTTTTTGCGATACTGAGTTTTTGTTGATTTATCATTAAACTGTTGGAGTATCTTTGACAATTTTACCTAACTGTTCTCTAAGACAACAGTTAAAAGACAAATTAGGCGAGAAGTTGTGTGCAGGTGTGTTGCCCCTTGGATCAATCCTCCTTTTTCAAATCAAAGATTAAACTGCTATTATTGGCAAAGGGAATTATATTTTGAAATATAAAATCCCTTTTGCGTGGAACCTATTTCCTTTCCTTATGTTAATTATGTCCCTAACTGTTTACTCTGAATTGGAAATTATACCAAAAAAATTGTTTCAATAAATAAGGAGATAACCTTACAGTTCATGCCTAAAACTGGAACTGTCTCAAGAAAAGACTAACACCCTCGTTCTAATTTTTCAAGGAGAAGATTGACCGCAGATGACGGTTCCTTGTTTGCTTAACAAATGTGCATAGTTACGAATAATTGGATCTAACATACTAGAAAGCATATGGTTGACCATGCATTTAGACGTTAGAAAGTCTGGAAATGATAATATTTTTGCAAAATGCATCCAATCAAACTGATTATCGCACTAGTTATGGTAATGCGTAACAACTTTGTAGCCTATTTAACCATTTTACGTCCAGCTAAAACATATTTATCAATTATGGTTAAACTATATAAATAATACAGAAAATATAAGACTTAGTTGAAAAAAGTTGCAATTCCCTGAGAGGTTTTCTTCTTTAACAAAATTACGATGTCTTTAAAAACACTATAAAGCAACATTCGAAATTAATATTATTACAATGCTCAATTCAAAAACAAACATACCGCTCCATGTCCAAAGTATTATCTTTCAAGCAAAGCAAAAAGTTTTATAAAAAAATTCCAAGTAAAAAGCATGGAATTCCACCAAGGAAGAGGTGTCAGGTGCTTCTTACGGGTTTGCACGTCCCGCTTAGGAAACTGCATTAGAATCTTGAGTAAATGCGATTACATAAGCCCTTGGAGGTTTTTTAAAACGTACCTTTGCTAATCTAAACCAAGTCCAACCAAGTCTTCGTAAACTCGAATGTTCGCTTGTTCATGGGACCAACCGTTTATGTAGTAAAGCAGTCTAAACACGTGACCGATTACACATAATTTAGAAAATAGACAATGTCTACAATTTCATATCCCAACAGATTAAAAGTTTCTAAGAGATGTCATTTTCAGCAAATACAGGATTCATAGTCTAACAAAAAAAATAAAGACAGTTTTCTTTTTTTAAGTGATATACAATTAGATGCATGTCAAAGGTTAGTGTCTTCCTTAAAGTAGTACATAGTTACAACAGAAATGCGTGATGTCTTAAACTTATATATACCGCCAAATACTTATTTATGATGAGCATGTTCATTTGGATGCAAAAGGTCTCCGTATATTATCTTCATAATCATTAGTGTTTCGAAACTACTTTAACCCTAAATTGTGCTGTCCTTCCTTTTTTACACTAACTAGCGGAAAAGGTTTATAAAAAGCTTCACACTAAGTAAAAACAGTCAGGGGTATTTGTTAAACCGTTTTGTCTCGCAAGAAAAAATTCGTCACCATCAACATTGGTGCAAGGTTTTTTGTTAAATATTTGTGAAAGGTACAATTTTGCACGTCGACCTTGAAGTTTTTATGGAATTTACCTGCATATTCACTCGGTGATAAACTAAAGTTTGCATACAATTTACTAAAAGACATAGAGGGAATGGTGTAACGAATTTAATTTTTATTTCATTTTCGAGGTATTCCATTGAAATTAGATGCATTACATCATATGATTGGACGTGGACCGATATTTTTGTGTTACATTTTATACCGATGTTAATTTTACAGTACTAGACGCCCGTTTCGGATTACATATCACCATCAGTACTGCTTCGACCACAATTACGAAACTAAAACGTTTTCAAGATGTTGAAAAAATATCCAAAAGGTCAAAAGATATTTTACCAAAATTTTCTAAGAACATAATTTACATGCACGCGGGAGTATACTTTTGGGGATTTTCATATTGATTGAAGGCATTTGACGCTATCGAGTAATTTAGAACAGTTTTAAGAGTTTTAAAACAAATGTTGTTATAAGTTTATTTTTGACTGATTGATGAATAACGTTTAGATTTTTAATATTATAAGATTTCGAGATTTGGATGAATTAGCATGACTAATTGTTGTATTAAAAATCCGGCTTTGGAGAAAATCGTATTATAAATTTTTTTTATATATTCAAACGGAATTTATTAGAGACCAAATTTTAACATCATTAGTTACCATATTTAACTTTGAAGAAAATTTTCTTGGTTCACTGAATTTGGTTAAGAAAGTTGAAAGTATTCGAAAAAGCTTTTACAAGTATAATTCTGGGTACACTCAGGTAAAACAAACCTATTAAGTAAATTATTGCCCACTTTTTGGTAAGAAGAAAATTATTTCTGAAATTTACTGTAAACTCCTGTTTGACACTTTCTTAATCGATCCTTTTTTGATGTTGACAAATTGTATCGTTTCATATCGAGAGAAGGTTTGACTCCATGGTGGGATGCTCTTATCAATCAATCCTAACAATAAATGATAAACTCTTCTGCAAATCGCTGGATCTTCATTTTTATCAAGTGTTAGATGTGCTTCATGTGATTAATTACGATTTCACTGAATAATCCATCTGTGTTAACGTTTGATATGAACCTATGAATACGTATCTGCGTATATAAGGGGCTTATTGGCCTTACTACCAATAATTTAAGTAATTTTACAATCTAGGTTTTAAAAAAGCAACAAAAATACATCTAGTCACTTAAGAGTTTTAAAAAGCTTACTATCTGCCGTGTTAGATGGTTTGTACTTTGATATTCTATCGATACACAATCCATATGACGAACAATATATAATGCATAAAAATCGTTTTATAATCAAAAGAAAGAATTTTCTTCCATCTTCCTATGTTGGAGATAGAGATTCCCGCTTGAATAAACGATGGACGAAATTTCTATCTTCACCTCCACGTGCTTATCTTAACCTCCTCGTGCGGCTTTCGGTAACGTCACAATCAAAGGACAATTGAATTACGTCAAACTGTGTAGACATGACGTCGTCTTGTGGGAACATGACACCCGAGTCCCCAAAATTTAGATATTTTCACTGCGTTTCAAATGTTTGTTTTGGGAGATTAGAATAAATGGCTTTGTTTTCTAGTTTATACCATTAGTATAAACCAAAATCAGGTACATTCTTTCCGATGGTCATATTTATTTTTATGTAAAACGTTAAATAAGAAAGTTAAATTTACAAAGATGGCGTCGATGTCGATGTGACTGATACTTCAAGCAAAGAATTGTCATCAAAATGGAAGAAAAAGAATCAATCATGAGTTAGCCATGTAGGATAGGGAAATCTCACCCTCGGGGTTGAATAAGCCTCGTCTCCGACTGAATTATTCAACCCCTCGGGTGAGATTTTCCTATCCTACATGGATACTCATGATAGATTCTATTATTCTCGCACCTGTAACATGGAAATCCCGAGTTTTTACCCATGTGGGATTTCGTTGTCTCACCCTAGGGTTGAGACAGACTACACGCCGAATTTCCCGCGAAGTTATACCTGCTCTTGATTTATCGTCGAAAGGACTTAATAAGCTGAGAAAAGTTCCGAAGTCAACCAACAATTTCTCAACGTCACAATCACTTACACACGCTTAATTGATGACGTTACAATCATTTTACGTGAGAACGTCAACAAAAATTGATTACGTCATTTTCAGCAGGCACAGAAGGTGACATGAAAACTTTACATATGTAATTTTATGTTTATTAATCATGTTTTATGTTGCAAATGTGTGAGAAAAAGAATCCTACATCAGTAACAGGTTAACAGAGAGATATTTCAAACTCGAATGAATATATATGAAAATATTCATCCTCGCTTGAGATATCTCTGTCTTACCCTGTTACCGGTGTAAGATTCTATTAATATCTGACTTTATGGAAAGGAGAATTGTCATTGTGGGGTAACTAATCAAAAACAAACATACTAATCCATTTCCGAATCACAATCCAGAAGCAAAGTAAAAACTTTGGAACTGACAAGTTAGGTTAGACACGTGAACTTCCACCAGGGAAGTGAGGCCGGGTGCTCCGGAAGGGTAAGCACCTCCTGTTTAGCTAGCTAAGGTGCTTAACTCTGGCATTCACCAGATACCATATTTGCGCTTAAGTTACTATTATAATATGTGCAATATTACACTAATTTATAATCATAAACAGTTTTACGACATTAAACATTTCTTCAAATGAAAGTGTATATTGTGACGTAATACTTCGACTTGAAAACTCGAACACCCCAATATCTTGAAGTCAAATCCGAAATCCCGTGCATTTCGAGATGTCGAAGTTCTACTGTATACAATCAGAATAAATAGTTGTACCTAGTTGCTGAGAAATAATATATACCAAATTTATGCATCTTCACGCATCAACCGATATGTTCTCTTTCAGAACAACGAATCCTAATGTTGTTTCTACCAAATGAGCTACCATAGTGGTATAGATTGTTTACAATTTGATACCAATGCTTACAAAGATGAGTCAATTTGATATTAGGGAGGATGCAATAAATATAGCGTCACACCAGCCATGTGTGATATAAAAGTTGAGAATGAAAGCGACAAGGAAAGAAATCGTAAGGGTGTTTCTTTTGAAAATAATTATTAGTCAGTGGCCGAATAAAACACTATAAAATGACTAATATAAATATTCACGCCTTCTAACGCTTTAATTTTTGTATTTCACATATTATTGAAAACAAAATGTATTCTCGTTGTAATCATGGCCAACAGAGTGCCACTGATATCGAATTTTTATTCATGAAATGCGACTTTTAAATATCTTTCATATGTTGAAATAGATCAATCAGACGCTTTAGTGACATTACAAACGTAGATCAATCAGACGCTTTTGTGACATTAAGACCAAAGTAGATCAATCAGACGCTTTAGTGACATTACAAACGTAGATCAATCAGACGCTTTAGTGACATTAAGACCAAAGTAGATCAATCAGACTCTATTAGTGACATTACAAACGTAGATCAGTCAGAGGCTTTAGTGACATTACAAACGTAGATGAGTCAGACGCTTTAGTGACATTACAAATTTACTCTTTTAGGTGCACAGGAACAATATTCTAAACAAGCAAATAATAGGACAGAGCGAGCGGATGGGACATGAAACAATATACATTGTATAGGCAAACAACTTTGACCTGTCTGCTTGACCTTTCATTATGGATATTTATATAGAGGCATCCATCCAATAAATGCGTAGTAGTAGGATTCACTGTAAGTAGGTACATGATTTGTGTTCGCATAATGTAGACAAAATTAACCAACATTATTCCTTAACATAAATGCACTGGTCCACAATAGATATTCAATTTAAAGGTCAAGTGGACATGTCAAAGTTGTTTACCTATATGTTTTATGATTACTATTGAATTCTAGACGGTCGTCAGTATGCTACTGATTATGAATTTCCTTCAAACATTTCTAGACAACTATGGTAGCTCAGTTGGCAGAGTGCTCGCTTTGTGAGTCGGAGGTCGTTAGATCGAACTCCTGCCCGGGCTGATCAAGACATGAAAATAAGAAGTGACTGTTATTTCGCCAAGCACTCGAGACAAAATTGACAGTAACGGGGTCTTTCGGAAGAGACCTTAAAAAGCGATACCCTTTGTCACGACAGGCGTGACGCGTTAAAGAACCATACTTAAACACTGTCCTTAACACACTGCAAAGGTCAAGATTTTTCTCACTTAAACTATTGCAGGTCTCTATAAAGTAAAATATTTTTGATTATGTAAAACCTTATTCAATTAATTAACGAATCAAACAAACATATTTTGACCTTACTAACTGTACTTTTATATAAAGTAAGGAAACCTGATAGGGTCGTCCAACACAAAAACTCAACCCCTTATATAAACGTCCCCACCTTTTGCAAGACTTTAGAATGATAAATGATATGATTGTGACACCAAAGGCTACTAATTTGAAGCTGTATCAACTATTAACTTTGCACTTTTATGCAGCAATATACCTGCTTTTTCAGCTTATGGTGTATTATTTCTTACTTTCCTGGATGAAGTCCACGAGTTTACTTAGGGATATTGCACGTCTAGGCTTATCAAGGCCCTCAAAAAGTTTAATGGCCGTTATCACAGTATTGTTGATAAGTTTGATGTCTCTGATTGCCCTGGATATATTTGACGTCTCATAGTTCCATGTTCCTTTCACACAATTTTGATTACACACGTGGCGGGTGTAGCTAGCTAAACTTTAGGTGCTTACCTTTCCGGAGCACCCGGCCTCAATTCTCTGGTGGAAAAACACGTGTCTAACCTAACTTGTCAGTTCCAAAGTTTTTACTTTGCTTCTGGTGATTCGGACATGAATTAGTATGTTTGTTTTAAATTAAACCTACTGTGGAAATCACTGTGGCTGTGACAGTGAAATTCTCTTTATATCCATAGAAAATCAAATATATTTGAATAAAGTTTGATATTTTTCACTTACTTGTACCTAGTTCTAAAAGGAAATCTGTATGCGCATCCGCGATTAGCCCAAAATATATCTGCATAGGGAAAAACGTTGGTGCTATGGGGATTTAACATGCAAATGGCGGCTTCTGTTGCGTATATGACGTAAAACGTCACCAAGGACATCATTTCCGGTGTAAACATCGTCATTTTCGCATGTGTAAAATCTCCATACCGCCAACATTTTCCTTTTTACAGACATACTTTATGACAATCGCGGATGCGCATACAGATTTCCTGTTACGACTAGGTACAAGTAAGTAAAAAATATCAAACTTTATTTAAATTTATTTGATTTTCTATGGATATAAAGAGAATTTCACTGTCACAGCCACAGTGGTTTCTACAGTAATATGCCAGTTTCAAAGATGTTTTATTATTTTCTATGGTATTGTGATTTTTGACATGGGTTTGTATATTTGTTTTGATTTTAAAATTAACATGCAATGGTAGCGTTTGTTTTTACTTTACACATCGAAGGAAGCCGCTTACAAATAAATTGTTGACACAAGGGTATTGCAAGCAGGGACTTATGTTGGTCCTAATGTTTTTGATTTTGCTGTCATCACAAAATTGTTAATAAGTATAATGTCTCTGTATCCAAAATTATCCTGGATATATTTATCATCCTATGTTCCTTTAATTTTAAATCTTGATAACACACCACAGATGTAGCTAGCTTATCTGGAGGAACTTTCCCCTCTGGAGCACCCGGTTTCACTTCACTGGTGGAAGTTAACGTGTTTAACTTAATTTGTCAGTTTTCAAAGTTTTACTTTGGTGATTGTAATCTGGACATGGATTAGTATCTTTGTTTTTGATATTACATCCATTACCAAATTATCTATCGGTGCATCATTGACTGCAATGTAAGCACATAAGGTTTCCTGAATTATATCAATTGAAATATGAAATATTTTATAAAATATGTGACACCGAACGACATAATTTATAAATAGAAATATTGTTTTATTTGTACGTTATAACAAACATTTGAGACAAAAAAAACTAAATTCGTTTTCGAAATTATCATTCCAAAATAATGTATAATAAAATGTATATGTATCGATATAAAAGTTGTTCAATTTCTGTCTGTATCCGAGGAACTCATCTCACATATAATTGCAAATTCGTTTATATGATCATACAGTTCTTCATCATAACAGATAAATAAGTTGATAGTTTTTGGTATTATAACCAAGATGCTTTATCTTAAAAGTTGAAGCATTATTATGCTTGCTGTACTGACCAAGACAACACAAGACTCAAACTTTGCAGAACCGCTTCCTTTTGGTTTTGAAGCTGGCGTCGTTCCTAAAATACGACAAAAATATACATATATAAATATTAATAATGTACGATTGTAATGATATACTAAAAACGAAACATTTATAAAATAAACAATATCAACCTAGAATCTATGTCCAATTAAGAATGTTTTAAAATAAATCGAAATACCTTATAATTTAGTTTGACCAAATGTCCCTGAACAAATCACAGTTTTATTAAACTCTACAAACATTTTATCCTTTGGATTTCGTGTGCGCATGTGTGTGTGTTTGTGTTTGTGTGTTACTTCATCTTTTCATGTGTGTGCATGTGTTTATCATTAAGTATGTTTCATGATAGTCACGAAAGATAGAGAAAATAAAAAGTTTGAAACTAGCTAAACAGTGTGAGCCTACCTATCCGGAACACACGACCTTGGTTGAAGTTCACGTGTTAAACTGAATTTGCCAATTTTTTTAAGTTTTATATTTTTAAGATTGCTATTTAGTCGTCATAAAATCACATGTATGTGTTTAAAATATATCATTGATTCACGATTTTAATGACATACAAGGCATTTAAGCCTAACTTAAACAATACTTACTGAAAATCAACGTCCACAATGGATGAACTAAGATAGAACGAACACAATGATAACTCACTTTGTTTGAACAAAAACCCAGATAGTGCTAAGGAAGCATGCAAAGCTTCAAATCTTCAAGTGTGTGTGTGTGTGTGTGTGTGTGTGATGCTTGAGAAATATTACGCCAATGCCTTGAAAATAATTTGAATACTGTATATTAGAGAAAAAGTAGCAGTTTATATAAACTCTAGTGAGAATTTTAAAAAATACGGTGAAGGATTATGGGTACATTCTACGGAAAGACTCATTCAAACTCATTCAACAGGTATCACTCGTAAAAAGATAGGACTTTTTTTATTATTATCTCTTCAGAAGGTGTGTTTTAGTTAACATATTCATCATTATGGAAATATTGGCTCCCCATTCAGATAGCTACAATACGTAACCGAAAGGGTTGATTTTTGCTTTTCTCTTAACGCTATTTCTAATGGTAAGCAATAAAACATTTTTTTGTCTAGATTATGTATTTATACACAACCACCTGTCGAATGTTTAAAATTAAGGTTACGAATTAGACCCAGTTCAGCAGCTTATCTTAGTTATTAGTACGCCATATCTAGGCAGCTGCTATCTATCTCTCGGCAACTTTTTGGCCACTAGTTTTCGACATCTCAAACACTCACTCTCCGCCTCGACTTAGCTTAGTGAGAGATTTAATGTACGCTAATGTTTCATACATAACTTACAATATTTACTTTATTCAATAAAGCAAATACATACTACAGTTAATTTAATGATTTTTAAATTATCCATACCTGGAGGACCTGATGAACCGGGATTCACTTTACTACTAGTCTTGGGACCAGAAGCAGCACTAGTAACACCCGCACCAGGAGCAGCACCATCATTTGAAATCACTAACGCAAATAACACCAATAGTACGATCCATCCTGCCATACGTGTCCTCATCTAAAATATTCAAACATATATATCTTATGAGAAATGCGATGCCAAAAAAATAAAATTGCTCAGAAACTAAGGTATCCTCTATCGTTCACGTTTACAGAAAACCTTTATGTGGATTTGATCAAACACATTTTTATCCTTCCAGTGTTCTCATTTCCATACCTTAAAAATGTTTTGATTTGCAAAAATATGGTCCAATACTACTGATGAGGAATTTATTTTGAAACGGTCGTCTAGTAATGCAAAATTAAAACAGGTCTAACAACATATACTCATGGTTACACATGGTAAACAACTTCAAGTCTAGCTGATGGATAGACCAATGCGTAACTTGATCCATTAGCATGACAGCAAATATAATTTAATCTGAATTAGTCACAATACTGTGAGATTTCTATTTTTAAACGTCTGGTACTGAAAAAATAACAACAGGTTTTGTAATAATTTGTCCCCGTATCCGATATAATACAATTATTGTCTTTTGTTGAGGTTGATATGTGATTTTACGGACCTGATCAAAGTAATATTCACCGAGACCGTTAGGCAGAAATTGTTTTATTATATGACACTTTAAAATGACATTTAAAAATTCATATTTTAGTGTATTTAGCAAAATAATCGGCATTACTGGGGACCTTCATAAAGTCGGTAAAGCCGATTTTTAAAGCTCTGTTAAATACTTTCTTGTTAGATTAACACATTCGTGAATTTCTTTGTGTTTATGACATCTTTTGAAGCCAAACTCTTCTGGGGTTTCCACAGACGAAAACGTTTAAGCTGCCCGTCGTCCGGCATTTTCTTGTGTATTGCCAAATCATGGCAAAGACGTCAACGCGTGCTACCTGTTGACGTTTTCTAATTGTGACGTCGAGAAGTCTCTTTTCTATTTTTGGTTGAAAAGTGGTCCGCCAACTTTTTTATATTATTTTTATCGTTAAAGTGGTCCGCCAACTATTTATTGACTTTTTGAGGCATCGCTAGACATTGACCAATCAGAGAAAAGCTCTAGACAGCTGTTGTCAAATATAATTTGTTATGGTCTGTTTGTTGTATAATTTTTGAGTTATTTTCAAACTAATTGTTAAGCTACAGACGTCCATATACATTTCTTGGATTAAGTCATAACAATTATTTCACTAAGTAGAAAATAATAGAGGCTAGCAGTACATTTAATGAATAATCAAAAAGAAACATATTAATCCATGTTTGAATCACAACACAGAAAAAAATAAAAAAATACAAGATGCTGAAAGTCAAAATGTATTACTGTTTCTAACAACAAAAAGCACGAAACATTCAAAAGATATTTCAGATTTATATAAAAGTCAAAAATTATATAAAACTAAAATGTATATATATTAATATTGACGACCAAGGCAATTGCAAGCTAAAAAACCTCAAAATACATACCATGGTATCAATATATGTCGTAACTGAACCCGACAAAAACTAAATTTTATCCTAAAATTACGACAAATTTATATTACTATAGCTTGGTGCGGTTTGCGCATGCACTTAATAATTCATAAATCAATAAAAAAAGAATTTTGTTTTTAGGTAAATGCGTGCGAGTTGCAATTCAGCTGCGATATTTGTCTATGTAGAAAGATTGTCAAAATAGAAACGTTCCGCTTAAATTTAACAAACAGTTACATGTTATATATTTTGGAATTTAAGTTAAAAGCTAGTAAAATTAATAAAACAACCTCAAAGAATCAATATATTTGTTATTTTGTCTATGACAACTGTATTTTAAAGAGGGAAACTCAAATATGCATTTAATATTGAGAGATAAGATAAAAAAACAACATTACAGAAAAAGAAACGGGGTTTTTATGATATAGTTGAATATATTTCTACACCGAAAATCCATTGACGACGCTTTCGATTTGAGATCCTAATTTATCGTTTCTCATGTAATCCACATTGTTTATTATTAAAAATTATAAGTGGGTGGGGGAATACATTTTATAGATGCTAGGCTTCACATATATTAATTTTATATAGTAAAGGGAATGTCTATTTTAATGTGTCTCTGACGCACTAATTTTTTTCTGATTGATTAAATACTCGATTATAGTTCATAAGTTTTGAAATCACAATCCAAAACCAAAGGAATAATTTTGGAACCCATTAGTTATGTAAAACGCGTTAACTTTCACAAAATAAGTGTGGTCAGGAGTTCTGGACGGATAAGCATTTCCTGTCTAGCTAACTAAATTTCCCTCGTTTTATCCAAGTTGAAAAGGAAATGTACATGAAACTATGGGATGTCAAATTTTTCAGGGTAATTATTGCTACTTATCATATCAATAAACTCTTTGACATAGGAACCTTCTTGTGTACCATTTTGTTTTTTTTATTTTTAAGTAAATGTAATTTTTTATTTTTAAGTAATTTTTGAACATGGAATATTGTAAATTACATTTTAATAAAGAATTGCTTGGACAAATTAACACTGCATATTTATTCATTATTCAGAGACCTAACTACAAATTATATGTTTATCACTACTGCATGTTTTGGTTTACGTCTATATATAGACTATATATATATGTCTATATATAGAAAAAAATCACATTTGTGCAGAAAATGTGCATTCCAGCTAACCATTTGGGCCCCAATTCACAAATAAATGTATCTTTTACCTGCGTGATTGAATAAAGACAATTCACACCTGAACGACAATATATACCCAATGAGGTACCCAATAGGAGTATTTATATTAACAATTTTGATTTTATTGAAAAGTGGCAAAATTTATGGTATGTACACACTCATATAGACTGATTTAAAAGAAAACATATTTTTTCCACCTAGATGTCTCATTTCTGTGTTGAAATGTAATTAAAATGTTAACAAAAAAATAGAATTAAAAATAAAAATTTAATCGCAAAATATATGCATGTTCAAAATAGCCTTGATGCACAGTAGGTGTAATATTACAGAAACATCAATGACTAATTTTAATAAATTAAGAATATGACTTTTTATCGACATTTGATATTTGTTTATTTTTTGTTATTCGCTGTTGTTGTTCTATACTGTTTTTACTACTACAGTAGGCGGGACTTTAGTTACTATGCACTCTGAAATTAGGCTGGAACCTCGGTTGCCAAGTCTAAAGTGTGCGCTTATCTTCACAGTGTATCTATCCGCCTAGGTTCGTTTCTAACTCGGAACAGATCCAGAAAGTTTGGTAATTGGCTTGCAAAAAGTCATTGGCTTTCTCTATTCGCTGCAGTTGCCTCCACTATCTCCAAGCTAACTGCATCGATAGAAGTGAAGATTATATCGACGGGGGCGTGACACTCCATTACTGTGTTCCGTCATAGCAATATGTCATTCATATTTATGTTTTAGTGAAAATATTAGTAATACTTCTGCGACGATATCATGTACAAACAGAACAAACCATGTCTAAATAACAATCCTAAAGGAAAGAAAAAACTTTGATCAGGAAATTAAGTTCATTCTAAATAAAAATAAATCTCCAAAAATTTATTTTATTGAATACTGATGAAAAATCAATCCTGACTGCTGCTGAATTTTAATTAAATTTATTTTAATGTTAGGAGTGTTCTGTTTTGTAATTATGTACCTTTGATGTTTTTATTGACCAAAGAAAAAAAACCATTATCGTATAAATTGTCTTGAAAAAGCTACATGCAAATCAACCATTGACTAAGTAACAAAAGTTAATAGAAAGTTTAAATACATGTTTATATATACGTCGCTTAAACGTCTCAAATGTAGACCATATTTTGTTGAGTTGAAATACGGGCAAAATAATTGAAGACATGGAATAATATATGGTTTATCATTCAGAGAATATTGAAAAATCCTGCAAATAATAATACGCACTGTGAAAAACATTGTTAGTTTAAATAACCCTTATACCCTAACAACTACAAAGTGTGAATATACTGCATACCCTAACAACCACAAATATTTATTTGATGATGCTTATAAACAGATTACAAATTTAGGGAGATAAGCACACATGTTATGTTGCATTAATCGAGTCTACAAAGATATCCATTTTTGTAAGATAAAAATTCACGTAAGAACGCGACAAAAATATTTTAAATCCACAATTTACACGGTAATATATTGATTTTCTTGAGGTACGAAGGGTAATTTCACAATAAAACTGAAAAATGCGTTGAGATTTTAAAAAATGCAATTTAATAAATAAATAAATAAATAAAATTAAAACAATTAAACGATTACTATGGCATTTTAAATTAAATAAAGAACCAAGAACAAATTTCAGTTAATTGTGTAATTTAGAGAAACAACCATGGAAAATATATATTGCGGTTATTAAAATATTGTTGATCAGTATGATGTCTCTGTACACTGGATTTATGACGCCTTTTTGTTTCATGTTCTTTTCATTTACAATTTTTATTACACAAAATAGGTCCAAGAACAAATCCGAGTTAATTGTATAATATATTAAAATATCAACCATCGCAAATATCTGTGGCGGTCATCACAATACTGTATAAGTATGATGTATCTGTACTTTGGATTTATTTGACGCCCCTTTGTTTCATGTTCTTTTCATTTACAATTTAGAAATTTAGATTACACACGTGATTATATCAACAACAACCAAAAACATAAAACCTATGCTCAAATCACAATTGTAAAACATCGTGAAAGCTTTCAACGCTCGCATATAAAAGGCTAACGTCAAAATTTATTAAAATGCATGGACTTCCATCCCGGAAGTGACATCGAGTGCCCCGTAGCCTTTCTTTGGTATACTAATTGAGGTATAGGTCCAACTATGAGACAGAACTAAAAGTGATATCAGGTGCCCGGCGTCATACTTAAGGTATGAGTTTAACTATTAGACAGAATTTAAAGAACAATTCGTACCAAGAGCAAACGGACGTAGAAAAATTCTCGTGTGATACTGAATTTGCCAGTGTTAAAGTTTTTTTACTTTGCTTTTGTGATTTGAAGGTCAGAATAAAACCGCCAAAAATTATAAGGCATGATATAACATGTCTAATGTGCTGATAAAAGGAGAAACCATTTTAACAAATTACAAAAGTTTTATTTTCAAATAAATAATGATTTCGACGTAAATAAACTGAATGTGTGATGTTTTAATATGGACCATGTTTTTCCTCGTTCATGTAGGGGCAAAGCAATTTCAGAGTGTTTACACGAGTTAAATAAGTTAAACATCGGGGATTTTTTGACTTAAAAAGTATTTTGAAATATATAACAAATATATATAAATCCCAACAACAAGAAACTGATAAATTCTGATGTATATAACACGAATTGCACTTTTGGGGCGATAATTAGTTCAAAACTTCTGTTGTGAAAATCGTAATAAATTATCAAATCAATACATGAACACATTTAAAAAGAATAAAATCTCAGGTAGGCTTTTGATAAAATGGATCTGTAAAATCCAAAGTACAAACACCATATAGTTTACTAAGTGATAGATTTTATTTTCTGTACTAGTGTGGCGACACCTTTATGGGTTTCGCGGGAAAGAATGGAACAATCTAGTTGATTTCTTTGCTTTTGCCAGAGACATATAAAACCTATATATCTCTGCTTCTGCAAAAGCTAGTAGAGCGCATCTACAGTACTTGCCTCTCAAAAGTTAAACACTGACCTAACGAATTAGTGCCAAAAACTATTGAGATTTGGACAGCTAGAGCCGAATAGCCGCGGTAGTGACTAGTGTATCTATTTATTTGTTCCTCAAGAAGTCAACATGTTTAAGGTGTCCAGTCCGAGTTTGGCAGCTGATTCGACCCCTTGGCAGCTATAGACTTCCCACGGGCTCCTAGACAGTCGAGTTTTGGAACCTTTTTAACATTATTATTTTTATTCGTATTTATTAAAAAAATAAAATAATTTGTTAAAAAAAATTGGTTACTTTATTATGGATATAAATTCAAAGTGGTACGTTAAATCCTACCACACAAGTTTTTAGAATGACGTGCCGTCATTGATCTTGTGAAATATAAAATGGATTAGATGTGTGAAAATAAACATGTGAAGATCAGAGGACAGCCCTGAACTTGTGAGGATCATATGAAATTCAGATTAAGAATAATTTTGGTAATATCTAGTTGCCAAAGTTGGACTCGTAGGCTGTAACACAAAGACATAAAGAGATCGGACAGTCAGGTTTTATTTCCCCAACGAAAATCATTTTTTTCTCGCTCAAAAAGCTTTGTCTTTCGTTTAGTATGCGTTTAAACATTCTATTTTGTTACTTACGGCAGATAATACACCATAATAACGTCTAGTAACGCCACCTTGCCAACTGTCAGTGTCATCAAAGAACATCGACATGGCTTCTTGCCGTTGAAAGCATCTTGAGATGCCGTTCACTGATTGGATAATTATAATGATATGCAGAAATCGCACGTGCAACTTGGCGCACTTTGTGTATTGAAGGACAGGGTTGATTTTAAAAATTTACTGTGAATTTTGTACATAAAATAAAAAAATCATAAACATACCATTTCTTAATACTTGAAAATATATTTTAACCGATTTTCAAGTTAATTACTAAAGTGGTAATTGAACTGAAATGACTGCGTGTTTTGAGAAAATTCATTTCAACATTTAACAGTCTGTACGCGCTAAGTAGCGGAATTTTTTATTTTGAGCGATAGGGTCAACTTTGAACGCTAATTGTGGATTTTGTGTACAACATAGAACAAATATAAAAATACCGTTTTTCCGTAAGATCTTAAACTTTTTTCGGTCAATGGACGATTTTTTAGTACAATAAACGGTTATTGAACAGGAGTGCGTTAAACAGAATTTTGTTCTGAAAAATCCATTTTTTTGCATGTTTGGCCCCTAAAAAAATATGATCCGGACTTTTCCCCTAAAAATCAGCAATTTAGATAGCTAGATCGCATCAGACTCAATAACCTCTGTAGGCACACTACAAAAGCACTGACATCGAGCCACAAGAAAATAAATTCGCTCTTTTGTTTTTCCAGTACTTCAAGCTTAATGATGTGCTTATATTCGTTAAAACAATGGTTTAAACAAATCAAAAACAAACATACTAATCCATGTCCGAATTACAATCAAGAAGCAAAGTATATAACGTTGGAAGTGACAAGTTAGGTAAGACACTTGAACTTCCACCAGGAAAGTTAACCACTGCTGTAGCTCAGTTGGTAGAGTGCTTGCTACGTAATTAGTAGGTCGTCGGTTCGAACCCCGGCCGGGTCTGACTCAAGACTTAAAGTGGGTAGTGACTGTTCTTTCGCCAAACACTCGGCGTTACGAAATGAAAGTCACGGTTCCCTCGGATGAGAACTTAAAATAAACGAAGTTTCGTGTTTTTGGTAGACTTGGCACGATAAAGGATCCTGCTGTATAATGCTATCAGCACAACCCACAGCAAAATTCCTGCACCTTCGCTTATAGCTGCGACGTTTCGATAAAAGTACAATAATCTTGACTGCGACCTTTAACATCATTATGCAACCAAACTCAACAAGGAAAGCGAGGCCGGGTGCTCCGGGTGCTCTTTTTCGTGTTCTTGAGTTCACTTCGTATGTTATTGTATAATTTTCAATTACATATTTTTTAATTCTGTAAATATTACGCATAGTTTACAGAGAAATTGCATGCAAGTGGATATCCTTAGAAAGTTTTATGACCGTCATCACAATATTCGTAATAATTATGTTATCTTCAACTATAATTATTCTGGATATATTTGACGTTCCATAAATCCTTTGATTCTCAATTTGTTACCACACGTTGCGAGGAGGCTAGCTAGACTGCAGTTGTTTACCTTTCCTAAGTATCCTACCTCACTTCAATGTTGGATGTTCACATGTACAATTTACCAGTTTTCAATTTTTAACCTTATTTTTTTATTTTGATTTTCACATTTACATGTATGGTTGTTTAAATGCATGTATACATATCTTCAATCATTCCAATAACTATCCCTTTTAAACAGGTAAAATTATACATGTTTACACTGAAGTAATATAAGGAAATTGTATTAATGGCAATGTTAATTAATTTCAATTTAAGTAAATTATACTAATTTCAATGTTATGATTTTTTATTAATTTTAATGTTAGTTAAATTGGATTTACCAAATAACACGACGTTCAAGCTACCTGTTGCAATTAATTACAAGTTAATTAATGATTGATTATAAGTTATGAAATTTTATTAATTTCAATGTTAAAAAAATTAATTTATTTCAATGTTAAAAAACCGAATTTATTTCAATCTTTAAAAACTGAATTTATTTCAATGTTAGTTCAATTGAATTTACTACATATGGCGGTGTTCAAAAGCGTTTTAAAAGTTCTGAGAAAAATGATTCATCTTCGATTTATTTGAACAAGCGAAATCATTTTGAATGAAATATTAGTTTGTCATGTCAATCTCAAACACGGAAGTATTTTATTAGTTGAAAAATATCAAAGATAAAATTCTAAATACAGGTACATACATTACATAGCCATTTGTCTTTGTCAAAATCAACATACATGTCAAATAAAAGAATATGTGACCCCTTGTCAATACTGAACAAACTGTTTTGTTTAGTCTTAAGATTAAAGGTATTATGCTTAGATTAAATCGTCTTGGAGGTATTATTTCATCTTAAATGAAAATCTATTACCCTTTCTTGTTTTGTTTTATATACAGCCTAACCTGCCTTAAAGGCCACCTTTATATAAGGGCCACCTGCTTATAAAGGCCAGTAGACTTGCATCCCAATTGTTCTGTATTCATACTATTTGAACCTGTATATTAAGGGCACCTGCTCATAAAGGCCACTTTTACTGATTCCATTGGGTCGCCTTTATAGACAGGTTTGACTGTAGATGTGTACTATGTAATAAGTATGTATCTGTATCAAAAACTATCCTGGATATCTTTGACGTCACAAAATTCCACATTCCCAATTTTTATATCTAATGTGACGGATGTAGCTAGCTAAACAGATGTTGTTATCTCTTCTGGAGCACCATCCGGTCTAAATTTCCCGATGAGAGTAAATATATTTAATCAAAAACAAACAAACTAACCCATCTCCGAATCACATTCCAGAAGCAAAGTAAAAACTTTGGAACTGACAAGTTAGGTTAGGCACATAAACTTCCACCAGGGAAGTAAGGCCGGGTGCTCCGAAAGGGCAAGAACCTCCTGTTTAGCTAGCTACACCCGCAACGTGTGTAATCAAAATTGTGTGAAAGGAGAATGGAATTATGGGACGTCAAATATATCCAGGACAATCCTGAACACAGACATCAAACTTATCAACATTACTAATATTAATTGTCTGTTTTTAGAGTTTTGGATTGGTATTTAAACATGGATCAGTATGTTGTTTTCACTAAATACAGATTTACAGATTAGTATTATGTTTTATTCTGTCATTTCATAGCATAATCACACTTACCAAAAAGTTAATCATATTTATTAGGGCCAGCAGTTGTAAGTTTTTTAAATATTTTATTATGATTCAATAAATGATTCATTCTAAAGCTTTGGTTATCTGATAAAGCCGTGCCTACAATCGTATCAGTACTTAATAATTGATTTTAAAATCAATAAAAACCGTATTTTTTGTTTGTATTTGTTTCTTTTTACTTTGCGATTTAAACGGATTATTTTGGTAGTTAATAATTGGAACGTTTTTTAGAGAGTTTAATAAATTCACTTGGTGAATTTTTTAACTGCAACATTCTGCATGGTATTCATGATACTGTAATTACAATGAGATATAAAAAATTACATGTTTAAAAGTGAACTTGTTTAAAGCCAATACAAGCAAATACACGCCTTAATATTACCTTATAAACACGCATAGCTTTAACTGATAAAAACCTGTATGACTCAGAAACTTTAAAATCAAATATGATACAAATTTATTGACGTATTGATGATCTTAGCTAGAAAGGTTAAGGCTGCAAATATTTGTGAAAAGAACGGGTCTGTACAAGCTGGACTTGGTGTATTTGAAAATTAGTTTTTGATGTTTATTTTAAAATCTATATACCAAGAAGCTTCCGTTTTACCATTTATTAAAACAAATAAAAGACAAGTTGTTGATTTAGCTTGATAACAAGGGGCCCGGCAAAATGGGAATAATCACATAATATCTATTGCATGTTTCCTTTTTTTTGAATATGATAGCAATTACAAAAGATTTCCTGTAAAATTATTAGAAATTTGCGCGATAGAATTGATATCATGAAGAACAAACATACTATGTGTAATTGAGGTCTTCATTCATTTTTGTCACCTTAGTACCTATATTTCAAATTGAAATTTACGGAAAATATGTAGACATGCGTGAATTTGGTTAATATAAACAAAATGTGTACTTTAGTTTTTTGTCAATTGTAATAAACTTACCAGTCTTTCAAATATAGTCACAAGTTTTTAAAAATACCGATTACTGATCATGTGATGTATGTAATTACAAATAGTAATGGAGACATACATGTCCCCTTCTAAAATGCAGATTATAATTTTGTAAATTCTGTCAATGGAATTTATAAATTCTTTTCGAACAGAAGTATTAAGTATCAAATAAGAATTTAGTTTTTAATGAAATGCATTAAATTAGCTTTTAGAAGCAACTTTAGAAATATAGTATATTTAAAGTGAACAACATTGCACGCATATTTTGAATTCTTTAAATTTTAGGAATAAGCTTGTAGCTTACAGGCATGACTTTCTCAACAATCTATGACATCAAAATCCACAAAATAAAATAATTAAAAGACAATCAAGTGAATATGAATACTAATCCATGTCCATGTCCGAATCACTATTTTACTACTAATACTAATCCAGACAAATTAGGTAAAACTCGTGGAAGTGGGACCGGGTGCTCTGAAAGGTTAAGCACCTCCTGTTTAGCTATCTACACCCATCACGTGTGTAATCGAAATTGAGTGCTAAATTTATTCTTATTTTATTTTGTTTTCACAAAAATGCATCATCAAGATGCTAAATTAGTACCTTTTATTTTGAATTTGGATTTCACACTTAGCTGCCGTAATTACATGTAGCTCAACAGGTGTGGTTGTCATTCTGGAGCAACCGGACTCAATTCTCTAACGGAAGTCAAAGAATTGAACTGAATTTGCTAGTTTTCAAGGTTTTACTTTAATTTGTTTTAAAATGTAATTTTGACATAAAATGGTATGTTTATTTTGCTTAGAAAATTAAAACATGGAAACTTAATACATGAATGACTGCTTTCCTTTTATAAAAAATGAATTTTCTTTTAGTTATCCCTGAATACTTCCTTCTTCGTCTATATATATTTTATATCATATCTTTTACCGATATATTTGAATACATGTCTTTTTATCGGTCTTAGTTCCTGATTATTTTATCATTTTAAAATGTCAGCCTCTCACCTAACAGAAAATAAATGTATTTTTAATCTGATACATTAACAATGCTATCATTTTTCACAGATAAAACATGTATATAAAAGTCTCGATCACTGCGAAATCAATGTTTTGAATTCTATATAGGGACTTTTGACATCATTGAACAGGCAAGGCAAGTTTTGATTTTTTCTGGACGTTTATGTTATAAAAACATTCCACATTCCGTACTGTTTTTGTATTTCTCGTCATGTTATTTACTATCATTATTTAAATTATTAGTTTGAAATAGATTCAAGGTACACACTAAAAGTAATTTTTATTTTTTAATCATCTCAAATGTTTTTGGTATTTCTTAAATGTGTTTATTTATACTGATTAAGCAGTAGGTAGTACAGTCATACAAAATAATATTTGCGTGGTAGAAGCTAACGTTTCATATTGACTTGCCAATTTTGTAAGATTTTTTGTAACATCCATATCACATCTCACATGACATATGAACTCTCGACGAATATCGGATCCTTGGTTTAAACCCTTTGTCTGATAGACACTAAATTTTTTGCTGGTTAAAATATGAAATTCCTAAAAAATACGATACACAGTATTTCCTTAGCTAAATTTGCTAAAACTATATTTTGATTCTATGGATATCGTTTTAACTCGAAAATAAATTCTGGTTTCACAATTTTGGCCCTAGCACTACTGATGAGGAATCGTATTCCCAAATGGCCGTCGTCTAGTGCTGTGAAAAAACTGGTAAATTTGTAATTGTAGTCTAGGGTGCCGATATGACATATGATATGGATTTTACCATGCTTTATTCCATCATTATCTTGATTATAGTATGCATAGATTGTTTAATTTATTTCTTTTACAGATGGCAGCTAAATCAGTTTTAGTGATCGGATGTTTGTTGGTATTTCTTCTTATAAATCTAAATGGTAAGTTCATATTTTATCTTCCAAATTACCAAAGGTTCATAACAACCGGAGAAAGCCTTCACAACGATAAGCGTCAAGTGTTTATATGTAGACAAATAACATTGACCTGTCCGTTTGTCCATTACTTTAAATATTTATTATGAACGAATTTATTCATGTATAGGAAAAGCGCACGTGTTAATTACGTCTACATAAAGAGTAACACTAAACACGAACACTGTTTATGTATGGACTGCGAATCTTAATACTACCCATGTAATGGGTGGGTTCTCCTATATAGGCAAACAACATTGAACGTTTGACCTTTCATTAGGAATGTTCATATAGAATGGTCAACTCAATACATGGGTAGTGTTAGGATTTGCAGTTAATACATTATATACACATTGCCCATTATAAGTGTTCACATCTTGCAGGCGAAAAAACACGCATGATCACTATTACTTAATTTAACAATCCTAAATGAATATTTAAATCAAAGGTCAAGCCGACAGGTCAATGTTGTTTACCCATACCTGCCTATCTTACTTATTGTTTATTTGTTTCACAATGAAAACGTTGTAGTAGAGTTTTGTCCCCATACGAGAAATTTATACAACGAAGCAAGCTGCTTGGAAATAGATTGTTGATTCGGGGATATTACAGACTTATTAAAGCATCCAAAAACATTTGTGGCCGTCATTACAACATTGTTCATTATATGATTTCCCTGTAACCAAATTATCTTGGAGATTTATTCAACGTCCTTTTGTTTTGTTTTGGTTTTGATTCTCTATTTCGATTTCAATCAGGATGTTGAAGCTAGCTTATGATTCACAGAAGTGCTTACTTACCCTTCCTAGTGGAAATTAACCAAATTTGCCATTTTCAAAGATTTTCCTTTGCTTTATGATTGCGGTTTAAACATGAGTCGGTAGGTTTCTTTTTTGATTGATATTCCGAGACACTTGTATAATAATATCGAGTATTTGGAAATACACGAATATCAATTAAAAACATACTAGTCATTGTGCAAATCACAATCCTAAAAGCAAAGAAAAAATTAAAAAACTGAAATTGCAAATTACATATTATACTAGCAAAGTAACGTGAAATTCTACCACCAGCGAAGTGAAGCAGTGCACTCTTGAAGGGTATGTACCTGCTATCGAGCTAGCGCTACACCCGCCACAACTATAATCTAAATTGAGAGTGAAACGAGCATGAAAAATTAATAAAATAAACCAAATTCACGGCATACGTTAGTGAGGTACTTTTGTGCCATGGATAAAAATTTCGCGATAACTAAGTTTTTTATATAATGACGCACAGTAATGATATGGCCCGTATACAATATCTCATATCTCAACGATAATTATTTTGTATTTGTAGATAGGACGAGGGTGGAAGGTGTATCCACACCGCCAGCAGGTAAACCTGGTGGAAGCCAAACTGGTAACAGCGCAGGAAAACCGTCAGGGCCAGGTAAAAAACCGGGAAATGGTAGTGTACAACTTCTTGCCGGAAAAGGAACCTTTTTTGCTGTGGTAGGAGTCGGACTCTTCATATGTTCCTCTCTACGTTGGTAATATGACAACACAGTACAATAACAACAATAATAATGATGGCTCTAGTATGTTTTTTTAAAGTTCAAGACTGTGACGCATACTGATATTTAAATCATTATTAGACTGTTGAGGAAAATTTCTTGCAAATTAAATATACAATATATTTATCAGGAACAGAACTTTTTTGCATGGTTTCGCGATAGGTGTACATAGACTATCATGATGATTACTTACAGATTATTATATTTATGTCTCCTTTTTAGGTTCTATTCAACATTTTGTTATAATTGTGATTCAAGTAATTTCGCGATTAAAAATTAACTTAAATAATATAGTTCGTTTTGTTTATATCATTCAATCGAAAACAAACATACCAACCCATCTTCAAACCAATATTCTAAAGCAGAGAGAAAATTTGAAGCTAGAAAATTAGGTTAAATAGGTTAAAACATGGGAACCTTTACCAGGGAAGTGAGGCTTCTTTTTAACCAGCTGCACTTTTATTATGAGAATGTATATATAAATCCCCTTTTACCATTTTTCCGAATAACTTATTTTCGGATCATACTGATCCATGTCCGAATAAGAATCCAAAAGCAAAGTAACCACTTTGGAACTGACAAGTTAGATAAGACACGTGAACATCCACCAGAAACGTGAGACCTGGTGCTCCGGAAGGGTAAGTATCTCCTGTTTAGCTATTTACACCCGCCAAGTGTGTAATCAAAATTGTGTGAATAAAAATGGAACTGTGGAACGTCAAATATATCCAGGGCAATCATGGAGACAGAGACATCAAACTTATCAACAATACTGTGATGACGGTCAGAAAACTGTTTCGCCTTGTTAAGCCTAACTTGCAATATCCCTAGGACAACAATTTATTTGCAAGCAGCCTGCTTTTTTTTGTTATACATTGTTCCCCGTATTGGGAACAATGTCTACCATTGCGTATTTATGGGAAACAAATACACAATAAGCAGGAGCGTGGGCTAAAATAACAATATATAACGAGTATTAATGTAATAATGGATGCATCATTACAATTAAGGTGCCAAAACGAATAAAAGTCAAACCCTGTATTAGGAACTCATATTAATAGGACTTGTACTTTTTTGCTTTTTTCTATGTCCATGGCAACAACTGTTATTTTGAAAATTTTAAACCTTTAAATAAGATTTACATACAATGGAAAAACTGCAGAGAAAGCCAATAACTTTTTGCCATTGGCAACAAAAATATGATCACTTAGCATAATTTACAAAATGTTTCACTAATTCATTTACATGGTATTACATTATTGTAAACATGTATTTAGTTGATCCCTTTTTATCAAATACAAGGTTTTCAAATTTAAAAATATGTTAACCAAATAGTAACACTTATTTTAATCCCTGCAAGGATTATTAGAAATTTTAAAATTGTAAAAATTTTACAATAATTTTATATATGTATATTGATTGGTCAATGACAAATATTCTAAAGTGGTTAATTAAATAGCCAGTGAACTGTGAAGGTGGAGGAACTTACTTGAGTGTAGATGATAGCCTTGGGATTAAAACAATTATATCCATGAGGTCAATTTTTAATGGACCTATGTGGTTGTGTTGATTTATAATCCTATAAGCTTTTCTAGAGGCTAAAGGAATGGATATGCAATATGTTACAAAGTTAGTGGTTTGGTTTTTGACATAATACAATTGGTTAGAAATTACCCTTGAGTTCCATTCTTCTATTATATCACTCTATCTAACTATTTACACAGAGCCAGGAAATATAAAATCTAAAGCTGAGGATCTCAACAATAAAAGTTAGTACCCCGCCAATGCCCCCTCCCTCGCTGTTGATGACTCCAGTGGTTCTTCATCAGAATCAATATATTCTCACTTTTCACAATAAAACCAGGAAAATATACAGTTAAGAGTTGTTGATTTCAACTGTATAAAAGTAAATATCAAAATTGAGCACATGACAGTTGTAGACAATCTGTGACATATTTTAGCAAATTTGTTCAACACTCCCTCCACCTTTTCATCCTTTTAGGATTTAATGTATAATGCTACAGTGCTAATGGAAATTTCATATATTTTAAATCATTTAATGCAGTTTAATTGAGAATTTATTTATCAAATAAAGACAGCTAAATTAGTCTTTAAAAAGAAGAAGATTCAGTAACATTTATCTCTCTTTGTTCAAACTGGAATATATTCAATTTCGAGCACTTTTAATTCACCCGCCTTTTTCAGTTTCCATGGCAACAACCGCCATTTTGGCATGGGCTCTTGGGAAGGGGATGGGGATCAACCTTCATGTAAGATTTTTAAAGATTGGACCAAGGGTCTTTGAGAAATTGGTGGGACAAGTTCATGGCATTAAGACGGGAAGAAGAGGAATAATAATAATAATAATAATAATAATAATAATAATAAAAATAAACGGTGCAAAAACAATAAGTCGCAAAGCTTCGTTTAAGCGCCTTAATAAAACATTTTGTCTACTTATGGTCTATGTGCCCTTTTAAACAATTAAAATATTTTTACATACATGTCAATAATAGGAGCAATACACAAGTTCTCTACATTGTTTACCTTCTGGTAGGTTTGTTCATACTTCGTGACGATTATGATATACTTCACTTCAGATTATGCAATTTGCGCATGTTTCACTATCATTATCACCTAAGAAACGAAACAAAAACAAAGTCAATCCTTACATTCACAACTCATTTATCATGTCAATTAATTCAACGTTGAAATACTCGTTGTTGATGAAACATTGTGTTTTCTATCGATATACAGTTCCGTTTTGGGACATGCGTTTGTCACAAACAAATGATCCTAATCAAAACCAAACATACTTATCC
The DNA here is from genome assembly GCA_021292105.1 of Anadara kagoshimensis. Taxonomy (NCBI): domain Eukaryota; kingdom Metazoa; phylum Mollusca; class Bivalvia; order Arcoida; family Arcidae; genus Anadara; species Anadara kagoshimensis. The sequence goes on from CM037870.1 coordinate 11,711,650, forward strand.
ATGTCATAATGACAATCCAAAAAGCAAAGGAAAAACTTTGGAACTGACAATTTAACTTACACGTTAACTTCCTCCAAGGAAGTAGATCCGGGTGTTCCAGAATGGTAGGCACCTCCTGTTTAGCTAACTATAACCGCCAAGTATATAATAAAATTGTGTGAAAGGAACATGAAACTACGAGAATTCAAATATATCCAGGACTATCCTGGACACAGAGACATCAAACTTATAAACAATACTGTGATGACGGGTAAAAAAATGTTTAAGGGCCTTGATAAGCCCAGTCTTGTAATATCCCTGGGTTAAAATTTTATTTGCAAGCAGCCTAAAGAGTATGTTATACATTCATTATGCCAGAAACTACTTGCGTATGTATATTAAAGTTAAAAGAGCTATTGCGCAAATTGTTCTTGGCGACATATTTTTGCAGTCTGTTCTGGCTCTATGGGAATCTAATCGAAGAAAGTGCTAGAATATTTACATAAGCAAATTATCACTGTCTTATATTACGTAAGTCAATAGCAAACATACTAAATCATGTCCAAATCACAATTCAATAGCAAAGTAAAGACTTTGAAACTGACACATTCACACACATGTACTTTTACCAGGAAAGTGAGGCCGGGTATTCCGGAAAGGTCAAAACCACTTATAAGCTACCTACAACCGGCACGTTTGTAATTAAAATTGAGAATAAAAGGAAAATGTATCTTGAGACTGAGACGTCAAATATATCCACGGTAATTTTGGACACAGAGACTTCTTACTTATTAACAATATTGTTATGACTTCGTTTCTAAAACAATGTTACAGTTACCACGCTCATAAAAGACAAGCAGATACACACAATCCAATGCAAATATCTATGCAGAAATATTCTGGACAAACACTTTAGGAAAGTGGAAGAAAATAAGAGGAGATCGACAAGAAGTTGTTGATTAATTGTTTGATTAATTGACTAATTGATTAAATGGTGTTTTACGTTCCAGTCAAGGATATTTACTGACATCGAAACATCACCAATTTTAGGTAATGTGGCAGTAATTTTGATCCTTGCAGTATGTGCAGGACAATGTGGAAAGTTCTTTAACGTGCAACGCCTATGCAGGTTGCATCGATTATAAAGGTATATTCATAAGGAACTCGGGACTTTCATTTCTCAATGCCGAGTTATTGGTGCATTAGCTACCGCTACCTAGTAAACAGTCTTGATCAGACTGACCGGTATCCAAATCCACGACCTCCAACATACAGACCGAGCACTCTACCAAACGAGCCACTGTAGTGGTTCAACAAGTGTAATTTTTTCCAGAAGCTGTGGGTAAAAAGTATGCTTGTTATCACACCAATCATCTTTATCCACACACCAACCATACACTAGAACCTGTCAAATAAAAAATATTTTCATGTAAACTACATTACACTACACTTTTACTGTGACATAATACTGTTTATCTTACAAGATTAAATCATCAAATTGTGTACTAAGAAATAAATATATAATCCTTTTGATATTATGAAATAAATATATAATCCTTTTGATATTATGAACCAAAAACGACGAACAAAGAGGGAAACATTTCATTTAATAATCAGGCAACTTACAAGTGGAAAGGTTACAATCTTTTATTATAAACATTAAAAGATTTGGGTGTAATTTTTGATAAACTAACGGTACCTTGTATTGAATTTACAAATCCGGCATGCCATTTCCATATGGTAACAACTTAATGCCTATAGAAGGTTGTACAATAAAAAAACACCCCCTTGGAATTATGTACACCTTAGGTTTTATTTAATCAGCAATCGGTTTATCAGCAACCAATCGCATTTTGACGATATAAAATATAGCAAAAAAATGGTTTAAAGCCAGTTTTGACGTCACAGTAACTTCACAATAAATTGGGTTTTAAATGAAAAAGACGTTAAGTAAAAGCTAAACATTCAAGCCTTAAGGAGCTACTAATGAAATAGGTTTAACTACTTAAGACCAAACATAGAAGGTTTCAAGACACATAGGAAAGGATTTAATATACAAAGGTATCTGTTGAATGTAAAATAAGAAATATTTGCAACATTTGGATTTAATATTAGTTTTGAAATATAAAATATATAATGAATTTAGTTATGAAACAAACATGATTTTTACAAATCTTCTGAATGATCTTTGACATGAAATTAATTGGATGATATTTAGCCATTATATTTATTAATTTTCCAAAAAAGGAGATTTAGCAGCTATATATCCATATCTATTATATTTTTATTCTGTGTATTTCCTTCAAATGTCAAAATTGTGGGCTGTAAATATTAAGACATTTTGTCATTTTTGTTTATTTTGGAACGTTTTGCGTGTCCACTTTTGAAAACTATTTTTAAAAATATGTTTAATATATTAGTAAATCGTTAAGACTTCAGCTTAATTCAAATATCATAACTCTTGAAAATTAAGACGAATCAAAATAATTACGGAAAAAGGAATTAGATTATTTTTATAACCAGTTTTATAAAAGATTTCACGCGTACATAAAAAGTAAGTTGCGAGATTAAATAACTTACTAATTTTGGTTTCATAATTTTGGTCCAAGCACTACTGATGAAGAATTGTATTCCGAAACGGCCGTCTAGTGCTGTAAAATTAAAACTGGTATAATATGTAATTACTACATTTTTTGGTTTTATTTTCAGATGGCGAGTAAACTGGTACTTGTTGTTACATTCTTGGTTGTCCTCATCAATATAAATATGAAAGGTAAGTATTTATTATCACTAAACATGTTTCAATTCAACAGCACTAAATGCCCGTTTCTAAATACAATTCCTTATAAGTAGTGCTCTTCTGTGGAAATTGAAGTATTTTTAAAATGATGAAATTAGAAAAATAGAAAGATGAATTTTTTTTTAACAAATCAACCATGGGGCAATAGTTTGAAGATAAAGCATATATAGATTTTTGAGGAATTTTAAAAGCAGATATTTTGGATTAACAATGTTGATAAATGGTTAACATGTATAAATCTCTATATGTTTTGTTAACGATTCTTAAAGACAATATCCTTTCAAAATCTCTTGATTTCATCCAGGAAATGCTCTTTATCAGACCAATAATTTAAAACACTGATTTGTTAAGAAGTTTTTAAATTTAAGTGATTCAAACGTCCTAACTTCCTTGGTTGAGGTTCATGTGGCTAACCTAACGTCAAACTTTAAATTTTTTACTTTGCCTCTAGATTTTAATTCGGACATTGATTAGTTTGTTTGTTTTTGATATATTCAAAAATAATGAGCAAATAAAAATAATATTAAAGAAAATATCTTTATCTGAGCAATTTCAAAGCTGAAATTAGAAACTGAACAAAGCAAGGAACGATACAAAAGGTTAAAAAATATATATCACGAAGTATAATTTTCCTAACTTTGGCATCCACTGATATGTTTCTCTTCTAAACATTCTATTTATTTTCTAATCATTTGTAAAAACACATTTGAGATTAGATAAACGTTCAAATAGAAATAGAAAAAGTTCGACAAGGGAACCAAGCTTATGTCATTTCACTAATATCGTAGTGACCAGTTTTGGAATGGCGAAGGACCCAAAAAGAGAATCTAGCTAAGACACGAATTTAATTACATGGAAATGACCCGATTGGGGAAGGGAATCAATAGTTGGGGGTAAGCGGCACTTCGATCTGTAAATTCACGCTTTTCATACGCCTTTAAACAAACTAACTGGCATACATGTGTTGTTTATTAAACCATGAATGTCTTGTTTTGCTGACGGATGTGATCGGATTATTTGTGTTCAACGCAATGTGGTATTTTTATACATACTATGCCTTTTTTGAGAGCTCTTTCTGTTCTACTTATTATCCATACAACTTGGTAAAATACGTGGTAATATTTGTAGTGACAGTAAGTGATCTTTACCTAAACAATACAGTTTCATTTTGAAATTAAGAATACACTTTCACTTATGCATATACATATTTATCTGGTGGTTTATTATAAAACACCTGTACTTTGTAGGTTGCGACACTGCAACAACAGCCCCTGTTGGCGGCGGTCCTATAAGTGTCGGTGGTGGTGGTGGCGCTGGCGGAACAGGGAGTGGAGGTAGCGGAACCAGTGGTGGAGGAGGTAGCGGAACCAGTGGCGGAGGAGGTACCGGAACAAGTGGTGGAGGAGGTACCGGAACCAGTGGCGGAGGAGGTAGCGGAACCAGTGGCGGAGGAGGTACCGGAACAAGTGGTGGAGGAGGTACAGGAACAAATGGTGGAGGAGGTACCGGAACAAGTGGTGGAGGAGGAACAGGAACAAACGGTGGCGGTGTTGGTGGCGGAACCAGTGGTGGAGGAAGCGGAACCAGCGGTGGAGGAGGTAGCGGAACAAGTGGTGGTGGAGGTAGTGGAACCGGCAATGGAAAAAACAATGGAGCAGCTTTATCAAGCAACATTTTATTGGTTGTAATTGTTGCACTGTGTATCCTGATAATTAAGCAGTAAATATATGTTTAGTGATTATTTCTATGATAAACATTCAATGGTTGCAATCGTAGCAAGTGTCTTTAAATGATCCATGGTTTTAACATCGTATATCTCGAAAAACAAGACGTGTGAATTGAACATTCATGAAAATTTTGCTAATTGTGTCCTTATTATCGTCTGCTACACTAAAATACGTTTTGTTTGCAATCATTTTTCCATGACATGACTCGAAGTGAAATGAGATTTTTCAAACAATCAAGAACAATTTATTATTCATGTCGTAATTGCAGTCTTGTACCTTAAAGTACGTTTGCTTACAAGCATTCTTCCATAAAACGACCAGGGATTGACAAACCTCAAAGAAAAAGGCTAGTGAATCGTCAAACAAACATGAAAAAATAGCCAAGTGTGTTAATAATTTAAATTGATTGGTACTTTAAATATATTAATAGTGCGTAATCTTGTTGTTTGAATTTGCAAAACCGATGTAGCGATTTTAGAATATCCAAGAAAATAAATCATGTAGAGATTCGTCTTAGCCATGAAAATGACTCTTTATGAAAGTAACAATAAAATTTGTGCTGGATATGACCTGATAGTAAAAATTTGATTTTATTATTAACCATTAATGCAACCAAATACCTATTTATGTTTAAAAGTCATGGATCATGAGATTGCTCAAGTTTTGCACTATTAAACATGTATTTATTTTTTTTAAAATCTGCCTACTGTGGTGAATCCGGAAATTGTACTACAAATGAACCTTGAATGTAAAAGCAGACAGAAAGATGATACATTGAAAGAAATATTAAAAAAATGTTGTTCGCAATTATTATATACCACAACTGTTGTAATTTTAACTTTTAATTTAATATACATGTATTCACAATTAGAAGTCGTTTTAAACTTTATTTAAAGAGATAAGAATTTCTGTCGAATATAAATATATTTTGGTATTTGCAATCTTTAAAATGCATTACATTTTGTTATCAAGGAACATTTGAGGTGACTTGAGTGACAAGGTTACGCCTTTGATTTGTAGCCCGACTTCCAGATAGCTCTGTTATAAAATAATACCGGAGAAATTAATTTTAACTTTTATTCGTGTACTTATTTAAGTAAAAACTGAAGCAAGCAAACTTGGCAAGTGAACTTAATTTGTTATTTAACGTCGCAAAATCTACATCGATCATTGGCATTTGTACAGATTTGTGTTTAAAATTACAAAGAAGTTATTGCCCCGCACGTGTAAATAAGAAATGTGTTATTACCACATATTTTTATACCCGTACTTTATAGTATACATGTACATGGGCTTTATATAACTTTATGATTGGCTATAAATACATCAATTTAGTGATAATTAAAGTATATTTAATAGAAACTTGACATATTTGGTTAAAATAATAGATTATTTTAATAAAAAACGTAAATACGGGTTTAGACCCACCATTTTGTTTTCGTCTCCGATCGGACCGTTTTTTGCAGTTCATCACGATCAAAGATCGATCATCAATCATTTATACAGCAATTTTTTGGAAAAAATATCAATGAAATTTTGTTAAAATTCAAACTTGGACTATTTGATGCTATTCAATCGATGTATGAAATTATATGCATACGGTTATATGGGTATAAAATATGTGGTAATAACATCCGCCTTAAAATTATTTATAAGAAATATTAGAATGTGATTTGGAAGAAATATAGCGTTATCAGGAGAGCTAAACTCTTAAAAATATACCTATTAGTGATGTAATGGCGTTTACTTACATATAAATCGAAGTAGTCAGATCAGGAACAGTACATGGGGCAAACAGGAGTGCCGGGAAAAACACATAAAGGCGAAATGACAACTTTTTTCACGCTAGGATCTGCCCTGAGTGGTATTCGAACATAGAAATTGACCACCCAGTTTATATCACTAAGATTGTTTAAATAAATAAAAAAGACTGTTTATGCACTTTGATGCTCAAGTCATATCGAGTCATCAGGCCGGCCTAGAGTGTCGTGCTAGCACTTGCACCACAATAGAATTGATATCTATACTTATCTGTATGACATTAAGTACATGTATTTAATACAAATTAACCTGAACACCACTGTATAATACTCTAAATGTCCTTGTGTACTTGAAATGAGGTTCATGTTGTCTTAATCGTAAGTTGCTTGTAGGGAAGCACAACAAACTCAATACAAATATCTACCTCCCTCCTCCCGATCAGGGATCGATCGGTTGCAAATTTTTACCTTACTGACGAAAATTGTTCCAGGAGCTCGTAATGTTGTTGGATCGATCAGATGATATGGGGACTGTACATATTTGTACTACTTTTCATTCAAATCGTATTTAATGCCACTAGTAGATATTCTTTGCAGTTAAATTACAATGGTTTTTATAAGTATCATTACATAATTGACGATAAATATGATGTCTGTATACAAATTATCCTGGATATATTTGACCTGCAATAATTTCATTTTTCTTTTGTTCTCAATTTTTATATTTACACGTGGGTGGCGGATGTACAGTAGAGACCTATCGAAAGTTTAACACTAAGGGAATAAATGCCGAATCTTCAACTCGTATCGGTCCCTTGTTACCTACATCTTGGCAGCCGCTATACATGTATAATTGATGTATCGCCGGCCACGCCCACTATGTTCCGACAAATGGTCGACATGCTTGAATTATACACAAAAAGAATGAAAACTCGGTCTGAATTTTGCGGTTTAATGACGTCACTGACATTAGAACGTCATTAGTTGCCGTGACGCTGCTTTGGTACCGTAATGGCGGCCAGTGTCGGAACATTGTGAGCGTGGCCGGCGATACGTCAATTCTACACCTATTCCACCACTAGCCTTTCCTATTTCGTCCCCACGACAACCGACCTTTGAACCCTTTCCGTCAGCCCAATGTTAAACTTTCGACAGGTCTGCACTGTTGCTAGCTAGACATAAAGTACTTAATACTTGCATTTTCAGATCATGTGTTTTCACTCCCAAGGCCGGAGTTTTGGTTAAATTGCCAGTTTTTATTGTGTGCGTTTGGGGATTGTGGTTTGGACATGCACTAGTATGTTTCTATTCAGAAGGAATCGGTAAAATTGTGTGAATAACAGTAAAAAGCCATAGAATTAAGATATTCTGGTTTTGCGTATAAAGATTTACAAGGATTCAACGTGCCTTTGATAACCAAGTCCGAATTACAATCCAACTTTGAAACTGTAAGGTTTAACCCGGGAACATCCAGCAGGGAATGAGACCGGGTGTTCGGGAAAAGTAAGCACCTCCTTTTTAGCTAGCTACACCCGCCAAGTGTGTAATCAAAATTAAGTGAAAGAAACATGGAACTATTTACGTAACAGATATACGGGACAATCCTTGACACAGAGACGTCAAACTTATCAACAATACTGTGATGACTGCCATAACACTTTTAGGGCATTGACAAGCCTAGGCTTGCAATGTTGCTGAGTCAACAATTTACTTGTAAACAGATTGGTTCGTTGTATAAAGTAACCGTACTTGGAATAAGCTCTACTACAGCGTATTAATTTGTAATATATAAACCATCAGCAGGAGAGGCAGGTTCTTGTTAACATATATTTAAGAGAAAATCGAGTTCTGATATTATTTTGCAAAAATTAATTATCAGACGTGAACGTGCCTTTGAGTGAGACCAGTTGTTCTGACACAATAAACGTTTCCTAGTTTACGAACAACATATCAACGGTTATGGTAAATGACATTGGAAGATAAGATTGCTTAAGTTTAGAAGGCTAAATGATTGCTCTTTCGTTCAATTTTAGCACGGCATCCATATTAAGAAATTGAACTATTGTCCCAATCACTGTGTTTGTGACAGTGAACAACGCTTCATTTTCATAGAAAATAAAAAAAAATTGAATAATGTTTTATATTGTTCATTTGTGTCTAGTCGTAACTGAAATATCTTTTTGTGCATCCGCAATTTTCATAGAATATTTCTGTTGAAACCAATGTTGGCAATACGAATGTACATGGCAAAAATGGCGATGTGACGTTTTGCGTCATATGCGCAGCATGATCCTCCATTGCATGTTAAGTCCCCATAGCGCCAACGTTTTATTCTGTGCAAAAATATGTTTCGCTAATCACGGGTGTGCATAGGTTTCCTGTTTCGACTGGGTACAAGTAAAGGAGAAATATTTATCTTCATACACGTTTATTTGATTTTCAACAGAAATAAAGCGTTATTCACTGCCACAATCACAGTGATTCGAACAGTAGTAAAATATCTTAATATGGATACCGTATTGATACCGGAAATAATACGATTTATGGGTAACTAGCTTTTAAAACCTAAATCTGTCAGTTTAAAGTTTTAACTTTACTTTGGGGTTGTGATTTGGACATGGATTTGTATGCTTGTTTTCGAATATGTACCAATTCAGTTAAAATGATATATAGACAGTAGATGTATATTTATTTAACATATTTAATGAATTAAATTTAAATAGTGATAAGTTAATATATTTGATAACAATATTTTTAAGTGTTTTCTGATCTTTAAATTAGTTTGCACTATGAATGAGCTATCTAAAATTGTACTCCAACAAAATTAAAGGAAAAAAATTAAATATAACTTAGATATTAGTGACAATAATCATGACTTCCGGCATTGGTTGCGAGGTAACAAAAGCAATTAAATTTAAACTACTTAAATAAAAAGAAACCTGTCTCATTTTATTTAAACAACACTTCACAAAGACAATATTTTTTCGGTAGTATTTGATAAAAATGAATCAATTTTTTCCTGCTTATTAAATCAAAAACAAACATACCATGTCCAAAATATCAATCCCAAAGCAAGGTAAAATTTTGACACTGGCAAATTATGTTAAACTCGTGAACTTCCAACGGTCATCTTTTAAACTAAAATTAATATTATTGAAATAAAATTTAATTTGTCTGCTATCTTTATTGGTGATATACTATATGTCCAAATATGTTAAGATCTTCAGCGAATCAAATAACTGGACAATTTAATCAAATTCAGACCAAGTTTACTTTGGATTACCAGACATAATAAAAAAGGATTCATATACATCGTGGTGTCAGCCAACAACCTAAGTTACCTTCAGATCAAATGTTAATAGGTGTTCATATACCTCATATAACTAAAAAGGAACATTTAACCATTTAGTAATAATAACATTTAAGGTAAGTTTACAAAACAAAAATTGCCAGTTTTTTTTAATTTTATTTTTTGCTATAAATTGCAATTTGGACATTGACCAAAATGTTTGTTTTATCAATAAACTTTTACAGTCTGAAAATGACTTCTGAATTTTGAGACATGGGTTTTTTTCGTGTTAGTAGCGTGATGAAACTGGGGGTTCATAAATTGCTCTTACAGAGGACGTCAATCGTTTACTCATTGTTTAACTTTGCTTCAAAAAAACACCAACAATATAAAATAATAAAACTAGAGTTGAGAGAAAACTTCAAAATCTAAATTGAATTTATATACCCCAAAAAGATTATGCATCAATAGTAACACATATTTTCAAAAACTCTTCAAATGCTTGGGGGATATTGCCATGAACATTCAGTACAAGTATATTTTCCAATCTTTTGGTTTTCTATTAACGTTTTATCAGTAGATATTCCAACAGGGAAATGAGGCCGGGTGTTACGTTATGTTAAGCACCTCCTGTTTAACTGGCTTCACCCGGCACGTGTATAATTAAAGTCGTGTGCAAGGAACAAATATTATAGTAATGTGACTATTTCCATCTTAAATAAGAAGGCACATCCTAAATGCAAAATCAAATCATCACGTAACATGTACTTCATGTTACTAAAAGTAATGCGTAGTTAACTTTACAGGTGTAATCTAATAATCCCTCTATCTTAAAACGATCAAAAGACCCAGGAAATCATCTTCAAAATAAATGTGTACATTATGTGAATCACAGTGTTCTAAATGCCTTTGCGCTCCAGTAACTGTATGTGTCACATACATTCTTTGTCAAAACTTTAACATAAGGTCATCTAAACTCCTTTTTGCTTTGCGAAAGGCTATGTGTTAAGCTTTTGATTTATCTGATAAACCCATCATATTATTGTTGTTCACACATTATATTGGTGTTCTGTCCAGACCTGTGTATTTAAGAATACATCGTGAATATACACGTTTCAACGGTTGTTGAAATAAAAGAAACCCCATTTCACAAAAAATGAAAGCATCCAATGAAATTCGTTTTCAAATATCCCACACATGATACCGTAAATCAGGAATTTAATGCGTCATGAAATTAATGCGAATTGTCGATTTTGCTGTAAAATGCGTATTTAAATTAATGCGATTTTTTTTAAATTCCAAAAATTACTTTTGCCATTTTTTATCTTGAAAAAATAACAAAAAATGTTGAATTAGTGTCTTATGACTTGTCCATAAACATGTAATAATCATACACTTCGGCACCACAAAGAAATTCGTTTGGTGCATATAAAGAATGTCCCGGGTCACTGTAAATCATTGTGTTTTAAACATGGCAATGTGGAAGTTTGTGATTAAAATTATTTTACTTATATCGCTAAATTTTCGACAATTTATGAAGAGATCAATAATATTTTATACCAGAACTAGAGAATTATCGTCATGAGTTCTAATAAATGACCCACAATTACAACTTCCGGTTCAGGGGAGATAAATAATTTTACATTGAACTTTTGGAAATCGGAAAATTAATGCGACAAGAAATTAATGCGATGAAACGGGCCTCGCATTTTTCGCATTAATTTCTTGCTCGCATTAATTTCTTGATTTACAGTATATTCGCAGATCTGAATCTCTAAATTCATTTGATCAACTTAATTCATTTTATACCTTAAAAACGGAATTTATTTTTTTAGTTTTCCAGTTTTCTTTAAATGTAAGTTATTTTAGTATCCTTTATTATTTCTGCAATTTTTTGCTGATTTTAATTTTGTTTTTGCAAGATTTTTAAATTCTCTTAATAATAATAATAATGCATTTAAGAATTTTATCTTTGAATTGCCAAGGTCTAGGGGATAATTTTAAGAGAAAAACGTTTTTCAATATTTGGCAACACTTGACTACAATATATATTGCTTACAGGACACGCATTTTACTTCTGAAAATCAAGCATCTGTTGAAAGGGAATGGGGGTTCTCTTGTATTTTCAATTCCTATAGGTCAAATGCTAGGGGAGTGGCTGTATTTTTCAAAAATAATTTTGAATTTAAGCTACTTAAATCAAATTGTGACAATGATAATCTAATTTTACTCGAACTTCTGGTTGATGAAAGGAAAATAACACTCGTAAACCTCTATGGACCAAATAAAGATACTCCCGCCTTTTATAAAATGGTTTTTGATAAAATTGTTGAATTCGAAAATACCGACTTTATAATCTGTGGCGATTTCAATCTTTGCTTAAATCCCGACCTAGACTCATTTAATTACATCAATATTAACAATCCAAATGCAAGACAGCTTGTGCTAGATTTCATTCAAGAAAATAATTGTATAGATGCTTTTCGAGAAAATAACCCAGATTTAAAACGTTATACTTGGAGAGAAGAAAAATCCAGTGAAACAAGCTAGATTAGATATGTTTATTCTAAGTGAAACTTATTCAACTAACAATTATACAACATTTATAAAATCTGGATATCGAACGGATCATTCTATAGTACAACTGCAAATAACATTTAATGACTACAAAAAGGGAAGGGGTTGTGGAAATTTAATAACTCCCTGTTACATGATAAACAATATATAGAAACAATTCAAATTCTTATCTCAGAAATAAAAAGACAATATGCACTTCCAGTTTATAATATAGACAATATTCTTAATATTTCAAACGAATCTATAGCCTTTTCGATTAATGATCAATTATTCTTAGAAACTTTATTAATGGAAATAAGGGGCAAAACCATCTCATATGCTAGTTTTAAAAAGAAGCAAAATGAAAAAACGGAAACAATTTTGATAAGTGAAATAAAACAACTCGAAGATCAATTAAATGATAATAATTTCAATAAGTTAGAGGAAAAAAAGGAAGTGTTACAAAATCTTAGAAAAGACAAAATTAAAAGTTCTTTGGTTAGATCGAGGGTTAAATGGATAATGGAGGGGGAAAAACCAACAAAGTATTTTTGCAGTCTAGAAACTAAAAATTTTCAAAATAAAATAATACCTAGAATAGAGAAAGAAAATGGAAACATTATAACAGATCAAAAAGACATCTTACAGGAAATAGAATATTTTTATAAAAACCTTTATTCGGAAAACTCAAACATAATAGACGTAGATTTAAATAATTATATTGGATCGTGTAATTTTAAAAAATTGAATAAAGTTGAATCTGATCGTTTGGAAGGGGTTATAAGTAATAGGGAAGCTTTTGAAACGTTGAAAAAATGAAAAATGACAAAAGTCCTGGGTCAGATGGGTTTACTGTAGAATTCTTTAAAATGTTTTGGAAAGATATTGGGGATTTTGTAGTAAGGTCTCTAAATTATGGTTATGAAAATGGGAAACTCTCAGTAACTCAGCGGGAAGGGATAATAACTTGTATACCAAAAGAGGGAAAACCAAAACATCTCTTAAAAAATTGGAGGCCAATTACACTCTTAAATACAGTTTATAAAATAGGGTCTGGAGTAATAGCAAATAGAATAAAACCGTTATTGGAAAACATTATTGGCATAGAACAAACTGGTTTCATTTCTGGGAGGTATATTGGGGAAAACACAAGGCTTATATATGATATAATGCAATATACGGAAGATAAAAATATTCCCGGTCAACTCCTATTAGTAGATTTCGAAAAAGCTTTTGATTCAATAAGTTGGTCATTTTTACATAAAGTCTTAAACCTATTTAATTTTGGTTCGTCTATACATAAATGGATTAACACATTTTATAAAGACATAAAGTCTGCAGTAACGCAGGGTGGACATTTAACTTCCTTTTTTGACATAAAAAGAGGTTGTAGGCAAGGGGACCCATTATCACCTTATCTTTTTCTATTATGCGTTGAAATTCTAGCTATAAAAATTCGAAACAACAAAGATATAAAGGGAATTAAAACTAATAATAAAGAAGTTAAAATATCGTTATTTGCTGATGACACAAGTCTTATTCTTGATGGCTCAGAACAATCTCTAAGACAAGCGCTTAATGAATTAAATCTTTTTGCGAAAATTTCGGGTCTTAAAATTAATTTAGAAAAAACACAGATAATTTGGATAGGTAGTAAGATATATAGTGATGTTAAATTATGTAGAGAATTTAATCAGCATTGGGGGGATACTAGGTTCACGTTACTTGGGATGATATTTGATGTTGACTTGCAAAAAATGCCTCATATAAACTTTGGTAAAAAAGTGAATAATATCAAATCACAGATAAATTTTTGGAAAAAACAAAAACTTACACCTATTGGGAAAATCACAATTATTAAAACTCTGCTCATTGCTCAGTTAAATCACCTATTTATTTCATTGCCAAATCCAAGCCAAAACTTTATTAATGAACTAAATACAATTTTTTATAACTTTATTTGGAATGGGGTTACTCATAGAATAAAAAAAGATGTTATTGTAAAAGAATATGAAGAAGGTGGTTTAAAAATGATCGATTTGATCCCATATATAAATGCTTTAAAAACAACTTGGATTAAAAAATATTGCATACAAAGGGTTCCTGGTGTAATATCTTAGAATGTTACATAGATACAGAGAGATTTTTTAGCGTAGGAAATGAATTTATCGTAAAGAACATGAAATACTTTAAAAATGACTTCTGGACAGATGTGTTTAAGGCTTGGATACTATTGACAAACAATATTAAAAAACTAAGAATATTCAAAAACGCAGCTGAAAGTTATCTTTGGTATAATAGTGATATTATTATTGGAAATAGTTGTATTTACATTAAGAAATTATACGAAAAAGGGGTAATATTTATCAATGATCTACTTGATACTGATGGGCAATTTTTAAGCCTGCAAGATTTTATTCGGAAATATAACTACAACATACATTATCTTCACTATACTGGAATAATTGAATCGGTAAAATATATGCTGAGAAAACACAATGAGTATTGTCTGTCTAAATCTGAAACTCCTTTCATTCCTAACAATCTTAAGATACTATTTAAAAATGAAAAAGGCTCGAGGGACATGTATAAAATCTTGAAGCAAAATAATATCTTACCTACTTCACGGCAAAAATGGCAAAGCATTTTTGATAATATTAATTTAACTGAAAATGATTGGAAACAAATATACAAAATAATTCACCTGACTACTCTAAATTCTAAAATACAATGGTTCCAATACAGAATAATCCATAATATAATTGCTACAAACTCTTTTTTGTTTAAAATAGGTATTAAAACAGAGGCTCTGTGTAGTTTTTGTAAACAGGAAAGTGAAACAGTTATTCATCTCTTTTGGGAATGCGACATAGTACAACAATTTTTAGAAGACTTAGAAAACTATTTTTTATCGAATGGTATTTTGTTAGATCTAACAAAAATGAGTTTAATTTTTGGATATTTCAGATCGTTTAATAGAGTTAAAAATTTTATCCTTATGCATGTAAAATATTACATTTATAAAACCCGTTGTACTGGTAAAAAACTGTCTCTTGAAAAGTTTAAATATATTTTAAAAGATGTATATTACATCGAAAAAGAAATAGCAATAGGCAAAAATAAGTTAGAAAATTTTCAAAGAGAATGGCAACACATTCACCGTATTGTTATATAGAACAAAAAGAACAATCTTGTATCATAATGTGAAAACCTCTCTCTCTCTCTCTCTCTCTCTCTCTCTCTCCTCTCTCTCTCTCTCTTCTCTCTCTCTCTCTCTCTAAAAACTATTCAATATATATGTTTATCAAAATATTTGTAATGTTGTATTATCGTCTTTTTGTGTTATGTATATATTGAATATGAAATAAAGAAAATAAATATAAAAAAAAAAAAAATAATGCATTATAGACAAAACCCGTTTTTATATCTCATTTATCTCAAAGTTTAAACACATTAAGCCAGGAATGCGTAAGGAAGCAATTCGTAGTTTTTGTTTAGACAACTTCCGTTGTATTTTAAATCTATAATTTAATACCTCGATTGATTTTTCACCTCTGTGACGATACAGTTTACATTTTAACGTGTTTCAATGCTGTATTTCTTGATAATATGGAATAACCGTTCAAATTATTAAAAAGTTTGTTTCAAACTGCTTTTCAAGGTAAATTAAAATATTGCTCATTATATGCAATGGCAGATATTGGAGGGAATGAAATTATTTTTCTGCATAATCATATTTTTATATTTTTCTTATAATTACATGATAGACAGAAAAAATAATTTTTCTGCATAAGTATAATTTTTTTTCTGTATTTATTATAATATTATAATAAGAAACACTTATTGTGACATTCTTAATAGTGTTTATGTTTTGGACGATTACTTCTTGCCTCCAACATTATCTTTGATAATGTAAATTTCAAACTTGGTGTTGCAATCAAAAACAAACATACTAATCCATGTCCGAATCATAATCCAGAAGCAAAGTAAAAACTTTGGAACTGACAAGTTAGGTTAGACACGTGAACTTCCACCAGGGAAGTGAGGCCGGATGCTCCGGAAGGGTAAGCACCTCCTGTTTAGCTAGCTACAACCGCCACGTGTGTAATCAAAATTGTGTGAAAGGAATATGGAACTATGAGACGTCAAATATATCCAGGGCAATCCTGGACACAGAGACATCAAACTTATCAACAATTCTGTGATGACGGTCATAAAACTTTTTAGAGCCTTGATAAGCCTAGGCTTGCAATATCCCAATAACATATGTTGATCATACCGTTATCATATCGTATTTTTTTTTACTTAAACGTTATACGCGCATTTACTTACCTCCAACAACTTAATATAAATGTTACTTTTTCCAATAAATATTTTTATCATTTTTGTTTATTTTTTTGTCAAAGATTAACAGTAGTTTGCCAAGATTTTTGTAACATGTTTTTGCAACGTAATAGTGTTGAAAACTACTTTTTGAACCTTCTTACACCTACCTAGACATGTACATCAGTCAGCTACAACGTGTATTTTCCTTTCATTTTCAAATTGAACTGCAGATGCTTACACTTCCGGAGCACACAGCCTCAATTCTGTGGTGGAAGTACACCTTTTTGATTAAATTTGCCAGTTGCAAAGTTTAAATTATATTTTCTTTGGGATTAAGATTTGGACATTGATATTTACGATTGATATTGATCCATATGTCATTTGATATAAATAACACACTTTTATAAGATAAAACTAAAACAGGTATTAAATAAATTATTTACTGCAAATTCACATTTTTTCAGATGGCATCGCACACCGTTCTCCTTTTGTCAGGCATCCTATTCTTGGTGGCTATCAGCATGACTGGTAAGTTTGATAAAGTAATCCATTGAGTTTTAACTTCACGGTTAGATGTGAACTCTTGACTGATAACAGGAACTAAAGACGTTTTACCAAGATATACAACTATTTACATTTTAAAAAAGAACCATAGCGATATGAATATTTTCTCGCTTCTGTAAAACATGGGAAATTCCTATTGCCAATTATAAGTCAACAACGGTTAAATTTGCTTTCTTATACTTATTTTGGCTTTTCCCTGTTTAGTTTATTTCAATTGTCAAAGTTCCCAAGCTAAATATTTTGATTTATAAATTAATAATACCAAACATATTCGTTGTTAAACTAAGCTTTATTTGTAATCCAGTTGACAGTATATTGAAAACCTATGGAACAACATTAAGTATATTGCAAGCACATGCTTACCAAAAGTTTTATAGTCGTTATTATTGTTAATAAGTTTGATGTCCTTGTATCCAAAATTACTCTGGATATATTTGCCGTCCCAATAGTTCCATGTTTCTTTCATTCTCTATTTTAATTGCACACGTGTCGGTTATAGCTAGCTAAATAGGAGATGCTTACCCTTTTCGAACACCTGGCATCACTTCCACGGTGGAAGTTCACGTGTTTGACTTAACATGCGAATTTAGATTTTTGTTTACTTTGTTCAAGGATAATGACTTGGTCGTAGACTGGTTTGTTTGTAATGGATTAATTTGAAGGTAAATCTAACACAAAGTAAAGTAAAAATTATTGAACACACTTTCGAAAAAACCATCAGGCACTTGCAAACATATATAGTAGTAATCTGAACTTTTTGTTGCCAAAATCTATAAAAATAAGAGCTTTTTCTATTATTTCATAGGTATTTTTTTATGTAATTGATAGCATCAATAATATAAAATGTTCAGTGTTGTAGCAATCAGAAAGAGAAAATCCGAGAAATACCTAATGTGAGATAAATTATTGAATTTTAGAGTCTGCAACAACTGCAAATACTGGACCATCTGTCGCTATTCAGACTATCAAGACTACCAAGTTAGGGCCTAACCCTAAGACGACTGTTTCACCTGGCCCTAGTTCTGGAACTAGAACAACCAGCTCTGGCTCAAATGGTAGTGGAAATGACGGATCTAAATCTGGCAAAAACAGTGCTGAAAGCTGCTGTGGAAATCTCACACTTTTTATAATTTTATGCATATGTGTAGCGTTGATAAAAAATATATAACAATTTAAAACTTCAAATCACGGATGACATTTAAATAATAAAGATCAATATGTTGAGAAATTAAGGGCGATAATTCATATGGTCAAATTGAGGGAGATATAACATTGTGATAAATTGAGGACGATGACAAATTGAGGGCGATATTTCATTGTTCATAGTAATGAATTGTGAGATATTTTTCATTGTTATAGTGAGAAATTGAGGGCAATATTGCATTGTTTATGATGAGAAATTATATGACCAGTCTCTCTCTGTGATAAGATTTCTCTGATATAATGTTCGCGTGTACAACTTGTCCATAAATAAAAACCATGGCTATCTGATAGAGTGATGTAATTTAAATTTAGTTTAAATGATTCATATGGATTTGTATAATTGTTTGTTTTATTTATTGCCAATTGATACGCTATGGTAAAGCTTGTTTCCACTACGAGAACTTTCTACAACAAAGCAGACTGCTTGTAAATACATTCTTGACCCAGCGATTAGGCTTATCAAGGCCCTCAAAAAGTTTTATGACCGTCATCATATTGTTGATAAGTTTGATGATTCTGTTTCCAGAATTGTCCTGGATATATTTGACGTCTAACAACTTTGATTACACGCATGGTGGGTGTAACTAGCTTAACAAGAGGTGCTTACTCCTCCGGAGCACCCGTCCTCACTTCCCTGGTAGAAAATCATGTGTCTATCCTAACTTATCGAATCCAAACTACTTTACTTTGCTTCTGGATTGTGATTCGGACATGGATAAGTATGTTTGTTGTTTGATATAACATAGATTAATTTTCAATCAGAATCATAAGAAGCATTTCTCGTTTGAATGTTTACAATGAACATTTCATAACCGTATTTTGTTTAAGATTTTGAAACATTCATTATAAATAAAAACCACCTTGCTTCATGTTTTATGTATTATATAGCACATAGATTAGGTTATAAGTCAAGAATTAACTAATGACAATTGTTAGACAATTGTTAGACGATATTAAATGGTGTCAATTCATCAATGAAATGGTTCCATTTTAGACCACAGTTCATTATATTTATACCCAGCCAATCACCAAGACACAGGTCTAGGGCAAAGAAAACCTTTTCTCGTGTGACAGGTGTAGCTAGCTAAACAGAGGGAGCTTAACCTTTGGAGCACCTGACCTCATTTCTCTGGTGGAAGTTCACTTATCTAACCTAACTTGTAAGTTTCAAAGTTTTTAATTTGCTTCTGAATTTGTGATTCGGACATGGGTCAGTATTTTTGGTTTTTGATTCTCAATTTGGATCTAATGAGATCAAACCCACAGTAGTGTAAGGTTGTCGATATTAAAGCAGTTGCTTAATCCATTACACCGCACGGCCATGATGATCCGAGTCTAATAACTGAAAGTTGATTAGGTCAAATAGAGAATCTTTTAAAATAGCTTACTTATTCTGCAATGAACGCTGAAACCACTAACATCATACGTCTCTGCAATCATTTGGATCATAAATGTATTTGTATTATAAATTTATATCTTATCAAGGCCTTCGAAATGTTTTATGGTCGTCATCACAATATTGTTATTTCGTATGATGGATCTGTAACCAAGATAATTCTGAACATATTTGACGTCCCGTTCATTGTCTATTTTTTAATATAGTTAGTTAAATATGGTAATTACTCATCCGTTACACCCCTCCTCAATTCAATTTGTTTCACAATTATACGTTATGGTAGAACTGTAAACAACAAAGCAAACTGATGTAAAGCCTAAAACAGTAATTGCCAGAAGATGTTATCTGCGGAATCTGAATGTTGCATTGCCGTCATCACACTGTTGTTGATAAGTATGCTACTTGACTTTCCATAGTTCCAAGTTTCTTACATTTCATGATTTTGATTACATAGGTGGCGAGTGTAGCTAGCTAACCAGCAACACCCTGCCTCAATATCATAGTGGAAGTTCACGTGGTTTAACTAAATTTGCCAGTTTACAAAGTTATTTGGACATGGATTAGTATGTTTATATTTGACATTTGCCAGATGCACAGACATCATTGACACAGTTCCATACACTGGATTTAGACAGCCAAAAATATTTTCGACTTCCCAATGTTCAGCGGATAAAGCCAACTAGTAAACTTTGATGGCAACTTTATTGTCAAGGATCTGACACGCATTTGGTATCTCGCTTTAGCGCTAGTTCCAACTGGCTGCATAAATAAAGTAAATAAGTAAATGTCTCTTTCAGCATATGGAAATTTTCAAGCTATTGTCATTGACCATCATTAAAAGTTTTTTGACAATATCCTCACACCATACTTCTAATCTGGGTCTTCTATACACATAATTTGTCTCGTTATATCTAGAATCGAGTCCATACTTAGGAAGCCTATCCATTGATGTTTATAATATATTTCGTATTATTGTCAGAAATATACTATAATTGTCTAAATTTCCTGCAAGTTAAAATTTGAAATTTCTCAAAAACTAAGGTATACTCCCTCATGCAAAGTATTTCCTTAGCTTAATTTGGTAAAATATATTTTTGTCCTTTTAATTTGGTAGCTTTTCAGCATCTTCAAAATAATTTTGGTTTCATAATTTTGGTCCAAGCACTACTGATGAGGAATTGTATTCCGAAACGGCCGTCTACTGCTGTAAAATTAAAACTGGTATAATATGTAATACTATTCTTCCACGTGAAAGCAAAGCATATATGCTTTTGCATACATACGTTTTGCATGCTATGTAATGTTACATATGAAAGCCAACATCACCGCATGATCCGGGCTTTAGATGTAAGCAAACCTCGCCGCATGATCCGGATTTCAGATGTAAGCAAACATCATCGCATGATTCGGGCTTTAGATGTAAGCAAATCTCGCCGCATGATCCGGATTTCAGATGTAAGCAAACATCACCGCATGATTCGGGCTTTAGATGTAAGCAAATCTCGCCGCATGATCTAGGCTTTAGACAGAATGGAAATGTTAGGTGTATCTATCTAGAAAGGAAGCGCTAAATCTTCTGGAGCATCCCACCTTGTTTCTCCTGTGTGAATACGCCAGTTTTTAAAAGTACATATCAATGCAACATGTTAATGATTGCAGTGTATTTTTGTAATGTTAGTTACTTTCCATTCCAAATGTATTTACTATTATCCCACCTCAGATAAAAAAAATCCTTTATTCCCATTGGCCTCACTTCCCTGGTGGAAGTTCACGTGTATAACCTAACATGTCAGTTCCAAAGTTTTTACTTTGCTTCTGGATTGTGATTCGGATATAGACTAGTATGTTTGTTTTTGATTAGTAACCTAATATAGGGTTATATTTGGCTCCCCTACCCCCTCCCCCCAAAAAAAAGGTCAGTAGTGATTACGCCTCCTATAGCCTGTATAAACAGTGGCGTCATCAAAGCGTGTTTCTGCAGATATATTATGTTTTGACATTTTTAAGATCAAGAACTTCGGTAAGATAAATCCGTTACATAGTAATTACCTATAGTGACCTAATATGGTAATATATAGATTATTGAAATTCATATTAATACTATTAATAAATTTGTGTAGCAAATAAATTTTTAGTAATTTGTTACAAAATAAATACATAATACATAAAAACGATTTCCGACTTTGGTTTCCAGATCACAAATGTCATTAAATTTAAACTCTAGAAATGAAAAAATACCTTTCTGATTTTATTTAAACAACACTTTAAAATAGCAATATTATTTCTGAAAACGAATCAAATATAAGTGTAGAACTTTTGAAAAAATAAAAATAGGGTATAAACAATTGCCTTCGGTTTATTAACGACACATTTGAACTAAAATTAATATTATTTAAGTGACATATAATGTACTTTCTATCTATACTGGTTATATACTACATATCAAAATATGTTATGATCTTTATTGAATTTAATATCCGGACAATTTTATCAAATTTAAACTGAGTTTACTTTGGATTACCGTACATCATAATAGTGCTTTAACACTTTCAAACAATCAGAATTGCATTAAGATTAAACGGCAATTGGTTTTATTTAGCTCACGGGATTGTAATGTCATTTAGTTTTTTAGGCGAGTTGAAATAAAAAACCAACATATTGATCCATGTCCGAATTACATCCCACAAGCAAAGTAAAAACTTTGGAACTGACAATTCAGGTTAGGCCCGTGAAGGGAAGTGAGCCCAAATGCTCCGGAAGGGTAAGCACTTCCTGTTTAGTTAGCTACACTCACCAAGTTTGTAATCAAAATTGTATGAAAGGAACATGGGATATCAAATATATCTAGGGCAATCCTGGACACAAATACATCAAACGTATCAACAATACTGTAATGACGGTCATAAAAAATTTTTAAGGGCCTTAATAAACCTAGGCTTGCAATATCCCTGAGTCAATAATTTATTTGCAAGCAGTCTGTTTCGTTGTACAAAGTCATCGTGGAGGGAACAAACTCAACCACAGCGTATTAATTGGAAAACAAATACACCATAAGCAGGAGATCCAGGCATATTGCTGCATAGAAAAGGAAGTTGACAATAGACAAAGGCAAAGTCTGAATATTAACAAAACTTTCGAAAATAGTGCTTAAACTGAAATTTGTCTGCAAATTTAAATAATTTCTGCTCTATTTTCTGATGTCAGTGGAATCAAAGGACTGAACGTTTATAACATGCCCATGGAGAGGACGCCATTCACACTAAGTTTAATTTTTCTTCATTTTCTTGCTAAAAGGAATTTAAAAAATAACAATTTAAAATGGTACAATTAGAATTGGAGATTTTTACAACACACCAAATAGAACTAAAATACGCACATAAAGATTTCAATTGATCTATCACTAACACATATTGAAAAAAAAGTTTTTCTACAGTGTGAAAACGTGTTGATATATTAGTCATCTACAGTTGAAATGTGTTAGTTGCTATATATTTGGATTTATATCAAATAGATTATGCGAACATCATCAAAGTACACAAGTTGATTTGTATTACAGTTTAGTAACTGGAAATGAAATTTGATAATAAAGTTAAGAACAATTTTAGGGAATGTTTATAACGAATATAAATGGAACATACTTATTAAAACTTAGTTTAGATCACTACAATCGTTTTAATCTTATATAAGAAGGTACATTCAAACCATCAGTACTTTATGTAACTATAGAAACATTTCAACTTTACTGGTGTAATCAAACAATTTTTATCCAATAAATCAATCAAAATACCGTATACGTAATAAATAAACGAAGTCAAATAATGTATACTAGAAACCCTATGCAATTCAGCAATTTTTTACTGCTAACACTATCCATAAATTTAACAATACAATATATTTAATAAGCTTCTTAAGTTTCTCTTTGATTTTCGACAGGAGAGTTTTTATTTCAAATTAATATGACAAAACCATAGTACATAATTTTCAGGTTAAGAGTTTTTTTTTTTTTTTTTGAAAGTGTATTTCGACCTTTTTTTAAATAAAAAACACGATTCCACATAGTTCGTCCTGATAAAAGTATGTACGATGTGTTGGATGTACAAAAACGAAACGTCAGTTCAAAAAAGTTGAATCAGCCAATGAAAACTGTTTATCAATTTTCCATATATTATATATTTTGAAATCTGACTTAGTTATTTCAATTTTCAATTTTCATTGCTTTTCTCAAGGTGAGTTTCTTTTATGTAGTTCTATTATTTGTTTTTTGTTGTTTTAATTTTGTATTCTTTAAATACACTACCATGCACTTTTAAAGTTAGAAATTTTAATCAACACAAATTATTTTGTACTAAATCTGCCACATAAAATGGATAAAATACAAAACTGTTTTCCGTTGCACGTCCTTCGTGCTTTGTTTGCATTTTATCACCAATATATATTCAATGGCAGTTTCTGAAACAGATATTGTCATATCTAAGTACGCACTACGTTTATTATTCCATATGTGTAGGAGTATAGTTGTCATTGCTAAAGCGGCGTCACTCATTTATTGCATATTCCTATAGCCGTGATGTAAATCGTTGGTTGTTTCAGTCATTGGAAATGCAAGTGATTAAGCATAGTGTTTTAAATTCATATCAGGATAAAAACTCTGAAACAAGTCCTAACATTGTACGAGGAATTGCGTTCATATTTAAAAGTGAAGCGGCCATTAATATTGCATCAGATGCATTTTTGTAAGTTAAAAAATTTGCAAACGTATAAAATTATCATATATAGTATAATTTCATGGCATTTTTCAGATGGCATCGAGCGCTGTTCTCCTGTTGTCAGGTATCTTATTTTTGGTAGCGATTAGCATGACTGGTAAGTGATAAGTAATCTAATGAATCGTAGATTCGATGAATTTTGACTACTTTTACAAAATGATTTCTTTTGAACAAGATTTAAAATTAACTTCATAAAAAACATATTGATCAAATCATATTTAAAAGCAAAGTAAAACTTGGATATGTATTTAATTATACGAATTTCAACTTGAGAAGCGCGACTAGGTTGTCTGGAAGGGTGAACCGTTTAGCTAGCCACATCCGCCACGTGTGAAACTAAAATTCGGAATAAAAAGATGATAACAATATGATACTTACAATATATCTAGGATAATGAATACTTTCAGGCATCGCTTAAATGCCGAGCTTAAAATCGATAGTTATTTAAAGTCGTAAAACCCTTTTGGCTATTTTGTACAGGCAGTGGTCGGTTTTTCTTTTCGTTGTCAGATTTTTATTTGCTTTGGTATTTCCATTTAAAAAGGTCACAAATATGTTAAAGCATTCGTTAAAAATGCAATAATTGTCAGAAAATGGCATTTAAAAATGACCAGTAAAACTGTATCCAATTACATATCATAACAGTGTTATTTTTACAGCACTAGAACTGGTTGGTGGTTTTGGAATAGGTCAAATAATCAGTAGTGTTTAGACCAAAATTGCGAAACCAAAATTTGTCAAGAGGTTAAAATTATATCCAAAATACCAAAATACCAAAATATATCACCAACAGCTAGATAAGGAAATGCCTCGTATGAGGAAGAATACCTTAGTTTTTGAGGAATTTAAATAGCAGCATATTTAAACAATAGTATCCAAGGAGTATAAGAAAAGACAATATTTGACTATCCAACATCATGTTGACATACGACTTTTCAACATCATACAGTTAACATTATTCGTAAACATATGTTTGTTGATCACCTTGTATTAAGTATAAATTATAAAGTTTGTTTTCAAAATGGACAAGAAAGTAATTAATATCAATAAAATATACGAGGGCCGTTCAAAAAGTCTTGTCCTTCATAATAAAAACACAAATTAAGACGTTTTATTTATGATATTAAGACCCTGGATCCATTTTCTAAATACATTCGCATTTTCTTTTTTGGATATACCATTGAGAAACTGATGAATTGCTGAACCTATCGATGAGCGAGATCTGTATCGACGACCAGAAAGGTGTTTCTTAAGTTTAGAAAAGAGATAAAAGTCACACGGTGAAAGATTAGGTGAATAAGGTGGATGAGGTAAAACAACAACACGTTCCTTGTACAAAAATTCAGTCACCAACTTAAATTTGTGAGCAGGAGCATTGTCATGGAGTAACCGAATATCTCGAATTCCTGACTTTGGTCTTTTCTTTTCATAATTTTTCTTTCATTTTCTTAAGAATTTTATTTTTATAAATGTTTTCCGTGATACCTTTGCCTTAAAGGATGGGAATTTGGGCAACTATGTCGTTACTTTTGAAAAATATAGCATAAAGAACTTTCTTTGTGCGTTGAGTGCGCCTTGCAATTTCAGGTCGTTTTCCTTTTCTGGTTAGCCATATTTTATTATTTATCTTTTTATGTGGCTTAAAGTAATATACCCGTGTTTCGTCACCTGTAACTATATCAACCAGACGCCTGCTGTTACATTTACCATATATTTTCAGCAGATTTTTCAGTTTTTATCTGAGAATGAAATGTACGGCCCCCATTGATAAACCAACGACTTCAGCTATCTGTTTAACAGTCAACCTTCCATCCCTATTGACCAGTTTTTGAATTTCTGTAATGTTTTCTTTGGTGCATGCTGTTTTTGGTCCTCCAGAACGGGCCTTATCAGAAATGTCGTTAACACCATTTTTAAATTTACGTATCTAGCGTGAGATGGACCTATATGACAGCTTTTGCTCACCAAAAACATCTTGCATTTCAACGAATGTTTGTTTGGGCGATTTAACGAGTTTTGCACAGGCTTTCATGAAGCTTCCCATTTCAATATTGTTTTTACCTGTCATGTCCGTCATTTTCCAAGCAGTGTAACGAGTGTTATGTTGAAAATATGGCAAGAAAACTAATTCTTTTGCATATAAAAATGTTCCACGTGTTTGGGAATGAACTCAGTCACCCGTGACAAGTGACAATATAATAAATTACGGTGTTTTATTTACGGTTTACAGGAAGGGACAAGACTTTTTGAACGACCCTCGTAAACGATTACAAAAAAATAATTCTAAAGCTATGCCAAAATTAACACACTATTGAATTTTAGAGTCTGCAACTCAAGCACCTATAACTCAAGGACCTGCAACTCAAGCACCTGCAACTCAAGCACCTGCAACTCAAGCACCTGCAAATTCAGCATCTGTAACTCAAGCACCTGTTGAATCTACATCTACAGCAAACACTGGGGCTGGCTCTGGAAAAAATGAAGGTTCTACAAGCTCTCTGAGATATCTGACACTTTTCATAATGTTATGCATTAGTTTAGTATTGATGCAACATGTATAACATAAAAAAGTCAAATTAATGGTGACGTGAAATAACATAAGGGCAATGTTACGTTGTTTTGTTTTGGACGAAAAATTGTATGATCAGTTGTTTCTGTGATGTAATTTCTCCGATACAATGTTTACTTGTACCATGTGAAAGAAACTTTTTATGCAAAAATTATAGACATTCGACAGTACATTGTACAAAAATCCAATTTGCTTTTGATTGTTTTTAATAACAGTAGCATGATTTATTGTAATATCAAAATCATAGGAATGTATTTACTTAAATCATTAAAAGGAATATGTAATAACTATATTGAAGAATGTTTTCAACCATTTCAAATAAAATTCACCTTGTTAATTGTTTTTGTGTTGTGTTATTATCTTCCGAAATTGTAAAATTGACACTTGTATTAAAGATTGGACGTATAAAACATAATTTAACTAACGCCAGTTGTTGGCCGATATTCAGACGCAGTTAACATCTTGACACTAAGGCAGCTCACTTGGTATGTACTCGCTATGAATGTAAACACTCGAACCACTGCTGAATATGACAAGACTTTAAAAAGGACCCTGTTTCTATCGGCAAGCACCCAGTCTTTAGAAATGATAGTCATATTTTCTTTGGAAGAGACCTTACTGATGTACCGTTTAAAGTACAAGTTGTTTACTTAAGAACCCTGACGAGGTTATGTTCAATGTGCGAGGTTATGCGAAAATGTATACCAAAATTCAAGTATAAAATTTTTATCATAAATTCGGGAACTTTAAATATGCAACGAATTAAGTCGCTTAGAGATAAGTTTATTCGGATATTGCAAGCTTAACATTATCAAGGCTCTCAATAATATTTATGGCCGTCACCACCATATTGTTTATAATGCAAAACAAACACACCAATCGAAAACAAACATACTAATCCATGTCAAAATCAAAATCCCGAATCAAAGTACAACTTTGAATTTGAAAAAAAAGTCAAACACGTAAATGTCTAAAAGGGAATTAAGACCGTTTGCTCCAAAAGGTCTAAGTACCTCTTGCTTAGCTAACTTCACCGCCACTGTGCAATACAAGTTGAGTATAGGAACATGGATCTATTGAACATCAAATATATCCAGGGCAATCCTGGACACAGATACATCATAATTGTTAAAAGTACTGCGATAAAACTTTTTGAGGGCCCTGATGACCCTGGGTTTGCAATTATTCTGGGTCAACATTTACATTGTAGGCAGTTTGCTCCGTTGTATAAAGTTTTCATATTGTGGACAAGCTTTACCGTAACGGATCTATTTGTGCAAAGATACACCATTAGCAGGCTAAGCAAGTATAGAAAAGAAAAGTTGAAAATAGAAAATGTGTAGTCATGACGTTTGTCAATATCCCATGCCCAAATCAAAAACTCAAAGCAAAGTAAAAACTTTAAAGCTAAAACATTAGGTGGTTTAACATATGAACTGCCACCAGGCAAGGAAGGCCTGATGCTCCGGAAGAGTAAACAACTCTTGTTTAGATAGCTACACCCGCAAAGTGTGTAATCAAAATTGAAAATCAAAGGAACATGGAACTATGGGACGCCAAATACATCCAGGTAATTTTGGACACAGACATCGTACGTATTAGTGCTATTTTGGTGACAGCCGTAAAACATTTTGAGGGTCGTGATAAGACTAGGCAAGCAATAAGTTATTTGTAAGCAGTTCTTCGTCATATAAAGTTATCATAGTTCGAACAAACTCTACCATAGCGTATTAATTTAGAAACAAATATACCATCAGCACGAGACGCGAGTATATTGATGTATAGAAAGGCAAATTTACAATGTAAAAATTGAAATCATCACCTTTGTCATACATACAAGATAAAATCAAAATTGTAAAGAACAGTTATTTTGCCTTCTGAAGAAGCCACATATATATGTATATATATATATACATATACAGAAGTGGTCTGTCAAACGGTTGACTACTAACTAAGGAGTAAGTGCCGAATCAGCAGCTTTTCGGGGACACTTATTGGCTATCTATACATCGAGCACTCGCCAACGGTACTTCAACTTAAGGCTCAAATGTAGAATGTAAAATTAAAAACTTATGCCTTTGCATCAATTTTATTGTTTCTAAAGTCTATGTGTTTTACGATCCACAACCTAATTAAAAGAATATCACCTCTATGAGTGTAAAATATGTTTTTCTGAACAAGAGTTTTGACATGAATCCGCAAACCTCATCTGGAATTATTTACTCAACACGAGTGTTCATAAAAACATTAACACAAATAGCAATGTATGATTCATTTTCTCACTGCACTTTAGGGAAAAAAATACTTTCTCAATTTATTGCACACCGAAATGTAGAAATTACTGTGTAAAAAATGTTAAATATTTTTTCACGGAACGTAATATGTATATACATAATAATTGTCGACTACGGAAAGACAAAATGCCAACCCCGGGTTCAGAAAACGGGATATACTTACAAACGTAAAACAAAAACAACACGTATAGGAAAACAATACGGACCTGTCCACTTGAACTTTAATTTTATTATTTATCATGGACCAGAGAATAACTTTATAGGAAATCAAAGTTAGTGTTTTTTGTCGACACGTTTTGAAACAAGAATTCAAATACGTATCCGTATATAGAATCAATGATCGTAAGTTTTAGGCAATAACAGAAATATTAACCAGGTTGTGCATTGTGTATGCATTAATTGCGGTTCTTAAACTGTCCATGTTTTTGGAAGATCATCGTGTATGAATAAATGGAAGGAAAAGCGGACAAGTCAAGTGTTGTCATTGAAATATTTATTACAATGTATGTCATTTAATAGACTATCCGTTTCTTGTGTACATGATAAGTCAGCGCGTAATAAATTCAAAATAACTTTTTAAAACGTGTTTGAATTATCAAATATTATCACATAATGAACACTCCCCAGCTAGACATGCCTTTCAAGTAAAATAAATCAAAAATAAACATACTAATCCATGTGTAAATCACACGTCTAAAGCAAAGTAAAATCCTTGGAACATGCAAATTTAGAAAATCCCGTGACTCTTTACTAGTTACGTGCGGTCGGATGCTCCGGAAGGATAGGACCTCCTGTTTAGCTTGTTAAGTACACTAAACAAAACATCAAAACACTGTTTACACTCGAGAATTAACTTGTATAACATATTTCACGTGGCAGGTATAGCTAGCTAAACAGGAGGATCTTACCCTTCCACAGCACCCGGCCTAACTTACCTGGTGGAGGTTAACGTGTTTAACCTAATTTATCAGTTTCAAAGTTTTTACTCTGGTTCTGGATTCTGATTAGGACATGGATTGGTATGTTTGTTTTAATAAACATATTTTTTCTGTAAATTGATGATTATGATAATATCCTCCTATTCTGAACCAGAAAATGTACTTTTTTGGCCCCTGACTTTACAAATATTTATCCAGGATTAGCGTCCTCGTTTTCACATTACCGCATCAAATTCCATAGCAATCGTTGATTTGATTAATTGAATTGAGTTATGTCCAAGTCAAGTTTCAAATACAGTGAAACATACCATAAACGCCACTTCACTATAAGGGCCACTTGCTTATGATTTTTTCTTTTTGCTCCTTATTCATGTTATTTGAGCCTGTATATAGAGATCACCTGGTAATTAAGACCACTTTCACTGGTTCCCCTCGGTGATCTGATTCTAACACTATACCAAAAAGTAACCAGCTTAATATGAAGTTGCGGCATGTTTTACCTTGGCTAAGCTTTCTCGGCAAAAACCCGGGAACCCGAGTCATGCCTACCGTACTACGGAACATTGTTATTTAATGTCATAAAGACCCGATGTTTTATTTCTTAAAACAGAATACATGGCGAAAAAACAGTTCCAACCTTTTTTAAGTCTTAGTAACAACTGCTCACAATTCGTACCCTTACCTCCAACCGAACTTCAGTCAGGTCGGTTCGGTCTACCAACTGAACTTCCTTAATAGTATCTGATAGCAAAAGGAAATTAACTCATTCTAGAAGCTTATGTAATATTAAAAAATAGTATTTAAAGATTTCATTTCTCGGAACTCGTTATCTATTACAGCATAAATCAAGGATTTACTTAAGCATAAAATAAATATTAGTTCAAATTTTTATTTTATAAGTTCTGCTATATATTTAGTTATTTAGTTTGTGGCTGGCTTAATGTGAAGGAAAAATATATAAATACAAAGGAAAAAGAAAAGTAAATTAAAAGTAAGTATAATAAAAATATGATGATGATGATGATGATGACGATAATGATAAGGAGGAGGAGGAGGAGGATTTTGCTTAGTAGTTTGCTTTCCGTAACCTTACTTAGTTCTCATTGACAAAAAAGAAAGTACTTTAGACTTAGTAACAGCGAGGTGTAAGTGTTGCTAAGTAAATGTGTAACGTACCTGTCAACAGCCAAGTACACACGCACTTCAAAAAAGCTAAGAGAACAGAAACGTACAAATTTTACCAAGTACAAAAACAAATTGACTAATACATAAGACACATAAAGGGACCACACATGATAGAAATATCTGGCTGGTGTAGCTAGCTAAACAAAAAGTGCTTACCCTTTCGGAGCACCCGGCCTCACTTCCCTGGTGAAAGTTCACGTGCCTAACCTAAGTTGTCAGTTCCAAAGTTTTTACTTTACTTCTGGGTTGTGATTCGGACATCTATTAGGATGTTTGTTTTTGATTAGATGTGATCTTAATATCAAGATTAATATCAAATAATATCTAAGGGCGTGGTTTTCATTGATGACATTTACGTGACTATGTTAATTACAAGCACACATTCACTTAGAAGGTAAATTTACCTGAATTTTATATAGCACGTGAATTTTCAATTCAAACATATTAATCCATGTCCAAAAACAATCAAGAAGCTAAGTAAAAATATTGAAATTGACAAGTTAGGTGAGACACGTGAACTTCCACCGGGAAGGGTAAAAACCTCCTGTTTAGCTAGCTACACACCCGTCACGTGTGTAATGTAAAAAAAAAAATCTAATATTATACCTAAGGGTGTGATTATCATGAGTGACAATCACGTGACTGTTTATCACAAGCACACACTCACTTGGATGGTAAATTTACTTTAGTTTTATATAGCACGTGAATTTTTTAAAAAAAAACATACTTATTTATGTCCAAAAACCCAGAAGCTAAGTAAAAACTTTGAAAACTTTGAAACTGAAAAGTTTGGTTAGATACATGAAAGGAAAGCTAGCTACACCCGTCACGTGTGTAATGTAAAATAATAAATATATAACCTGTAGCATGTATATGTACATTAAGTTTTCTTACCAAAGGACTAAGTTCAACTCCTCGAAGTTTTTGCAACCACCTCCACAATGTTTCGATCAAGTAGATATCTGTGTTGATCAAAATATGATCTCATCATATTGTCCAGACGAAGTATTTGAAAAAACGAAGTTGAGTCGAATGCTATCCTTCAAACCCACCGGAACTCGAACCCGTCATTCCACATGAGGAGCCAGCATTCTATCAACTGAGATACCATAGTGATACACTAAAACCTGCCTATAAAGGCCACCTATGGGAACCAGTAAAAGTGACCTTAATGGGAAGATGGCCTTCATATACAGGTTCAAATAATATGAATGAAGAGCAATCGGTATACAATTCTATTGATTTTTCAGCAGGTGATCCTTTCACACAGGTGGCCTTTTTTAGCAGGTTGGACTGTATTTTATAACAAGAAATTATAAACTTTCTTAGGCATTTTTAATATCATACCATGTCCGGGTTTGAACCCGAATTTCAAGGAGCATGCACTGTACCTGACCTATCGAATCCTATTGCAAGAGAAAATGAACTTAATTTTAGTGATTTATATAATATCAAAAATGGTGTTTTAAGTTAAGTTTTCATTTCTCGGAATATGTTATCTATAAGTTAAGACATAAATCATTTTTGGAGATTTGCGCACATGGGAATATAGGTTAAGATTTAGCGTATATACATATGTAAGTATACATAAATTATCCATTTCTCTTGCGGTTGATTTATTTGAAAGAAAAAGTACATAAATACAGGGGGAAAATAGAACATCAATCAAAAGTGAGTATAATAATAATTATAATAACAATAATAATAATATTAGTAATAAAATTAACAAATTTTCGAAACCTTTTTTATTTTCATCACCAAAAATTGTAGAAAGTAATTTCGTAATGTTATTCGTAATGAAAAATGCGTACTTGGCAACAGCAAGGTATAAGTTTTTCCCAGTTAATGCATGATGTACCTGTAAAAAACGAAGTACATACACAGTAACATGTCAACAAAAGTAAAGTCAAACAGCATTGATATGTCCTTTTGACCTTTCATTAGGAATATTCATAAAAAATAATCGATCAAATTTTAGTGGTAGTGTAAGGATTCGTAGTCGATACATAACCATGTATTTTTCAAATGGCGTGGCCGAAATAAACACATGTGTTCCCTATACATAAATGTACTTGTCCATAATGAATATTGAAATTAAAGGTAAAATGAACATGTCATTGGAGTTTGCGTATACATCGTAACACAAGTGTTACAGGATGTACCATATATACTTTGCAACAGCGTAGTTTGAGAGAAAACAGATTCATAAAAGTAATTAAAACAGGACAATAAGACAAAAAAAAAAACAAAAAAAAAAAACAGATTTGACTACAGTTTATTGAACTCCTGACTTAAATTTGGCTCTGATTTTTTTAAAAAAGAGTATTTAAGAACGTTTTTATAGTACAGTTTCAAGTTACCTGTGTCATTTTTAAAATGTTTGTTAAAATAATTACACCATATACATATGTGCTGATAAACATTTGACATTTAGTCTTCATTCTGGTATTTAGGATCAATGAAAATTATTTCTTCACCTAAAACAAATGATAGATGGGATCTGAGTTATTGATAAAAAATATCATGACGTCCAGCCACAATTTAGCGTGTTTCAAAATATTTGTCTCATTTTAAGTTTGTCAAAAATAGTGACACCAAACACCTCAATGGAAAAATCATTAATTGATTTTCAAGTTTAATTCAGTGAAATTTCTTTATGCATCTAAGATAATATTTTTAAAAGGAAAAAATAAAGTTTGAAATATCAGTGTTTACATCAGTGTCGGATAATGTCGTCCTTTTCTTTTCGTCAAAATTTCAGAGAGCCAAAGAAACTCAAATAATGCGATTCAAGGCTCCACATCTGTTCTTTATAACCACAGAACATGCTAAATTTTAAACTTTGAGACCATAAGACCTTACGTTGCAAGTCGTCTTTTTGCATCCTATTAAGGGCATTGGAAAAGGTATCAGTTTCTGTAACTTCGCTTTTGAAATAATTAGTGAAGTTTCCGTTGAAGAAAAACAATTTTGACCAAGATTAAAATCAAATGGACCTGTATTCATTGGTCAAAGAATACTAGCCACATACAGAATTAGTATTTCAACTATATTTTACAGATGATTTCCAAAACCATTTTTGCCTTATTCCTGACGACAGTTGTCCAAACAAGTAAGTATCACTATACTTACACGAACCTAGAGAAATTGTAGCATCGGAGCACCCGGTCTTACTTCCGTGACGGAAGTTCACATGTTTAACCTGACTTAAGTTTTTACTTTGCTTCTGGATTGTGATTTGGACATTGATTGTTATGTTTGTTTTTTGATTGTATCATTGTGTTATCATACCTTCCGACATTCTCGTTATACGGAAAATTTGCGATATTGAGCTTGAACTGGAAAAGCTGATGCATTGTCATTTCCTTTAAAATGACGAGTAGGAAGCCTATGCTTATTTTCCTTAATTAATCTGGATTTCATTTTTTCAACCAATTTTTCTGTAGCATTCAATATGAAAGTAAAGTGAAAAATGTTAACCCCTGAGTTTTATTATATTTGTTTTATTACACATAATATCTATACTCAATTTGTGAGCACTGAATTTTGATTGGTATTGGTATCTAACACGATAATGCTACCCTGGAACACGCAAAATGCTCATTTAGAAAGTGGATTTTGATCAACAGAATATGATTTAAATGAACGTTTATTCTTACAGTTTAAATATAAACAAAAAGTCATACAAATACATAATTACAACAGAAATACCTAAAGTTATAGTATATTCAAATTTGCACTTAATCCCTAAAAATATATTATCAATGTTTTTTTATTTCAGATATTACTATGTCAACGGATCTATTTGCTGGTTTTGGTGTAGTTGTTGGTACAACTCAAAGCCCTACTACCGTCGGTGGTATTCCTGGAGGTTCAGGTGGTGACGTTACTACAGTGTTTGACACTGTTGGACAAGCAAATGGTGGTGGTGGACAAACAAGTAGAAATGGTGGAAATGGTGGAAATGGACAAAACGACAATGGACGTTACAACACTGCCACAATGTCTTTTGGAAATATAAACGTTTTACTCCTTTTTACAACATTTGCAATATTCGCAAAATACTTGTGACAAATTAATTTTTCCACCAATCAACACTTTTTCAAAAGAATCACCAATCAGTATCTCCAATGCAAATTATTTGAGAAAAACTTTTATTTTGTGGTTTTTTATTTTGCTAGATATAAAAATTTACTTTATATTAGTTATTGATTTTTAACATTCTTGTCAAATGTGTTGTAAGAGATTGAAAAATGACGTCTTTTATTTTGCGGAAGACATCAAGAAGACACGTATTTTTGTTGGTATGTTTATTTATAACTATATACAATGTGCATACTAAATAGAATTAACATAAATAGATTTATTTTCAATATAGTTTTTGAAATCATTATGTAAAGCGAAAAATATGACTTGATAAATATATGGAATATGTTTATGATGGATAACTCAACCCCCCCACCCCCGAAATGATTGCAATTCAAATTATACGTTTACACATCGTTCTGAAAACGTATTGGTTATGTATCTTGTGATAAAAATTACCATCCTAGCTTGAATTCCACATCGCATCGGTCAGTAATTAGACAAAACAGAACATTTAGTGTGTTTTCACGCCATTTTTTAAATGGGAAAATTTCATCATTACAATCACAAACAAGTTCAAATATCAAAATTCAAATCCTAAAGCAAAGTAAAAACTTTTAAACTGGCAAATCAAGTTAAGCACGTGAATTCCCAGACGGGAAGTTAGTCAGTATGCTCCGTATGGGTAAGCAAAAAATAATTCTTATTTATCTATCCTAGTGAGCTTTAAAATAAAGACACGACTGATTCCTCAAGTTCTGCTTCATATTTAGACTTATACCTGAATTATGACGCACAGGAAAGGCTACATTTGAAACTTTATGATAAACGTGATGACTTCAATTTTTCTATTGTCAACTTTCCTTTCTTATGCAGCAATATACCTGCTTCTCCTGCTTATGGTGTATTTGTTTCCCAACTAATACGCTATGGTAGAGCTTGTTACCACTACGGGGACTTTGTACAACGAATTCGAAGTAGGCTGCTTGCAAATAAATTGTTGACTCAGGGATATTGCAAGTCTAGGCTTATCAAGGCCCTCAAAAAGTTTTATGGCCGTCATCACAGTATTGTTGATAAGTTTGATGTCTCTGTGTCCAGGATTGCCTTGGATATATTTGACGTTTCATAGTTCCATGTTCCTTTCACACAATTTTGTTTATACACGTGGCGGGTGTAGCTAGCTAAACAGGGGGTGCTTACTCTTCCGGAACACCCGGCCTTACTTTCCTGGTGGAAGTTTACGTGTCTAACCTAACTTGTTAGTTCCATAGTTTTTACTTTGCTTCTGGATTGTGATTCGGAAATGGATTAGTGTTTGTTTTTGATTTTGATACATTAACAATTCTAAATCTTAAAGCCGTAAATTCCAAAGGTATTCGGAATTCCTGCTGTATTAGGTTAACAAAATATCTACATTTGCTTTCTGTTGAGATATTGTAATGTGCAATAGGAATGATGATTTCGATTATCAATTTTGACGTAGCTTGTACGAGTTCGATGGAATCAAAACAATCATATCAATCCATATTCAAGCCACAATCCCAACATAAAGCAAGTTAAAAAGTGGCAAACTATGACAAACACGTGAACTCCCACCTATGAGACCGGAAGTGTAAACACCTCCTGTTTAGCCAGTCACACCTGCAACGTGTGTAATCAAATGTGAAATATGAATCCTGCAATTGCTGTTGCACAAGTGTTATCATACCTTCCGACACTTCTCGTTATACGGAAAATTTGCATTATTCTGCTATTAAATGCTCATTTTCAACCAGGGAAGTGCGGCCGGGTGCTCCGGAAGGGTAAGTACCTAGTGTTGAGCTAGCAACACCAGCCATGTGTGTGGTAACACTTTGGGTTAAAAAAAAGATGAAAATACGCAGAAAAAATGAGTACGTGGTGTTCAATAATAATAAAGCACAAATGCATTGATATAATGGTTTGATGTAGAATATCATATTTATACCCTTCTGGAGCACCCGGCCTCACTTCCCTAGTGGAAGTTCGCGTGTGTAACCTGACTTGTGAGTTCTAAATCTTTTTCTTTGCTTCTGGATTGTGGTTCGGACATGGATTAGTACGTTTGTTTTTGATATATGCATACTAGGTGAATACGGGGTAAAGTCAACAACTACTCTAAGTTTGGTTATAAAATAGTAAAGATTACTTATT
This sequence comes from Anadara kagoshimensis, assembly GCA_021292105.1. NCBI lineage: Eukaryota > Metazoa > Mollusca > Bivalvia > Arcoida > Arcidae > Anadara > Anadara kagoshimensis. The sequence continues at coordinate 11,749,263 of CM037870.1, forward strand.
CACAAGTGTTATTCTTATTTTAAAATATTGCTCCTCAAAATTTGCTGCTCAAGTGTATCGTCAAAAAGCATTATTTACGACAGTCATGTTTAAGAGACTCCTGAAGGTTATCAAAAGTCCAATTTACTAGTTACTTTATCAAACAAAATGTAGGACATAAATCATGTGTTTTTAAAGTAATTATAACAAAATTTATTTAAAGAAATTTGATAAAAGGAATGACTAAATGTTATTTATCAGAAGACAATAATATTTTACTAGCAATGTTCAGTGATGTTCGAAATAACAATAAGCCCCGAAAAAAAAACATAGTATCATTTTGGAAGTACTGGACACTTATTTATTAGTTAACCCTTCCGGAGCACCCGGCCTTACTTCCCTGGTGGAAGTTCACGTGTCTAACCTAAATTGTCAGTTCCAAAGTTTTTACTTTGATTCTGGATTGTGATTCGGACATGGATTTGTATGCTTGTTTTTGATTAATACGATAGACAATGTTGAAGTTATTAGACAAGGACTTGTTGAACAAATTAGCATTTTAAAAACTTAATTGAATCAAACACAAACACAAACATATTGATCCATATTCAGACAATAATCTGTAAAGCAAAGTAAATTAAGTTCAGGAGAGAGTTGTAACTGAACAACATGCATTTAGCAATAGTCATTTAAACCAAGGACACGAAGCAATACAAGTTAATGATAAAAAGACTAAATAGTCAAAGAAAAAACAGACACCGGGGCCACTGATAACAATACTTTCGACTGTTGAAAGAGCTAACAGTGATGTCCAACGGTGTGCTTATACTATTAATGGAAGACCCAGCCATTGCACTTATTGCCCAATCAATGTCTACATACATAACTGTTCACCAGTGTTGCATGGTTGCATCAAGCCATTTCATTTGATATAAGATTGGGCTAAAAATAACTTGTTGTAAAACTATTATATAGTAAAATCCTTGAATCAACGCCACCATATGTTTAATTATAGTTATAAAAGGATTTGACGATTCATCGAAAAAGAAAAACATAGAAAAAGTAAAAAATTGAAGAAGATTTATAAAGAATAAGATAAAAGAAATTTATGATGATACTACGACCTAGTGTAGTGATAAGAGAGGTTGAAAAGTTACCGAGGGTTATTATAAAAATATTTTAATATTCTATGACAGTCATTACAGTACTGTTGATAAGTATGGTGCTTTTTTATCTTATTTAACCTAGATATATTTGGTTGCATAATTTATTGTTTCTTTTATTCCTAATTTTGATTTCGCAGGTTGCGGGTGTAGCTATCTAGACAGTATGTACTTACTATTTCCGGACACACAAACGCACAAAAGTTCATGTGGCCAGTTTTCACATTTTTTCCATTGTTTTTATCGTTTTTTAACATGGATTAGACCATACATGTTATACGTTGCGGAATTTGATTCTCTAAAAACATTTTCCTCCGGGGCACATAAAATCGCGTTTTTTATCTCGTAAAATGTCGTAAATATGCAATCATATTTGACAGTTAAAATTTTTGAAGATCGCTTTTGCAATAAATATAGACTATAATTCAGGTTTTTGTTACTAAATGTACCCATAAAAACAAATATTTTAAAGCTATTTTGATACAATTGACATCTTTGCAATTCTCGTTTCTGTTAGTCAAGATGATGTGTAAACAAACACAGGGGATAGCTGTTTCGTTCAGAAGACCGATTTTAATGAAAAAAATAATTTTTTGTTAGTTTATTGTGTTCAAGTGTTTGTAGCTACAATATTATAAATGATTTATATAATCCTTGTGTTTCAGGTATACAATGCGAACCATAGATACACTTAAGTCATCAAAACTAGTAAACAGAACAGACAGTCGGAAGTCTAGCACTTTGCTAACGAATTAGAACAAAAAATAGCAGCTCAGATAGGCTCCTAGTTCCAGATATATTGCCAGCTGTTATCTGTCTCTTACGGTGGTTTTTTGGTCTCTAAATCCCCAGCTTTCGGTCACTAGGCAACCAAGTTTTGATTCCCTTTTCGTTAGATCAGTTGAAAAATTTCGACTGGTCTGTACTTTATATGCAAATCAGCATCATTTATGGTCTCTATCCTGAGTATTGTAACAGCGATTTATGATATTGTTATCATACTAAATTGACATGAGGATTTTTTCTCCTGGTACAAAAACTATCTCCTTATGTATTCAATAAATGTGTCAAATATTGTTGACCACAGGGATACTTTAACACATTTTCACAGTTAAATGTGTTGAAGTCCTTTATTATTGCCATTATTAAGTCTCTGGTATAGACTTGAACAATGTTTCTTGTGTTGGTAATATCAAAGATATTTTATACTATTTTGGCACAGTAAACTATTTCTGTTATTATGCTGATTTTTAAAGTTGTTTAATTGTGGCTCTTTGATGACTACAGGAAAGATTCAAACTACATGGAATGCATCTTCAGAAAACATATCAAAACGAAAAATATTAAATAATGTTCTTAGTATTGAAATACCGTGGATCATGTGAATCTTGTACCCGTCATATAATTAAACATTTTTTGTTTATTCCGTGGCCAACAACCAACTACACACCGTTATCCACAGACGTCATGTACTAGAAATAAAAAAGACATACTAATCCATGTTAAGATGCGACTAGGCTAATGGTATCCTCGAGGAAAATTCAACCAGCAGAGATACCGACCCAGTCAGAATGGTAAGCAAAAAGGAAAATCTTTGATGGCATATGTCTTAAAATACGGAGTCAATTCAAAATGTTTAAACCCATCAAATAATAACCGAGAAAAAAAACTTAATAAAAACCTTCAAGATTCAGTACTATCTATCCGGGCCTGCACAATTAAAAAGGATCTATTTGAGCTTAAGGATCCTCTTCATACAAAAGCACTACATTACACAAACTGAAAGTTATACGACAACCAGCGAATCCCCTTTCAATGCATTAATGAGGAAAATGTCAAATGGGTTCAAATCTGGTGAATAAGGAGAATGCAAAAGTCACACCATCTTTAAATAAAAAACAAACATACTGGTCCATGTCCAAATCACACTGCCAAAAGCAAAATTAAAGTTTTGAAACTGACAAATAAGGTTTAACATGTTGAACTTCTATCAGGGGAGCAAGGCCGGATGCGCAGCCTGTTTAGCTAGCTAAAACAGTCACGTGTATAATTTTCGAGGAACTACCGAGCTATCTTACTTTTGTAACAGGTTGCATTTACATGTATTTCAAAAACATTTGGATGCATCTTGCCTTGCAACCTAAACCTAAATGTTTACGCTTAAATTCAATTTTTTAAATATCGGTTCATGCTTCAGAAAAATGCTTTAACAGTCAAGAGATTAATTTAATAAAAATCTGATATCAGTTCATTGCAATAATAATAAAAAAATTTAGATAGTTCAACAATAACCACTGCTCAAATATCACTGGATTTTATTTAAGGATCCGTGTGCGGTAATATATTGGACAGTTTACTTTTCGTAATCTGCGCTCCCTATGTCAGAATTCTTGCCCTTTACAACCAGCTATCTTCAAAAGTCACTTAAAGCAGACATTTACTCGATGCAAGGATCCAAGTGCGGTAGTATATTGGACAAGTCTACTTTTCGTAATTTGCGATCCCTGAATGTCAGAATCGTTGCCCTCTACAATATCCTTTCTTCAAAAGTCACTGAATGCATACATCATGAACTTCATGCAAGGACCAAGAACGGTAGCATACATGTCTAAGTAGTTTGACGACTTACAATAATTATGCATAGTATTATCTCAGTCAAGTTTGCATTTCTTAACATGCGCTTTTTTAGTGTACGGGGTATTGCCTATTTTTATTTCATTCAATTTCATCTCTGTGTTATTTTTTTCTAAAATGAATTCTAAAATCATGGTTCATATAGTTAAATAAATTTGTATAACAATGTTAGTTATAGTATGTTCCTGGCGTCTTAATATGCGATACATGCAGTAAGTTAACTCCAAATGGGGCGATGCGAAGATGCGAAGCTGTTATCAAAAATAAAATCTTCGAATTAATAGTTACGCGAACAGTCTAGCGTACACTATTTTAGTTTCCAATGACAACCGTCAAGATCGTTATTGGTACATGTTCACAATATGAGAGTAATAATAACAGTAAATGATGATTTCGGACCAATCATTACACAGAATTTTTAGAGGTGGAAAAATAGTTTTCTTCACGTAGGATCCACAACTTAACCCTATAACCCAAAATGAGATTTATAAAGCCTGTAAATAATGATTTCTGAATATTCAGAGGTGGTAAAATAATTTTTTTGCGCAGGATTGGTATCACTTTTGATGCCTTATTTATTCAGATATTATTGTTTTATGATTTATAAATATTAAAATATTTTTGATAGATTTATTAAATATGTCTACAAAATATTTTATAATACAAGGTTAAATTATACATATCCAATGAAAATGTATCAGTAGGATATAAAATATATATTAAATTTCAAATCGTTGCCATTTATATTCTGTAGCTTTCTCAAAAGACAAAAAGGTGAGCAAACTTAATACTCTATTGCAAAAACTCCATTGATATTTTTTCATTCTATGTTCTATTGATGCATCTAAGCTAAATTTGTACTGCATTTTTGATTGGCATAATTAATCATTTCAGTTAGTATTTATAAAACATTTAAAGAGTTTGGTTTTGAAAAAAAATTTGATAATGCAAAACTATATTTTTTATATACGGAAGAAAATGTTTCTTTGGAGAATTTCGTTATTACTTATATTCATAAATTCCTGTACACACCTGATGCGACTTCATTTTATTTTCAATTTGATTTTTAAAACCTACACATCTTCATATCCAGTATTAGTAAATAATTTTACTTTTTATTTTTCTAGATGACATCAAAACCAATATTAGTTACCCTGTGTATACTGTTCGTTTTGACTTTATTATCAAATAGTAAGTATTAGAATATTATATGTATGCAGGCTGGTGTACATGCACGTGTTTGTTCGTGCATACATACGAATGTGTGTTTAAGTTGAATCGATTCTTCAGAAAATTCTATTTTGCAAATTTATTGCTCTTAGCTAGATTTTTAAGGATAATGATAAAGATTTGTAAAGTATGATGGCTGTTTTTCTTTCGGATCTTTTAGGTAGACTTTTAAACATCTATAACATTTGCATTTGGCTAATATTACTGTTTTATAAATCCCATCAAATAAAATTTGCAAATTAAAAATGTTTTACATTTTTTTGTTTTGTTTTACCACTTAATTGGCAAATGGAAACAACCGCTTTTTAAAATTGGTTTGATAATAAACGATTGACCAGGAAAAAAACAATAATGCTACTTTCTAAGCTTTCGGTAAAAATGCCAACATTTATGTTAGCTGTGAGATGTAATAATGCTATTTCAACGGCATATTGTTCATTAGGTTTTAAATACTCGTTTCAGGAACAGATTCAGCATCAAGTACAATAGCACCAGAAACATCGAGCCCTACAACCAATGCTCCGGCTCCAGCGGCATCAAGTACAATAGCACCAGAAATATCGAGCCCTACAACCAATGCTCCGACTCCAGCGGCATCAAGTACAATAGCACCAGAAATATCGAACCCTACAACCAATGCTCCGACTCCAGAGGCAACTGCTGATCCACCAGCTGCGACCACTTCAAGTGGCGGTGATCCAACTACAAGTGTTGAGACCTCAGCGCCAGGTGTTGATTTATCCACTGTAAGCGGTAGTGAAGGTGACAATAGCACCGGAACCAGCAACAGCGATGATACCAATAAATATGATGACAATAGCGCATCCGTACCTTCTGGGAGCATCACATGGGGTTTCGTTGTGCTTGTAATTTTCATTTTTATACAAATAATTATGTAAAGTCGTGTCGTACAATTGAACAGTAAGCTCAACATTTCGAAGAGACACCGTATGATCAGATATACACATATCTGTGATGAAAATTGTCTAAATAACATATTATACAAACAAGGGTATAGCCAAACAACATTCATCTGCCTGCTTGACTTTTATTTTAAATATTGATTATGGTTCAATACACGTGTATATATATGTAATTCACCTACATGCATGTGATAAAAACATGCAGTGTTTATTTATTAGCTGTAGATTCTAACACTACCTATGTATTGGGTGGATGATCCTATATGAATATTCATAATGAAAGGTCAAACAGACGGGTCAATGTTGTTTGCCTATAGCATACGTTTTGTGTTTGTTGTGAACAGTGCATAATTGTGCTGTATGAAATATACCGATTTAGTTTTTAACAAAATTGACAACAGGTTTTTTACAAAAACATTCGTAGGAATAAACATTGTTCTTTTACATGGTTTTGCTACTACTGTGATATTTTTTCTCTTATACTTGATTTCCTATACAGCTAATTATTTATGTACAGCAATAACGTTTGAATATTGTGCTTTGCATCTCTGCGAATAACGATTTTTTAGTTAAATATATTTCACACTATGTTATACATTAACTAGGATGATTTTTGTCTTTATACCGCTTTTACAATGCCATAAATAAATCATTATACATCCTAAAACTGGTCATATCATTTCAAACTGTAAATCTTTACAGAATTAAATTGTTAAAATATCATTCTGCTAAACTTGAATGTTTTTCATCGATTGTTTTTATCTTGAAAATTTTGAAAATTTTGAAATTTTAAAAAAATTCGAAAAATCAAGAAAACTGCATACATTTATATCATGAAGTAAATCTATGGCTGCAAAGTTTCAAAATTTTAATTTTATGGATGAAATATGACATGATGCATATGACAAATACAGATTTGTATTGCAACGTAAATCATAGTCGTTTAAAAGCACCTTTATAGCGTTTGAATTTATAATTAAATTATTTATTTATTAAATGTAATCGTATTTCGCATGTCTTATGACTTCTTTGTAGTTAAATAGAATTTAACGCGTGGTTTGAAATAAATGCATGTATAAACCACAACGTTTTGGATTCATTTATTGTGTTAGTGCTCGATTGTCGAAATTTGAACACTAAGCTAACGAATTAGTGCCGAATCGGCAGCTCATGTTTACCACACGTTAGCTAGTTAGCTAAAACTCTACCCTGTTTTTTACTTTGGGGGGGGGGGGGGTCACTAGTTATCCATATCTTGACTACTTCGACTCCTTTTCGTCAACCCTTATTAGCTTGTTTCACATCCTTACCAACTTAGCTCAGGGTTTAATTTGGTAAAATATTTTTTAACGCCATAGTTTATAAGTTTGTCACTTATATAGAAGCTGTCAGTTCTGAGCATTGTACCTGCTTTTCCTGCTTATGATGATGTATTTGTTTAAAATACGCTATATGTTCGAACTTGTTCCCACAACTGGTGAACGTTTACAACGCAGAAATCAGCTTACAAATGAATTTTACTCGAGGATATTGCAAGCCGAAGTTTATCAAGACCTTGAAACAATCGTGGTCGACCTCACAATATAATTAATTTCAATCTGTATCAAATAGCACTTTCGATATATTCGACGTCCCATAGATACAATCATGTATCTTTTAATCCTCAATTTTAATGTCACGCATAGCCAGTGTAGATAGCTCGACGAGAGAGAAGTGCTGATCCTTCCAAAGGGAAAATTCACGTTATTAACTTAATATGCCAATTTTCATAGTCTTTTCGATTGGGATTGTGATTTGGACATTGATCGGTATGTTGTGTTTGAATTTTTGGACTGTGATTTGAAAATGAATTGGTATGTTTGTGTTTTGCAGTGGTACTCTATGTTTTAATATGCAAGGTTTGCCAATCCACAAGGGTGGTCTCTCAAGATAATATATTATTATGTGTTTATTGTTGATTTTAATATGCTTATAAGTAGGGTATATTGCATGTAATAAATACAGAAATCCATTTCTCAGCTACTCGCACAGTGGTACAAGAGGGCTTATATTATAAGCGAAATATTCTTGACTAGCATTATACAAACATCATAATAATAGTGAATATACATCTATAATTGTTCTCAAAACATATAAAATATGCATATATAAGTATATTTAAATTAACTTACAGCAAGACATAATTTATACACTTGTGAGGAGGAGTTGTCAATCATTTTGTGTTCTGTGAGAACGGTTTATATTGTTTAGGGTAGGGTACATGAATAGAGATATGATAGAAAATAAACATATTGATCAATGTCGAAATCACAATCCAAAAGTAAAGTCATAACTTTGAAACCAGCATATTAAGTGAAACAAGTGAACTTTCACTAGGAAAGTGAAGCCGGGTGTTATGGAAGAATAAGTACCTTCTAGTTAGCTCGTTACAACCGCCACCTGTGAAATAATCAAAACAAACATACTAATCCATGTCTGAATCAGAATAGAAGTAAAAACTTTGAAACTGACAAGTTAGGTCAACACGTGAACTTTCACCAAGGACGTGAGGCCAGGTGTTCCGGAATGGTAAGACCTTGCTGTTTAGCTAGCTACATTTGCCACGTGAGTAATCTAAATTGAGTAAAAGGAATATGGAGTTATTGGACGTCAAATATACCCAGGGCAATCATGGACACAGACATCAAACTTATCATCAATACTGTGAGGGCAGCCATAGGGCCCTGATAAGCCTAGGCTTGCAATACCCCAGGGTCAACAATTTATTTGTTAGCATCTTGCTCCGGTTGAGAGTCGTTGTATAAATTAAAATTCCCATAGTGGAAACAAGCTTTACCATAGCGTATTATTGGGAAACAAATAAATACAGGATAAGCAGGAAAGCAGGTACATGTATACTGCTGCATAGAAAAGGAAAGTTGTCAATAGAAATATTGAAGTCATCACATCACGTTTGGCGTACAGTTTAAAATGTAGCCTTTCGTGGGAGTCATAATTGAGGTACATGTCTTAATATGAAACAGAATCATTCGCACCTGTTATTTCAAGCTCGTTAGGACAGATGACTTTCACATAGTCTCCAAATTTAGGATTGTAAAGACTCAAGTTTGTATACCGATTGTTTGCTGGAAAATTATATTTCCAAACTGGACAAATTGTCTAAAGATGTTGATCCCATTAAAAGAAGGAAATTTAGAACCGAAAAACATGCAATTGGCAACTGCAAACACAATCAAGAACACAAAGCAATGTAAACTAACGATACAAATAAATCATAAGATTTTATTTTGTTCAAAATGTTTCATTGTGACATTTTATATTTTTTCAATTGAAATTACAATAAGAGAAGGATACAAATGGGAGTGTTTTCAAACCCTTTTGTGGTTTCAAAACATTTGAAGGGTACTCGACAATAATCCTAATGTTATTTTATAACCTCTTTTTCCATTAACACTTTTAAAGTTAAAATAAGCCAATTTGAAATAAAAGATACGATTGGTTCTTCTTCATATTTGGATTTACCTTAATTATAACAACCGTCGATACATTTGAAAGTATGTAACAAACTTTATAACTTTAATATTTTTCTTTTTTTATATAGTACAGCAATATACTCGTAGCTGCATCTCCTGATTATCATCGGGTGTATTTGTTTCATAGTTAATAAGATATAATAAAAACGTTGTCTCCACTACTCATATTTTATATAACTAAACAAGATGCTTACAAAGGAGTTGTTAAAGACGCGGGTATATTGCAAGATTTTGCTTCTCAAGGCTTTCAAAAATGTTTAATTGGCGTCATCACAGTATTGCTGATAAGTATGTTTTCTTTGTATCTAAAACTTTCCTGGATATATTTGACTCTCCATAGTTCCATGTTACGTTTATTCTCATTGTTGATTACAAGTGTTGAGAGTGTGGCTAGTTAACAGGAGATTTTATTTCCTTCTGCAGAACCCGGTCTCACTGCCCTGGTTGAAGTTCACTTGTTTTTACTTTGCTTTTTTAGATTGTGATTTTAACATCGATTAGTATGTAACTTGGTTTTTGTTTTGAGTATTAAGTGGTCTTAAGTATTACAAAGTCTGTCTGTTCGCTCCTCACTGTTTGTTTTCTTTAGAAACTTTGGTTACTTATATTAGTGAAAGACTGTGACGTTTATCTATTACACTAAGTCATTACTTCACCATATATACATATCATGGTTATCTGACGCCGCGTAAGTCCATGTTTCATCCATTTTCAATTTTGATTATACACGTGGCCTGTGTAGCTAGCTAGACAAAGGATGTCCTTAACTTTCCGGGAAAACAGTCTCACCCCTTTGGTGGAATTTCACTTTTATCACTGAATATGCCAGTTTTCATTTTTTTTATTTTAGTTTTACGACTGTAGTTAGGACATGGACCGGGATATGTTGGTGTTTTGAATTCTATATCCATTTTTAACAAATCAGGGTGGTGGGTGTACAGGTATAAACGGCGAGATTAAATGGATTTTCTACTGTTAGGTAAAGACTTACTGGGCATGGTCACACACATATAATTAAACCCTATCATAGACAGGCGCCGGGAATTCCGAGGGTTTAAAATAAATCGACATATCAAATTCTGATAACAAAATTAAATTAAGTATCGACCCTGGTAGCATTTACAATACAGATCTGTCGAAAGTTTAACACTACGCTAAAGAACCATTTCCGAATCGGCAACATGTCGTAGCCCCTCGTTAGTTTTATCTATACAGCTTTTCTGCAGTTGCTATCTCTCTTAGCAGTTTTTGGACCAATATCAATCCATATATCGGCCATTGGGCAGCTGGATTTGACTCCCTTTTTGTTAGTTCAGTGTTAAATTTTCGACAGGTCTGTACTATAACTATACATCCCGTTATCATTTATATTGCAGTATCACATTATATATGTCTACTGTGGAAGTTTGAATTTACTTAACCATTGAACTACTGCGTGTTATTTTGTTGGCTTTCCACAGTATCTTAATGAAAGTAATTTAGCACTATTAACTCAATTTCTAGACAGTTAGTTCAATGTAAAAAAAATTTTCAAATAAAAAACAAACTTTACCAACCCATACAAAAATCACAATCCTCATACAAACTAAAAGATAAAATAAAAAGTTTGAAAGATGTTAAATTAAGGAAATAAAAAAGAAAGAGTCAGGTGCTACGTAAAAGATTTATTTACATTTCCCCATTCCAGATAAACACAAAACAGAGAGAGAGAGAGAGAGATAATCAAGCATATAGACCCATGTAATACAGGTCATAATTGAAAATAGTAAAATAAAGACTTGAAAACTGACAAACTAAAGTGAATACTCCGCACTGAACTTCAAACTCGACCATGGAAGTTAGGCCGGGTGTTCCGGAAGGTTAAACACCTCCTGTCCGGATAGCTACACCCATTACGCGTAAAAGACTTAGATTGCTATTATTAAATCTTAAGCTTAGTCTAGTAACCATAACATGAGAACTTTTTTCAAGTGCCCCAGCCTATCTTAAATACCAGTGTTACAATGACACTGTATTTTGAAACTTAAAATAATTTCTTCTTATGTATGAAACGAATGGTTGATTGAAAGGATTTAACGTCCAAAGCAGTGCGCTTATCAAGGGAATGTGCGCGAAGGGTTCTTTTGCGTACATCACCTACCGCAACACGAGGTATTTATTCGAAAAAAAAAACCCCGTGGCTTACTCAGGACAATGTGCACGAAGTGTTTTTTAGTGTGCAACGCCTACCGCAAAATGGAGCACCTCTTTGGGAAAACCCTTGACTTTCTTTTCTAAATGTCGAAATGCTTGTTGAAATAGCAGTCACTGTCATTTTTCCAAAAGCCTATAAGCTCGGGCGTTATACCTCTCCTGACAACACTTTATATATAAGAACAAATCCTTCAGAAGAGGTCCATGATAAATTATATGTTATTGTTTTTAAATGAACCTGTAATATTTTATTCTTTCTACAACACTCACAGTGTATGAACGGAACTGTACGCAAAAAGGTAGCTACTGTTCGGCGAAGCGAGAGACAATGAGGTCAACGAGTAAATTGTTTCTTATTTTCTTGTTGCGCAAATAGCAACTCGAAATCAAATACGGTAAATAAGCAGTTGTTCTCTATCTTCTTCTTGGGCGTATTTGTATGTTTTAGAATCTCAAAATAAATTAAATATTCCATTAAGAACAGTCATGAACACGTATTTGAGCAACGCTGGACCTATCTAAAATATAGATTTATGCTTATTCAGTCGAAAATATCCGAGAATTTTAAAATACATGATGAAAACAAACCTTTTTTTCAATTAGTCTATATAGTTACAAAATCTACTTTGGCACAGAAACATATAAAATATTGATTCAAACGACCTGACTGACAAAATGTTACTGTACCGGTAGTTTATATTTTGTCTGTACCGGTAGTGAGTTTCTAGTAACAGAAAAACTGTACCGGTAGTTTTTATTGTGATACTTTAACTTCAGTATCTCTGGGATACTGGGGAAATTTCTCTTTTTCCAGTCAGAGATTTTTAGTACTTTTATGCTTATTATGCTACCATATGATTTTATCTAATTAATTGTATAAGTATTATGGTAATACAGCCACCACTTCCTTTTAAACATAACCCCTGTGGTAGCTTAGTTGGTAGAGTGCTCGCTCCGTAAATGGCAACCCCGACCAAGTCTGACCCAAAACTTGGAAGTGGGAAGTGACTGTTTTTTCGCCAAGCACTCGGCATTACGAAATGAAAGTCACGGTTTTTTGGGATGGGAACTTAAAATAAACGAGGTCCCGTGTCATGGTAGGCTTGGCGCGATAAAGAACCCTGTTGTAAATTGCCATCAGTGCAACGCACAGACAAAATTTATGCACCTTTACCTATAGCTAGCGATTTCTTGATATAAGTGAAATATTCATGACTGGGACGTAGAACACATTTACTCAACTTAACTCCTCTTAAACTTGTGATATTGCTTTGGCCAAAAAAGATTGTCTTAAAATAAAATACTTGGTTTCTTACCATTGTTGTTACTGCAAATAGTCTTCATACATTTTTATCTTTTACGACATTGAGCTTGAACTTGAGTTTAAAACTACTCGCACCTTAAAGTCGCCCTGAGTGTGCGCTAGTACATCGAAAACCATAAACTTAACTTAATGTTCTCTGCGCCAGAAGGTGCACAAGGCCTCAACGCTATCCTTCCATTTTTGTCTGTCCTTCGTTGTTGCTTTGGCCATCTACTCCATCCAGCAGCTGTTCTTTCCTTTTCCGTTGTTCTCCTCCATGTGGACTTAGGTCTTCCTTTTTTTCCGTCTGGCTGCCCCCTAGTGTTGTCTTGCAGTCATTTGTTCCCTCTTTCCTTAGTATGTGTCCGAATCAGTTCCACTTTCTTCTCCTGATCTCATAGCTTATGTTGTTAAGCTGTTTACAATATTTTTTTCATTAAGTATTTTCTGTTGCCATCTTATTCTTAGTATCCTTCTGAGGCAATATGTTTGGAAGCTGTTTGTAAGAGGTGTTCATCTTTCTTCGTTCTTTTCCACGTTACTGGTCCTACTAAGGTCTTAAATATGTGCATCTTTGTATTTTTTCCAATGTTTTTGGTGTTCCAAATCCTTCTAAGTTTATTTCTTTGAATTTAATTTAAGCCATATCCTTGATGCCTCTTTTTTTCTAGTCTTATCATTCAGGTCTTAGAATTTGGAGGATAAAAGTGCTATATCTTCCGCAAACCCAAGACCTAACAATAATGTTGTAAAGTCACTTCTTATTTCTCTTCTAACTCCATTTGTTGTTTTCTTTATCATCCAATTAGAAAGAAACCCTGACAATACACATCCCTGTTTTACACCACTTTTAATTGCCAACCACTCTGACGTTTCATTTTCTTCAATGACAGCACATTCGAATCATTTATACATCCCTCTTATAGCATTAGTGATTTTAGTTGGAAACCCATAGTTCTTCGTTATCGTCCAAAGGGTCTTCCTGTGCACTGAGTCGAATGCCTTTTCAAAGTCCACAAAGTATGTGTATATTGGAGATCTGAATTCATTTGCTTGTTCCAGTATTTTTCTCAGGATGCTCTGTTGTTACTCTCCCTGATCTAAATCCTGCATATTCCTTCTTGAGTCTCTTGTCCACTCCTGTCTAAATCCTTGCAATGACCATACAGCTAAATTCCTTGCTAATGACTGATAGTAAACGCACTAGCAAATCTCACGCATATAGATTAATTCTCAGAGGGTAATAATCTTGTTCTCGTCGCGAATAGTAGCTTACGTTTAATAATATTTCTATATTATAGCTATCACCCCCTCAGTTCCTGCAATATGGAAATTTGAGTAATAAATTGCCAAAAAACACGCTACAGTATACGATATATTTTAATGCAATTGCAAAATGTACTAAAATTAAGGGGCTATTGGTCTTTAATATTGTCCATAGCATATTTTGCTTCAATAGAAAAGCATGATTTATAATTTATAATTGAATTACAAAAATTTCTAGTATCAAACTGAAAATTCCATCTAACTCGCATGGATGGCGTGGAAGAGAAAAGTAGCTACCGGTACAGAAACAATACAGATGTTGAAAACTACCGGTACAGTTCTAACTGTCGACCACGGAAGGAAAACTTGCTTTTTTCAGTGTAAATACGAGTTTTGTAACATTCTGTACAAGCGTTAGGGAATCTAATAATATTTTTCTACATATAGGTACTGATAATGGAACATACAATGTGAAATAATACGTATTTTACATCATTTAACTAGAAGTGAGAAGCCCACGGCTCGACGTTTGATGATGTTCATCATCATATTTATTATATAAGTTGATACTTTTCTGAGAGCATATGGCTACCACTAAAGCTTTATATAGTGAAGATGGATTAAATAAAAGGGATAAACTAAATTCATTAAAATTGAGCTAGAGAGATAGATAATCAACAACCTCGTGTCTCCCGATACACCTTCTTCTCGCTTCGACGAACAGTAGCTACCTTTTTGCGTACAGTTCCGTTCATACACTGTGACACTTTTGCGTTAAAAAAGGACCTTTTATATTTTATTCAACAGATAGACACTCTATTGATTAGGTGTTTGTTATGTAAAACTTTTATTATTTATGATACCAATAAAATTTGAAATCTTAAAAAAATCTTAAAATTATCACAGTACATGTCCGTCAAAAGTTTAACAATAACCAAAATAATTAGTGCCGAATCGGCAGCTGATCTCGGCCCACTTTAACCGTTTCTAGCAGCTTTCCAGCTTTATACTATCTATCTCTCGGCATCTTTTTTGGACACTAGCTAGCCATATTTTAGCCAATCGGCAGTTGAGCTTCGAATCATTTTCGTCAGCTCAGTGTTAAACTTTCGACAGGTCTGTACTGTACGTTTATACTTGTACAATTTTATTTTGTCCAGTCTTGTTTACAAATGTCTGGGTATTTTTAATTTATAAGGCCTCGGATTTGGTGATATCTTTATGTAAATAAGAACGAGTCCCCGCCGAGAATTGAAATGACATGCCGACCGAAATTTTTGAAAGGGTGTTAACTACTAAATCATATCTTATTTATATTTAAGCGATATCGTGAATTTTGATAAAATCCGTAATTCATGTGTCTGTTACTTCCTAGTTTGAAAGTAATGTGACCTTCTATACCCGGCCATTGATCTGAAAACCACGATACCCCAGGTACATGTAATAGGTCATTCGATCGCACTTACATGATCTAACCAGTCAATGGCGATAACCATATCAGTATTTTTAAAACATGACACTGTATGATATCCCCAAGGTTATGTTAAATAATAGTGTTGACAATTTTCATAGGACCTTAAAAATGTGATAACCTTATCAGAAATAATAAAAAGAACGAATATATACTTTATGTCGGATGTGATGTTAAACTAGTTAATTAATATGTACAATTTTGACAATTTGCATAGGACTTTTTATTGAAAAAATATTTATCCGAATTTCTTTACACATCCTTGTTTTCGACCTTCGCAACAAATCGAAATCAAACCTTTCATTTATTTTACGCCATCCACAAAAGGAAATCACTAATCATGGGCGAAAACTGCTCAGTTTGGAGTCTGTTTGTCAGAAATTTTAAAGTTGGAGTATTCATCTTGTTTTAATGCATATTTGACTCTATTTAATATTTGTCATCATTTACCTTTTTCTTAAATGTTATAATTAGACACAAAATAGTATGGTAAAATTCTTAAGGAAGTCCAACGCTTAATGGACGTCGGACTTCATTAAGCTTTTGCAATATCGACCCTTTATCACTATTAGATTATTCAAACGAGTTTTTATGTTATAAACATGTTTAATTCAAATACAATACAATTTTGATTAAGATCAATTGGCGGAAGCACAGCTTGCGGTTTCTTGCTCATGTGTACAATATCATAAGTGTGATGACTGCCTAAAAACATTTTGAGGGCTATGATAAGCATGACAATATCTGTTGATTCGACAATTTGTAGGTAAGCAGCTAGCTACTTCAATGTGTAAAAAAGTTCCCGTAGTGAGAACATTATCTCTGAGGTATTTTGATGGAACTGGCCTCGGTTTCACAATCATTCCTTAGCTAAGATTTTCCTTAACTTAAAACTTGCACAATTTCAAATCTTAATAATTTTGTTAATTTTTAAGATATTCAGGAATTTAAGGCGTCAATTTTAAGATAATTTCTAGATTAAAACATTTGTATTTAGTTTTGACAGAAATATTTATCTGTAGTTCTAAAAAGGGGATACCAAAAATTTGCTAATTTTAACTTAAGGAAAATCTTAGCTAAGGAATGATTGTGAAACCGGGGCCAGCTCAGAAGCTATATATGACGTCGTCATACGTTGTGCATTCCACTATTCAGTTTTAGTTACATAAATATAGTGCCTGAACATTAAATCGATGCATGTATTACTGTTTAAAGAAAATGAAACTGCAGGCTGAACGATTTACGTAGAATTCACACCAATGTATTTTTCACATTCATTGTTTTCTGTTTGGGTCAGTAACCTTTGTGCACTGATGTAGCGTAATGGGAAAACGAAAACAAACTCGATTGCAGCTTATAATACAACTAGTCCTGTCGAAAGTTTATGAATAATCTAACGTAGAAGTGCCAATTTTTAACTCATCTCGACCCCTCCTTCTTTTCTATATCTCGACAGCTTATCGACACCTGCTGTCTAATTCTCCGCAGTTTTTCGACTACTGTAGAAACCATTGTGGCTGTGACAGTAAAATTCTCTTTATATCCATTGAAAATAAAATAAATTTGAATAAAGATCGATATTTTTCACTTACTTGTACCTAGTCGTAACAGGAAATCTGCATGCGCATCCGCGATTAGCCTAAAATATATCTGCATAGGGAAAAACGTTGGTGCTATAGGGATTTAACATGTTAAAAAACCATGCAAATGGCGGCTTCTGTTACGCATATGACGTAAAACGTCACCAAGGACATCACTTCCGTTGTAAACATCGTCATTTTTGCATGTGTAAAATCCCCATACCGCCAACATTTTCCTTTTTACAGACATACTTTTTTTGACAATCCCGGATGCGCATACAGATGACTAGGTACAAGTAAGTGAAAAATATCAAACTTTATTCAAATTTATTTGATTTTCTATGGATATAAAGAGAATTTCACTGTCACAGCCACAGTGGTTTCTACAGTAGCAGTTATCCATATCCTAGCCAACCGGCTTCCACCCCTTTCCGTTAGCTCAGAGTTTAACTTTTCACAGATAAGATACATGTACTATACGAGTTATGTACAAAAAATAAATAAATAAGTAAAATAGGTTGACATGACACTTTAAAGTATAAATTTATGTACAGTGATTTATAAATTTTGCAAAGATTTACGACATTTTTGTTTTCAATACATTAAATTTCATTACAAAAGAGGTTTAATCCTTTTTACAGAAGTTCTGATTTTTTTTATTCATATCAAACAAGCAAGTTACTTACTATTCACGCTGTAGTAACAGTATAGTGGGTTTTTTAAAATGTGTAAATTACACTTTCACCTATATAACACGAGGTATATATGAATGATGCAAGTAGGATGGATGTTAGGTGTAATGTGGATTAAAGTTGCATTAGCAATTTTGTAGCTATTAGCGACGAGAACAGGATAAATCTTAAGAACTTGACGTGTATGCGTTTTATAATCTACCTTGTACTAGAACGACTTTAAGGTGTTAGCTCATATAGAAATTACCCTACAGACAAGCATACCACTTCTTATACTGACACCAGGTAAACTGGTTGATAATCTGACCTCTTAATACCAGCAAGAAAGCTGTATAACACAATAAAGCCTTATATATGACCCGACTGGGATTCAAACCCGGGTCCCGACGTTCTTCATGATGATGCTCCATCACTGAGCCACCGTCAATGATGTAAAATACTGCATTGTTTAGAATATGTTTTTTCTACTCTATCCAAAATGTTTGTATTCATATTCACTCCGCTCTTTGTTGGATCTTCGGTTGCCGAGTTGTGAGCGCTTAAGGATCGCATTACCTCTAGATCTCCGGCGCCGCCTAGGTTCGAATCCAACAGGGGCAGATCGTAGTGCGATAAGTTTGTCAGTTCGCTTGTCGAAGGTCGGTGGCTTTCTATGGGTTTTGATATCCTCTATCATTTATAAAGTAACAACAATAACAAAAATAAAAGAATCTTGACTGAGGCGTATTTTTTTTAGTTAGCTTGTCGAAGTTGGTGGTTTTCGCCGGGTACTCCGGTTTCCTCCATCACCCCTGGGCTGGTCACCTCCATATTCATTATGAGTGAAAGAATCTTGACCGGGGCGCCCTTATCAACTTGACTCCTCCCGTTGCAGATAGCATTGAGCCTTATGAAAAGAGAGGTAACTCGTTCAGATTTCAGATCATATAGATCATGATCATGTCAGATGTAGATTAGAAAAGAACAGATCAAAAACCCTATGTGATGCTCATTGTCTATCGCACGCCATTATAGTATCTGGTTTAGATACACACTGTACTTTACATATTAACAACAAATAAAATTAATTAACACGTATTTATTATGGTGTCAGCAAAAACTAACATTTCAATTTCTGACTGTTAAAAATCCAATCTATTAAAGGAAACAACATTAAACGACACCATAAAATATATGCCATTTTGGAGGTTTTTAAATTTTATTATGATTAAATTAAATATAATGATAATATTGATGACAAAAAATATACATTGTTATAACGATTTTATATAAGGTATAACTTGATTGATATCTATATATTATAATTTTCTATCAGGTACCCTCCATCTATATTATTAATAACCAGAGGCTCTGTATGGCTGAGCCTGTATCGCTCACCGGACTAAAATGCTTTTAAAGCAAATTTGTATATATATATGCTTTTCCCATAGGGTCCAATGTGAAACAATGTTCTCCGCTGGCAGTCATGTTTTATGGCAGATCAGAAATATTTTGGCAATCTATGTAAAGGACCTTCTATACATCATTCCTGTAAAGTTTGGTTCAATTTGCTTCAGTCATTTCTGAGGACATAGTCAAAAATGCGTTTTTCCCATAGGTCCAATGTGAAACTATGTTCTCCGCTGGCAGCCAAGTTTTTTGGCAGATCAGAAAAATTTTGGCAATCTATGTAAAGGACCTTCTATACATCATTCCTCTAAAGTTTGGTTAAGTTTGCTTCTGTAGTTTCAGAGAAGATAGCCAAAATGTGTTTTTCCCATAGGGTCCAATGTTAAACTATGTTCCCCGCTGGCAGCCATGTTTTTAGGCGGATCAGAAAAATTTCGGCAATCTTTGCAAAAGACTTTCCATACATCATTCCTGTAAAGTTTAATTGAATTCGCTTCAGTCGTTTCAGAGGAGATAGCCAAAATGTGCATTTTCCCATAGGGCCCAATGTTAAACTTTGGCGGCCATTTTTTTTGGCGGATCAGAAAAAATTGGGCAATCTTAGTAAATGACCTTACATACATTATTCCTGTAAAGTTTGGTTCAAATTGGCTCAGCGGTTTCAAAGAAGATAGCAAATATATGCTTTTACCATAGGGTCCAATGTTAAACTATCTTCTGCGCTGGCGGCCATGTTTTTTGACTGATCAGAAAAAACTTTGGTAATCTAAGTAAAGGACCTTCCTTACACCATTCCTGTAAAGTTTGGTTAAATTTGCTTCAGTCATTTCTGAGGAAATAGTCAAAAATGCATTTTTCCCATAGGGTCCAATGTTAAACTATCTACTGTGCTGGCAGCCATGTTTTTTGGCGGATCAAAAAAATTTCGGCAATCTAAGTAAAGGACCTCCCATACATCATTCCTGTAAAGTTTGATTAAAATTGCTCTAGTGGTGTCAGAGGAGATAGTCAAAATGTAAAAAGTTTACGAACGGACGACGACGGACGCCAAGTGATGGCAAAAGCTCACATGGCCTTTGGCCAGGTGAGCTAATAATATACAGTCGAAACCCGTTATCTCGAGGGTACCTTTTAGATTTTGTTCACAAATAGTTTATCAATCAATCAATCAATCAATCAATCAATCAATCAATCAATCAATCATTTCCTCACAGTTTTCTTGCCACTGAGCATTATTGCAGCAAACAATATTTCTAACTAAACGGTGTGCTTTCCGATGACGTGGACACAATTGTTGAAACTTGTCGGCTACTTAACAACTGGTTAAGATTTTTGAAAGAACAAATGATCATGAACATATATGTCTTATAACTTAAAACATATTATAAAGTAACCCTCGATTTTAGAGTATTTTAGATGTTTTACAGCTGCTTGGTCAACAGCATACTACTGTATTTCCACAAATTCAGTGCACATGGAAAATGCAAGAATAAAGTCGTATTTTCCAACGAACTCACAAAAATTGTCAAAACTTAATACAAAATATATTGAACTAATTGGAAAAATAGTTTTTATTCATGAAAAAGTGAACTTATATCTGTACATAGAGCAATTTTTGAACGTTTTAACAGAACAACAAATATGACAATGTCAAAATTATCCCTTCTGTACCTTCTTACTTGGAACAACTATAAACATTATGTCATAATTGGAATATTCATGATGCTCACACCTGGGAAAAACCCGAACAACAATGACCTACCTGACTCTAAATGCCCTGATGTAACTTTGAATGAGGCCCAATCGGTGTATAAACTTGATCAAATTTCCAAACGTTTCGCAAAATTTCTCTATGCACAGGAGAACTGAACAATAATGTTTTTAGTTAAAAATATAATTTAGTTAGGTCAGTGCATTTTAAATGCAATTTATTGATCGTTTAATGGAAACATTTTCCATTAAAAGAAATAAATAATAAAAACCATGTGCACTCAATTTATGGAAATACAGTAACATGTATGGAGTCCGTTAGGTGACATGTGTGAAAAAATTATTTCCTATATTGGCAATAGTTATTTCGTAAATTTGCAATAGTTGTGTTGCATTTTCGAAATAGTAATGCTGCGAATACTCTGAATGTATTTGAATTCGCGTGTATTAATTTTCACGGTACAGGAAATTTAGACATATCCGCGTAGTTAAATTTTCGCGTTTTTTTTTTTTTTTTTTTTTTTAAATATGAACTATCACACAATAAGCATGATATACTTTTCGCTCGTTATCGCGAAAAAAATACGTTTACAGTATCCAAAATACTTCGAAAGTACATACTAAGTATTGCAAATTATCGGAACCAAATTACTTTCGCGAATAAACGAAATACTGTAACTACATGTATTCCGAAATCACGAAATACAATGTAGCTATCGTGAATGTTCAGTATTTCGAAAATTCTAAATTTTAAAATATAAAATAACTATTGCAAATATACGAAATACTATTTTGAAATTATATTTTTTTTACAAATGTCATATTATCGGCTCTGTGAAAAGTATACTAAAAACCACTATTCTTTCATCAGCAAATTAATTTTCAAAAAAGTACGATTTTCAAGAAAAAAATAAAGCAAACAAACGCCTGATAAAATTCTCTACAATGTCATGTGCAGAATTTTAAATTCTGACAAAAAAATCATGACACATGACACAACAATAGAATCATAAAATATAATGAATTACTCAAGTTATTTTTAAATTATTCAAATAGTAAACTTCAAAATTCAGTACATGGCTACTCAAAATATAGAAAAATATGAGAACATGATATGAATTAAGAGATCAGTTAATTAATTAACTATTCGATTAAATTGATCTTGCAAATTAACCATAATGGTCCCTTTTAAAAATTATCTTAAAAGGTCTATACAAGGTCAATCAATTCATGGTGGGAGTATGCGTGTATTTGCTTAAATTATTGCAACATTAATACAACAAAAGTATGATAAATTTGTTAAACTGAGTTCGAATGTTCTACATATTTTTGCCGCCATATTGCAAACAATACATTTTATTTACATACCATTGTCATGACTTTCTAGTCAATTTTTTAAAGGCCGCATACAACACTGAGGCATCGCTTAATATTATACCACCAAATGTAATCGTTAACATAGCGATACCGAGGCTACCTACAAACTTAGCAGATGGTCTAGAGTCATCCGCACTGGTTTTTGTTCGTATGACAGAGGATAATGTGGACTTTTCAATGGTCAATTCTTTCTTGATCTCCTCCAATTGTTCCAATAGTTCCTCCTCTGTCATATTTACTGGGCCTGAATTTTGAAGACAGTTGCAAGCACACGGGGCAGGTGTAGTCGTGGTTGTGGTGGTGGTTGTGGTGCTAGTTGTTGAAGATGTCGGATTGTTAAAAGCCGAGGCAGTTGTGTCTGAATTTGTTGTGCCAAATACCGTAGTCACTCCACTAGGTGAACTGGTCGCTTTACTGGTTGTTGAGTCAGTAGAAGTAGTAGGTGTACTGGTTGTTGATGTACTGGTTGTTGAGTCAGTTGTGGTAGGTGATGTACTGGTAGGTGTTGTACTGGTTGTTGAGTCAGTTGTAGTAGGTGATGTACTGGTTGTTGATGTACTGGTTGTTGAGTCAGTTGTGGTAGGTGATGTACTGGTTGTTGATGTACTGGTTGTTGATTCAGTAGTGGTAGGTGATGTACCGGTGGTTGAGTCAGTAGTGGTAGGTGACGTACTCGTAGTTGAGTCAGTAGTGGTAGGTGATGTACCGGTTGTTGAGTCAGTTGTGGTAGGTGATGTACTGGTTGTTGAGTCAGTTGTGGTAGGTGATGTACTGGTTGTTGAGTCAGTAGTGGTAGGTGATGTACTGGTGGTCAAGTCAGTAGTGGTAGGAGATGTACTGGTGGTTGAGTCAGTAGTGGTAGGTGATGTACTAGTGGTTGAGTC
Organism: Anadara kagoshimensis; assembly: GCA_021292105.1. Lineage (NCBI taxonomy): Eukaryota > Metazoa > Mollusca > Bivalvia > Arcoida > Arcidae > Anadara > Anadara kagoshimensis. Next base: position 11,772,590 of record CM037870.1, read on the forward strand.
AGTAGTGGTATCAGATGTACTTGTGGTTGAGTCAGTAGTGGTAGGTGACGTACTCGTTGTTGAGTCAGAAGTGGTAGGTGATGTACTGGTTGTTGAGTCAGTAGTGGTAGGTGATGTACCGGTTGTTGAGTCAGTAGTGGTAGGTGATGTACTGGTTGTTGAGTCAGTTGTGGTAGGTGATGTACTGGTTGTTGAGTCAGTTGTGGTAGGTGATGTACTAGTGGTTGAGTCAGTAGTGGTAGGTGATGTACTGGTTGTTGAGTCAGTAGTGGTAGGTGATGTACCAATTGTTGAGTCAGTAGTGGTAGTTGATGTACTGGTTGTTGAGTCAGTAGTGGTAGGTGATGTACTAGTGGTTGAGTCAGTAGTAGTAGTATATGTACTGGTTGTTGAGTAGGCAGTGGTATGAAATGTACCGGTAGTTGAGTCAGTAGTGGCGGGTGATGTACTGGTTGTTGAGTCAGTTGTTGACGAACTGGCCCCTGTACTGGTTGTTGAGTCAGTTGTTGATGAACTGGTCCCTGTACTGGTTGTTGAGTCAATAGTTGATGTAATGGACCCTGTACTGGTTATTGAGTCAGTAGTTGGTGTACTGGTCCCTGTACTAGTTAATTCGGTAATCGATGTACTGGAACCTGTACTGGTTGTTGAGTCAGCAGTTGATGTACTGGTCCCTGTACTAGTTAATTCAGTAATCGATGTACTGGAACCTGTACTGGTTGTTGAGTCAGCAGTTGATGTACTGGTCCCTGTACTTGTGGTTGAGTCAGTAGTTGATGTACTGGTCCCTGTACTTGTTGTTGAGTCAGTAGTTGTTGAACTGGTATCAGCACTAGTTGTCGAGTCAGTAGTTGATGTACTGGAACCTGTACTGGTTGTTGAGTCAGCAGTTGATGAACTGGTATCAGCACTAGTTGTCGAGACAGTAATCGATGTAATGGACCATGTACTGGTTGTTGAGTCAAGGGTTGATGTACTGGAACCTGCACTAGTTGTTGAGTCAGCAGTTGATGAACTGGTATCAACACTAGTTGTCGAGTCGTTAATCGATGTACTGGACTCTGCACTGGTTGTTGAGTCAATGGTTGATGTACTGAACCCTGCACTGGTTGTTGAGTCAGCAGTTGATGTACTGGTTCCTGTACTGGATGTTAAGTCAGTAGTTGATGTACTGGTGTCTGTACTTGTTGTTGAGTCAGTAATCGATGTACTGGAACCTGTACTGGTTGTTGAGTCAGCAGTTGATGAACTGGTATCAGCACTAGTTGTCGAGTCGGAAATCGATGTACTATACCCTGTACTGGTTATTGAGTCAATGGTTGATGTACTGGTCCCTGTACTGGTTGTTGAGTCAGCAGATAATGTACTGGTCCCTGTACTGGTTGTTGAGTCAGCAGATGATGCACTGGTTCCTGTACCGGTTGTTAAGTCAGTAATCGATGTACTGGAACCTGTACTGGTTGTTGAGTCAGCAGATAATGTACTGGTTGTTGAGTCAGCAGATGATGTACTGGTTCCTGTACTGGTTGTTGAGTCAGTAATCGATGTACTGGAACCTGTACTGGTTGTTGAGTCAGCAGATAATGTACTGGTCCCTGTACTGGTTGTTGAGTCAGCAGATGATGTACTGGTTCCTATACTAGTTGTTGAGTCAGTAATCGATGTACTGGAACCTGTACTGGTTGTTGAGTCAGCAGATAATGTACTGGTCTCTGTACTTGTTGTTGAGTCAGCAGATGATGTACTGGTTCCTGTACTGGTTGTTGAGTCAGTAATCGATGTACTGGAACCTGTACTGGTTGTTGAGTCAGCAGATAATGTACTGGTTCCTGTACTGGTTGTTGAGTCAGTATGATGCACTGTGCTTGTTTCAGACTCTTCAGCTGTAAGAAGTTAAAATGTAAATGCATTACGTTATTCCTGTAACTTTAAAAAACCGTTTTTCTCCAAGTTCATTTTTTCAAAAACACGGAAAAGAGTGTTGTTGCGAAAAGCTGGTATACCAATATTGCTGATGCCACATAAAACAGCATCTAATCAATCAATTGGCTTTGTGAAACTTTCGGAATTGTAGTATTTGTATATGAAAGTATACAGTACGACATAGCATTGTTTTACACCCATCAAAATTACTAATGGGCCATTGCATTTTATGTTTTTTCCGAAAGAGGTGTCATTACCATACGTTACCTTTAAGATAATTTTACCGGTTTATCTTAAATATGAAAGTCTATTTAACACATAATTATAAATTAACAACGTGTGTTATAAAACTCTGTCTCACCGATAAATTCACAAAACTAGGTCAATACGATATAAACTCGTTCATTATGAATATATGGAAAAATGGGATAATGTTTATTAAAAATTGAACCAATATCAGTGCGTTCAAAGATTCTGAAGAAATTTCACTTTAATCAAAATGGCTGACTACATTTGGCTTTGAACGTTCAAGTAAAAACAAGTGCTTACAAATTATGTTGATTTGGGTAAAAAGTGCCTTTGTAAAAAAAAAAAAAAAAAAAAAAAAAAAAAAAAAAATCAACAACAATTGATAATAAAGTATCCAACAAAATGTATCTTTATGTGAACGAAGAATTTCATGTGCTCATAATTACATCTTGCGTCCCAGTTACATATATCAACTGGTCACCAGCTATTGTTGAAGTTGCAACACCCTAAGGACGATGTGCAGGAAGGGTTCTTTAAACAATTACGCCTGCCGTGACTAGGCGCATGGGTTTTAAAGGACATTTCCGAAAGAGTCCGAGGCTTATAATTCTAAATCCTGAAATCTTGGCGAAAGAAAAGTCACGGTTCTTTCGGATGGGGACTTAAAATAAACGAGGTTTCGCTGCATAATGCTATCAGCGCAACGCACAGGCAAAATTTCTGCATCTTACCTATAACTGGCGACGTCTCAATATAAGAGATATATTCTTGACTCGAACGTATAACACCATTACTGAACTCAACTCGTATATATACATGTACACTGTATACTTATTATTTTATCTTACCGGGTGGTTCACATGTTACAGGAGAAATTTGTTCACAGTTGTCCGCTTCTGTTTCATTACCAACGCATGTCTACAATGTAAAATATTAATGATAAAACTGCGTTTACAGGGATGAAGCTTAACTATTTCGACACATGATATAAATGATAAAACTGCGTTTACAGGGATGAAGCTTTACTATTTTGACACATCTACAATATTAAATATTAATGATAAAACTGCGTTTACAGGGATGAAGCTTAACTATTTCGACACAATGTCTACAATAAAAAAAATATAAATGATAAAACTGCGTTTACAGGGATGAATTTAACCAATTCCGACACATGATAACGAATGATAAAACTGCGTTTACAGGGATGAATTTGAACTATTCCGACATATGATATAAATAATAAAACTGCGTTTACAGGGATGAATCTTAACTATTTAGAGTTCAAAACTGTCAAATTCTGTGAAATACGTGAACGTCTACAGGAAAAGCAAGTCCGTGTTCTCTTGAAGTGTAAAAACATCTTGTTTAGATATCTACATGTTCTAAAATTCAGAATCAAAGGAACATGGACTTTACTGACATCAAATATCACAGAAGAACTCCAAAACGGAGACTTATCAACAATTATGTGATATCGGACATTAATAAGCCTAAACTTGCCAAAACTAGTTCCATCATGAGGTTTAGTACCTCTTAGTCCAAAACAACAACTATTTTATGATATAAATAATTTCGAATACATATATAATATAACATACCCGCATTACTAGATTGACCATTGCTGGTAACGGAATCATGAAAAACGCATCAGTTGTCACCATGGAGCCGTATACGTAGCCATGGAAAGGAACATAGTTAGTTTGATTAATTACAAACAAATTTTGTGAAAGTGTAAAGGCTGTTGCAGAAATCGACGAAAGGTTGCTGTATGAAGCCCAAACAGCGTTGCTAGGCAACTGGTAACCATCTAGTCTAACATCAGAACCGGAACCGTCATAGTAGTCTATGTAAAGCGTGATATTAATAACATATGACGTCAGTGAAATGGGAACAGCAACTTGGTACGACTCTGTAAAATCTTGAACTGGAATTCCATAATAGAAGTGGACAAATGGGTACATCGATCCATAGAGTATATGCAATACTGCAATGGGGTTGTCTGAAAGAATTTCAGCCGTTGAAGTCAGGACGGTTATTTGTTTCCAGGGATTAGTATCCGTTAAATTGCTTAACTGGCATTGTTCATGTCCTGTTATGACACTTGTGGTTAAATTTGAAACTTTAATCAATCTAACAGCGTGTTGATATACCGGAGATACAATAAAATAGTGCCGACCGAAGTAGTATTCACCGGTGAGAGTTGTGCTTGGAACAGCTTGCTTCGTCTGGTAATAATTCGTCAACGACGAAGAATCACATCCGGAAAACAACGCCACCTGGTGTTGTGACGAAACGGTTGTTCCGGTTAAATCGTAATCACTATAGACCAATGCTGCCTTAATTCCGCTAAAATATATTGAAAGATTATCCCCGGACTTATACGAATAAGAATTGTAAGTTACAAGAATTGGAGCGGTATTTGTTGAATATAACTTCAAATTGACATATCCCGTGTTTGTCGAATCAGTCCATATCACATGGACGAAATAGTATTTATTTGGACATGCCATTCCCACAACATAGTTGGTGTTCAGATAATTTTTGGGTATGACTTCATACACTTGGCTATGACCGGTGTAGTTAGTTATACTTTTAACATAAATCTTTCCGGCGTTATCAATAACTTTAACTATCAGTACTCTATCTGTCGTTTCTGTGCCGGTTCGTTTATAAAACAAACTTGTATTCAATGATTGTTCTAGCTGAGAAAGTTGAAAAACGGTAACGTTCGTTTGAAATCCGACTGCTGCGCATGCCAAATTAACGACCACATCAAAGTTATTTGGGTTGAATAAAGCTACTTTTGGCGGTTGTGTTGCAGTTTCCTCACTCATAAATGTGAGATAGAACTCGTAACCTTTTGTTAGATGGTCTGTGTCTGAAATATATAAATAAATATGAATGTATTAACAAAAGTTAACTAATGCTACATAATGGACTTCTGGCTGGTGTAGACTATGTGGAATATATTATTTCCCGTTGGTGCTAATATACAGTTATTGCCTCTTAAATTCGCTTCTTTTCCCTTAATGATGACGAAGGAACGAAGATGCAAAGGGGGAAATCGAAGAAACGGTGATGATAGGCAATGGAAGAAGTGATTGCACGATAACACGACGTAGCGAAGAAACAACTAATACGCCTCGTCGACAGAGGGATATTAGCTTTGCTCTTTCTTTATCGCTTGTTTGCTTAATATCGCCTTCGCATTTGCGTTTCTTCGAGCTATCGCCATCAAATATGTGTACCGTCACCATTGTATTTTCGCATGTTCAAAGCGAAGAGGTCTTTGTTTTAATATGGCCCCAACTGGCCACCGTTGAAATAAAATATAGAATTTTAATATGGTTCCAACCGCCCACCGTAGAAATGAATATAGAATTTAAATATCGTCCAAGCCGGACACCGTAGAAATAAACAGAGAATTTTAATATGGTCCCTACCAGCCACCGTAATAATTAAATATATAATTTTAATATGGTTCCAACCGGCCACCGTAGAAATGAAATATAGAATTTTAATATGGTTCCAACCGGCCACCGTAGAAATGAAATATAGAATTTTAATATGGTTCCAACCGGCCACCGTAGAAATGAAACATAGAATTTTAATATGGTTCCAAACGGCCACCGTAGAAATGAATATAGAATTTTAATATCGTCCAAGCCGGACACCGTAAAAAAAAAGAGAATTTTAATATGGTCCCAACCGGCCACCGTAGAAATGAAATATAGAATTTTAATATGGTTCCAACCGGCCACCTTAGAAATAAATATAGAATTTTAATATGGCCCCTACCGGAGACCGTAAAAATTAAATAGAGAATTTTAAGATGGTCCCAACCGAACACCGTAGAAATTAAATATAGAATTTTAATATGGTCCCAACTAGAAACCCTAGAAATGAAATATAGAATTATAATATGGTCCCAACCGGACACCGTAGAAATGAAATATAGAATTTTAAGATGGTTCCAACCGGCCACCGTAGAAATGAAATATAGAATTTTAATATGGTCCCAACCGGACACCGTAGAAATGAAATATAGAATTTTAATACGGTCCCAACCGGACACCGTAGAAATGAAATAAGGAATTTTAATATGGTCCCAACCGGACACCGTACAAATTAGATGCTGAAGAACATATAACATTGTTCATACACATGGTCTTATGTTGGTTTACATTTTTCCAAATATAAGCAAAATGTATTCATAGCAGTAGTTACGATGCGGGCATTTATTATTTGCAAATTCTATGATTTGACCTCGTGATCTTGACCTTTGACCTCCACACTTAAACATGACACGTGGTCTTATGTTTATATACATTGTCCAAGCTTGATTAAAATCCATTCATGTGGAAACTATGTTGTTTACACGGTATTGAGACAGACGGACGGACAGACGTACAGGTGATTCATTCTACCCCTAAAACCTCCTTCACTATAGGAATGAAATTAATTTTTCTTTTTGTTATGGAAGTATGAAAGAATTGGACATTTTGCACACTGAATAATTCGCGTAGCATAACGAATTATTTTACGTGTGCAAATTGTCCGATTCATTCATACTTCCATAACAAAAAAAAATAATAATTTCATTTCTTATAGTTAACGTTTTAAAAAAATTTCAACAACAAATCAAAAATTTAAACAGCGATAAAACCAAAGTAATGAAAAATAAAAGCAACACTATGGCGTAGGAATTCAAATGCCTCCGTACGTCATCCATTATGAGATGACGTCACCGAGAGCCAATCCATTCATGTAAACGTAACAGAAAAATAATACCAATCAAAATGCTTTTAACAATTTAAAATTATAAACTGATATAATAGTGGTAATTAATAGTAATTAATTATTCTCAGTAATAAGCCATACTATCGTAGAACTAACTGAATTGCAATTAGGTGAAATAGAATTATACGTAAAATCAATTGAATTGCATCTATCTTTAATTGAATAACAATTAGCTATATATAGGTACAGACTCAAATAATTGAAGTACCAGTGTACCGGATAGATAGTTGTATCAGTGATTTCAGTTTATAGAATCATACTTTATAAATTTCTTTAGTTTTACCTCGGATATAGATTAATTTATTGATTCCCTGTTTTTTTTAGTTTCATTTATTCATTTTGCATCATGTTTTAGAGGATTTAGACATTAGTTTTGAGTATTGAATTACTTACACATTTATTGGAAAAGCATATACCACAAAAAGGTCAAGTCGGAAAAATTGATGACATATTATAATAAAGGTTACACACCGTGATCAAACACGAGAATCATCCAATAAAACAGTTATACATCGTGAATGTCTATAATATCTAACTCCCAAATTTACGATAGTAAAACCTTGTTTTGATAATAATGTCAATCGATAACTTAGCCCCCTCACTTATCGCCACACTACTTTGAAGTCCCAAAATCCATTTTTTTCTATTTAATTTAGGCTTCTCTCGATTTATCGCTCAACAGCTTTATAAAGCTAAAACTTGAAATAGTGGCAATGGTTATTTCAACATACACACGGTGAGTTTATGTTAAATTTATTGATTGGTCATTAAGCAAAAAGGTAAACGCTCAAGCTACAATCTTTTGTAAGAAGACATTATCATTCCTTACATTTCATTTGAACTACTAGTAGTTTGTTTTGAATTGATTTTTTATTTCATTCTTTTGGTGAGAATGAACATTGCCAAATATTTTTTTTAAATTTCTCATTTTTTCTTTTTACTTTTTTTAACATGAATCGGTATCATATGATTTTGTTTGATTTTTACAGCACGTCGGAGGTTCGAGACTAAGGCCATTTTACCAAGAGTGGCCTGAACGTTTGCTAGAAAAAAATATCACACCATCTTTTCGTTATTTCATTTCGTAATATTGATCTTTGGCCTCCACACTTAAACATGACACGTGATTTTATGTTTATATACATTCTCCAAGCTTGATTAAAATCTATTCATGTGGAAATTATGTTGTTGACACGGTATTGAGACAGACGGACGGACAGAATAACAAAGTGGTTCATTATACCCTTATAATTAACCTCCTTAACGGGAATATCTCCATGTATTAATTTTGTAGCAATCTTATACGTCACACTAATATAAACTATATTATTATTATTATTGTAATTGTTAGTAATGAATTATTCCCATAAGGAATAAGTAATAAGCCATGCTATCCTAGAATTGATTGAATTACAATTGGGTGAAATAGAATTACACATAGAATCAATTGAATAACAATTAGCTCTCTCTCTCTCTCTCTCTCTCTCTCTCTCTCTCTCTCTCTCTATATATATATATATATAATATATATATATATATATATATATATAATATATATATATATATATATATGTGTGCAGAGTAAATTAATTAACGGATGGATAGTTGTATCGATGATTTCAGTTTATAGATTATACTTTATAAATTTCATTAGTTTTACCTCGGATAAAGATTGATTAATTAATTCTCTAGTTTTTATATTTATTTTATTTATTAATTTTAAATAATGTATTAGAGGATTTAGACATTGGTTTTGAGTACTGAATTATTTACCCATTTATTAGAAAATCATATACCACAAAAAAGTCAAGTCGGTAAAACTGGTGACATATTATAATGATAAAGGTTACACACGTGATCAAACACGAAACATTAAATGAGACAGTTATATATCGTGAATGTCTATAATATCCAAAGTCCCAATTTACGATAGTAAAATCTTATTTTAATAATAATGTCACTCAATAGCTTTGCCACCTCACTTATCGTCATACTACTTTGAAGTCCTAAAGTCATTTTTTCTATTTTAAGTTTTTTCTCGATTTTTATAACGCAAAAACTTAAAATAGTTGTAAAGGTTCGAGTTTTTTTTCGATGGATACATTGTAATAGTCTTATTAAGAACATGTCAATACTCGGAAGTTAAACGCTAAATCAACAAACTGGTATACAAAGGAAATATCTCATTTTCTTTTCATAATTTCATTTTACCAAGAGTGGCCTATTTAGTGTTTGTCGAATTGATTTCTTATCTCATTTTTTTATGTTTTGTTAAATTGGTTATTGTTTTTAAACAGGTACCAGAATTTTAATTTTACTTTTTTGATTGTCATTTGAACATGGGTCGGTTTTTTTTTTGTCTGATTTATGTAGTAGCTGTTAAAAAGTTGGACATATAACGGTAAGGGCATAAGAAGAAATTACTCCAGCTTTTTTCATGATTTCTTTTCATCACTTATTTCATTTCTTCTTCTGTTGATACGTAATTTCACCCCCCTTAAGTAACACGGTTATACATCGTGAATGTCTTTTATATTCAAGTTTGCGATAGTAACATGAGTAAAATCTTATTTTAATAATAATGTCACTCGATAACTTTGCCACCTCACTTATCGACATACTACTTTGAAGTCCTAAAGTCAATTTTTTTCTATTTAACGTTTTTTCTCGGTTTATCGCCAAACCACTTTATAACGCTAAAACTTGAAATAGTGGTAATGGTTCGAGTTTTTGTCGATGGATACATTGTGGTAGTCTTATTCAGGACCTGTCAATACTAGGATAGTAAACGCTAAATCAACAAACTGTTATACAAAGGAAATATCTCATTTTCTTTTCATGATTTCATTTTACCAAGAGTGGCCTATTTAGTGTTTGTCTGAAATTGATTTTTCTTCTCTCATTCTTTTGATGTTTTGTTAAATTGGTTATTGTTTTAAACAGGTACCAACATTTTTACTTTACTTTTTTGATTGTCACTTGAACATGGGTCGGGTGTTTTGTCTGATTTATGTAGTAGCTATTAAAAAGTTGGACATATAACGGTAAGGGCATAAGAAGAAATTATTCCAGCTTTTTTCATGATTTATTTTCGTCACTTCTTTCATTTCTCTTCCGTTGATACCTACTTTTACCCCCCTTAAGTAACACGGTTATACATCGTGAATGTCTTTTATATTCAAGTTTGCGATAGTAACATGAGTAAAATCTTATTTTAATATTAATGTCATTCGATTACTTAGCCGCCTCACTTATCGCCACACTACTTTGAAGTCCCAAAATCCATTTTTTCTATTTTATTTTAGGCTTCTCTCGATTTATCGCCAAACCACTTTATAAAGCTAAAACTTGAAATAATGGCAATGGTTCGACGTTTTTTCGATGGATACATTATGGTAGTCTTATTCAGTACCTGTCAGAAACTCGGAAGTCAATTGCTTAATCAACAATCTTTAATACAAAGAAAATATCTCGTCTTTTTTTATGATTTTATTTTACCAAGAGAAGCCTATTTAGTGTTTGTCTTAAATTGATTTCTCGTTTCATTCTTTTGATGTTGTGTTAAATTGGATATTGTGTTAGATCAGGTTTTAGGACTTTCATTTTACTTTGCTGATTGACATTTGAACATGTACCTGGTATTATATATTTCTGTTTGATTTATCCAGTAGCTGTTAAACAGTCAGAAGTAAAACGTTCAAGGCAAAACCTTCACACGAAGAAATTATTCTAGGTTTTTTATGATTTCTTTTTATCACGTGTTTCATGAATTGATTTCCAAGCTCATTCTTTTGAAGTTTTCTTTACTTGGTTATTATTATTCGTCAGGTATCAGACTTTTTACTTTAATTTGTGATTCATCAGTTATTTCAACATATACATGGTTTGTTAAATTTATTGATTGGTCATTAAGCAGGAAGGTAAACGCTCAAGCTACAATCTTTTGTAAGAAGACATTATCATTCCTTACATTTCATTTGAACCACTAGTAGTTTGTTTTGAATTGATTTTTTATTTCATTCTTTTGGTGAGAATGAACATTGCCAATTTTTTTTTAAATTTTTCTTTTTTTTTCTTTTTCGTTATCTTTTTTTTAACATGAATCGGTATCATGATTTTGTTTGATTTTTACAGTACGTTGGAAGTTCGAAACTAAAGTCATTTTACCTAAGAGTGGCCTAAACTTTGCTAGAAAAATATATCACATCATTTTTTCATTATTTCATTTAAACACTCGTTTGTCTTGAATTGATTCTTTTAATGTTTTGGATATAGGATATTGTCGTTTGTCAGGTTTAAGCAAACAAAATCACTTATCCACTAGACCTGTTAATGTGAATATTCTGGTTGAAGTATCCAACCAATACATGTGTATTATTATTATTCGCAGTTACTTATTTAATATATTTATAAACAATGCACATGATTTGGATAATGAAGAGGAAGTTACCACGTGTATTCCCCATACATTATTCGTTCATAAAATATTTAAATTAAAGGTCAAGCGGACAGGTCAGTGTTTTTGGCTATACATTAATATTTTTACTTTGACTTTTCTGATTCTGATCTGTACATGGCTCCGGTCTGCGTTTTGTTTAATTTTTCAGTATCTGTCAAAAAATGAAAACTAAAGCAACAATATTTAATTAGAAAATATCTGATGTTCTTTTGTTCCTATTCATTTTAAAACTGTTTGTCTTCAATTGATTTCTCATATTATTCTTTTGATGTTTTGTTTTCTTGCTAAGCAATTGTAAAATAATTTGTCAATTTTCAGTTTTTTCTTTACTTTTCTGATTGTGATTTTAACATGGATCAGGATTAGTATTATATGTTCTTTTTTGATTTATTCAGTATCATTAATTCTGTAACACTTTGGAAGTTAAACGCTTAAGCAATAACCGTTATCAGAAAAAAATGTCACGTCTTTTCATGATTTCATTTAAACACTTGTTTGTCTTGAATTGATTCTTTTAATCTTTTGGATATTGGATATTGTATATTGTCAGGTATAAGCAAACAACAGTGACCTGTCTATTTGACTTTAATTAGGATTATTTAGACAAAAGGATCCACCAAATAAATGTGTATTTTTGAATTCGCAGTTGCCAAACCTGTATATAAAAGCCATCCAAGGAAACCAGTAAAAGTGACCTTTATGGACAGGTGGTCTTCATATACAGATTCAAATAATAGGAATAAAGAACAATTTGGATATAATTCTACTGGCCTTTATAAGCAGTGGCCCTTATATAGAGGTGGTTTTTAAGACAAGTTAGACTGTACTTGTATATATATACAAGGTCTTCATTATGGAGAGAAAGTTAACACGTGTGATCCCCATACATAAATAATAAATATTTAAATTAAAGGACAAGTGGGCAGGTCAAGGTTGTTTGTTTATATCAGAATTTGTTTTTTGTGATTGTAATTTGAACATCGACCTTGTATGTTTTTCTTTGATTTATTTAGTATTTGTTAATAGTCGGAAATTAGAGGCTTCTTGCATTGTATTGATTTCCTATTCCATTCATTTGATGTTTTATGAAAACTCTTAGATGCCATGGTTAAAATATTCCTTATTTCGTTCTATCGAAATATTACTTTACTTTCTAGAAATACTAGTAATATTTTTATTTAGTTTTTCCGAAATGAAATTTTGTTATTTCAAAATAATATTTTGCTATGTCAAAATAATATTTTGTTATCTCGAAAAACAATTTATTCGATATAACGGAATAAAAATATATTAACAATGTCACCTATGGGGCTCCGTAATGTTTCGCTTTCTTGGTGAGGATAAATATTGTAAATTTGTGCTTTTCAAGTATAATCCGTCCAGAATCTGGATCTGAGGCAAAATATACAATGAGTCTTTTTATTATTAGGGCAATTATAACGAATAAAGTGTAAGCCAGCGTGATTCTACAAATACGGTATACAAATATAGTTTAGCAAGAAGAGCAAGTTCATGTTGTTTTCATATATAAACCTGTTTTTTAATTAATATGCCACAAGATGTTACTTAGTTATAAGGAATCACATATCTGAAATCATTTTCGCGAAATAATTTTTATTGACATTTTAGAACCTCCGCGGCAAAACAGTTTATTTAAAATAAAGTTTACCAATCAATGAGAAAAAGATCAATCTACACATAGGGGCCAGAGTTTGTTTTAGAAATATGAGGATTTTTAAAAAATGAATAATTTACATTTAAGGTACATGTATTCCACGATTTTGTGCCTTCTAAAAACTTTCATTTCTAAATGCCTAGTGCTTTACGAACAGTCATTACCTATTTTCAAGTCTTGACTTGACCCAGGCTAGGTTTGAATCCACGACCTCGCACATACGAAGCGATTACTCTATCACTGAGCAACCGTAGTGATGTTCATCTGGCAACTCGGGTGATGCGGAAGGTTAAGCACCTCCAGTTTACCTCGCTACAAATGTATTTATTTCAAATTACATTTTGATGTACCAAACATATCAACACTGTTTGATTTGCTCTTTTATATTCAGATTATTGATTTTCTGAAACATGAGAATACTATTTCAAATACATTTCATTTCGTCCTCCGTAACGAATTTAATGGAAAAAATACTTTTATATATCAGATTATTCAACTTGTTTGATTGCCAGCCACACGCTATAGTGTAATTTAGAAACTTTTAAAAACAATTAAACGGAAAAGGGTCTCTTTTTGAATCAATGTAGAAAGAAGTGGACATTTTTCAAAAGTCAATAAGTGTTGGTTTTTTTCTTCAAAAATCCAATAACACACTTGCCTTTTTTCATTGTACATGCTTATACATGTATAGGTAAACAAAATTGACCTGTCCGCTTGACCTATGATTGGTAATATTGATAAAGAAGACGCTAACCGATATATGGGTAGTAGTAGGATTCGCAGTTGATAGTGTGTACACAAGGTACATAATTAGTGTTCGCCTAATGTAGAAAAAAACCATGTGATCCCTTATACATAGATACAGTTGTTCATAATAAATATTAAAATTTAAGGTCAAGCGGACAGGTCAAAGTTGTTAACTAATATATGTACGTTCAAAATCAAATCCGATCAAGCGCTTCACGAATGAAAAAGCAATATTAATAACAGGAACAAGAACTAAAGCCATTGAACAATACACTTGTTCTGGTTTTTGGGTTACGTATTTTAACATAATATGTCATTCGTTTCCAATCAAACGCAGACATATGATGTCCAAATCACAGTCCGAAAAGCAAAGTTGTCAAACTAATCTTAAAATGTGTACTTCCACCAAGGGAGTGAGGCCAGGTGCTCAGGAAGGGTAAGTACACCCTGTCTGACCAACTACATCCGTCATATGCATGTGTGGAATCACAATTGTGAATACAAGAACCATGGAACTGCGGGACGTCAAGTATATCCAGGACAACTTTGGATACAAAGACATCATACTGATCAACAATATTGTGATACGTGCGGCCATAAAACGTTTTGAGTGTTTTGTTAAGCATAGGCTTGCAATATTCATATTTGTTCCATGGCCTACTTTAACAGTCAACTTCTGCCGTAGCTTAGTTGGTAGAGTATTCGCTCCGTAAGTGGAAGTTCGTGGGTTCGAGCCGCGACCGGGTCTGACCCAATACTTGAAAATAGGTAGTGACCGTTCTTTCTCCAAGCACTCGGCATTACGAAATGATTCACGGTTCTTTCGAATAGGAACTGAAAATAAACGAGGTCCCGCGTCACAGTAGGTTTTGCACGATAAAAAAACCCTGCTGTATAATGTCATCGCAACGCACAGGCAAAATTTCTGCACCTTTGCCTATGGCTGACAACGTATCGATATAAGTGAAATATTCTTGACTGGGACGTTATACACCATTACTCAACTCCTTAAACAGACCATACTTTTATGACACATTGAAAATGAAATTCGATTTTTGTGTTTACAATCTTGAATATTATCATTTTTCAAATACCGAAATTCCGTAACAATCAATTCGTCTGCAATACCCTTGGTTGCTTCAAAGATAATTTACATCATTGTGATGTTAGCAGCATTGCAAGCGAAAAAACAAAAATAACTATTCAGATATCCATTAAGATATTTTTTAGATGCGAGTATTTTATCCAGGTTTTATTCTTCAATAACATAAATAGGTTTTTCATGGAAAATATGCATTTGAAAGTAGCTTTTAACCAGTGTTAAAGAAAATGTAGAAAAGATGTATATTTTTCCCAACATACAATTCTTATATATGTAAATATGTAATGCATTAAAGATATAAAACTTAGCTTTCCATTTTTTATTATATGAATCTTCATTTATCTACACGGTTCACTTGTATTATAAAAAAAGATTAAGTTTTGTTTTTTTTACTAAATATTTAAAGCAGAATAATCTTCATTTATCTACAAGGTTCACTTGTATCAACAAGAAAGATTAAGTTTTTTTTTTACTAAATATTTAAAGCAGAATATTAAAATAAATTTTATATAAAGATGTTGTACGAAAGAAAATCTGTTAATGTTGAATCAAATCAAAAACAAAAATACTAATCCATGCTCGAATCACAATCCAGAAGCAAAGTAAAAACTTTGGAACTGACAGTCAGGTTAGACACGTGAAATTCCGCCAGGAAAGTGAGGTCGGGTGCTCCGGAAGAGTAAGCACCTCCTGTTTATCTAGCTACATCCGCCAAGTGTGTAATCAAAATTGAGTGAAAGGAACATGGAACTTTGAGACGTCAAATCAGTCAGGTTAGACACGTGAAATTCCGCCAGGGAAGTGAGGCCGGGTGCTCCGGAAGGGTAAGCACCTCCTGTTTATCTAACTACATCCACCACGTGTGTAATCAAAATTGAGTGAAAGGAACATGGAACTCTGATACGTCAAAAATATCCAGGGCAATCCTGGAAACAAAGACATCAAACTTATCAACAATACTGAGATAACGGCCATATATAAGGGTCTAGTTAAGCCTAGGCTTGCAATAGTTTTAACAATTTATTAAACTGACACGGGTTAGTATGATTGTTTTTGATTAATACATTTATTACAGCTTTTTATGAAATACATTTGATTATAATTTTGGGTGTCTTATAAGCCGTTTGTGGCTGCGCGTGTCAATATTTGATGCACTATTTATTTTATGAATACATGTTAAATGTTTTAATCCAAATATATATTGACATGATATAGTATAATAAATTTTTAGTAGTAGTAGTAGTAGTAGTATATACTCAACAAAAAAGTTACTGTAGAAACCACTGTGACTGTGACAGTGAAATTCTCTTTATATCTGTATCTGATTTCACTGGAAATCTGTATCGCACCTGCGATTGTCATAAAGTATGTCTGTAAAAAGGAAAAATGTTGGCGGTATGGTGATTTTACACATGCGAAAATGACGATGTTTACACCGGAAGTGATGTCCTTGATGACGTTTTACGTCATATGCGCAACAGAAGCCGCCATTTGCATTGTTTTTTAACACGTTAAATTCCCATAGCACCAACGTTTTTCCCTATGCAGATATATTTTGGGCCAATCGCGGATGCGCATACAAATTTCCTGTTACGATTAGGTACAAGTAAGTGAAAAATATCGATCTTTATTCAAATTTATTTGATTTTCTATGGATACAAAGAGAATTTCACTGTCACAGTGGTTTCTACAGTAGGGACCATTGTGAAATTTGAAATAAAAATCTGAAAAATGTATAATCCATCTGAAATTTGTTTTTATATTTTTTCTTGTTTCAATGATGTTATGAAATAAATGTTTTGTGTATGAAATTAAATCTCCTTCATAAAATTATGAGAAGTGTGATTATGAAATGATATGATTTACGTTCTTCAAAATTAAATAATGTTTTTACTGTGGTCCTTAACCTTTTTTGTTGAGTTTATATATATATATAGTTCTTTTTATACAAAAGGAAACGACAAAAAACACTTTCATTAATTAGATATTATCGCTTTAGCGCTTCCAGCACTCTACATGAGCGCAATGTTTACTTATCTCCATTTTCCTTTTCAATTTTTTTTATATTTTCTGTGCTTGAAGTTATTGTTTTAGAATTACATATTATACCAGTTTTAATTTTACAACACTAGACGGCCGTTTCGGAATACATTTCCTCATCAGTAGTGCTTGGACCAAAATTATGAAACCAAAATTATTTTGAAGATGTTAAAAAGCTACCCAAAGGACCAAAATATATTTTACCAAATTAAGCTAAGGAAATACTTTGCATGAGGGAGTATACCTTAGTTTTTGAGAAATTTATAATTATACATATATAACAAATATTGGTTATATGAATCGCAACGAACTCCCTTGATAATCCTTATAGATCTCATCCTCATGTCCAGTACATGTACACTCTTTCAGAGCATCACTAGGTAAACGAATAACCATCATTACTATTACATGTATCTAAAGATAATATTTTTATAATAATACTAAACATAATATTAAATATACTTACGATCACATTGGTATGTTTGTAGGTAGACAAGTAGTATCCAAATCTTAAAATACATAATGTTAGATAGAATAGTACCTACATGGTACTAACAGAACAAATTAGGTACTTGCATCCTCAAATACTTCAAATTCAATAACAGTACGTATACATTGAATGTCTGTGTGAAAATGATGCGGTATTTATCGATAAGTATAAAACTCAATAAAGGCCACACTAATTTAATGTATGTTTTACGTTTAGCTTACCTTAAAATATGAAATATTATTAAATATTTCTTATATGAAGCGTATTATTTTGTTGACAAAAGGGTCATGCCAAATACATTTACAATGCATTCTTAGGTCTTTGTTGCTTTGGTTGTTAATAATATTTTGAAAAAGTAGCATCCTTATAAAACATTTATAAAATGCATGGTCGGAACTTTGTCACTTTCTTGAATATTTGAAAAAGGCGACATTCATGTCACATGTACATTTGTATATTCATAAGATATGCTTAGATCTTTGCCGATTTGTTGTTTCTGAAATATGCAAGAAGACGATATTCCTCACAGAGAAAATTGAAAATGAATGAAATATTTAACATGGAATTTTCTCTTAATTGATCGATCATTCAAAACTATTTAGCGCATATTAGTTGCGTTTTGATCTTGGATTTTTTTTGTAAAACCTGCTTTCTACATCATTAATTATTCTCTCTAAATTATACAAATGTTTTGATAAAAAATCACGTAGGTGATACTTCAATAGTAAACAAGCAAACCTTTATAAGCGTTTTACCATCTTTTTTCTTATTCTCTTTCATGTTTTTTTTTAATTTCCGTGTTGTTTTTGTGTATAATTATACATATTATACCAGTGGTTTATTTTACAGCACAAAACGGTCATTTCGGAATACATTCTCATTAGTAGTGCTTGGACCAAAATTGTGAAACCAAACATTTCAGGGGGTTCAACCAGATTAAGCTAAAAAAATATTTGGCATAAGACTCGCTGAGTATATTTCAGTTTTAGAGGATTTTCTTTTTTTTAACTAGCAACAAGTTTAGAATTTAGTATTTTTCGAACAGTACAGTGTTGCCTACTGAGTTTATGATATCTTCGAGGATGCTTAGTTCATTAGCAAAGATACTGGCGCAGTGGTTTAAATTACATATTGTTTCAGTTTTACAGCACTAGACAACCGGTTTGGAATACAATTCTTCATCAGTAGTCTTAGACCAATTTGTTTCCCAATGCTCGATTTTAATTTTAGGATGCACGTGATTTAGGTTGTCAGTATTATTGTGAGTATATTGCCTGTGTATCCAGAATTATCTTGACATTATCCTGCATATTTCCGACTTCCCATATTTCCATGTTCTTTTAATTCGCAATTTCAATTTTACACGTGGTAGGTGTAGCTAATTGACGTATCGCTGACCACGCCCACAAAGGTCTGGCATGCTTGAATTGCACGCAAAAAGAATGAAAACTCGGCCTTAATTGCGCCGTTAAATGACGTCACTGTCACTAGTACATCATTACTTGCCGTGACGCTGCTTTGGTACCGTGATGGCGGCCTTTGTCGGAACACTGTGGGCGTGGCCGGCGATCCTTCAACTAGCCAGGAGCTTTTCATTCTTCCGGAGCCCCAGTCCCCACCCTGATGAATGTTTTCGTGTTTAACTTAATTTTCCAGTTTGCTTTTATACTAATTTTGTCACGGGATTTTGATTTGGACATGAACTGGTATATTTGCTTATCATGATACTTTACATGGTTTTTAACAAAAACAAATTCTAATAAGACTCGACTGCGTTTAAATAATAATATGTACCTGCAAATAATTGCAAATTATGTTTTGTAGAATATGTATTTTGGTTATATTTATATATGTATGTACGTTGTATAAGTTAATGAGAGCTAACAAAAATAAATAAATAAAAAAAGGACTCTACTGCTAAAAAAGACTTGAACCATAAAATTACTCTCGTTTATCAGATTTTAGCCACTGATTTCGAACGCCCCTTTATACCTTTCAGTATTATATACAATTGTATCCATTTTCAAACTTCATTAAAAGCTATTCACTAAAAGCATTGTTTTTCTGATCCAATCGCGAAAAGTCCCACGGTAAAATCGATTGTTATGGCGATTCATTGTCACTATAACAATATTATTTGTTAAATCTGATTTTTGTTAGTTTTCGAAATCAATACGGTTCGTGTTTGTTAAATACATTCTTTATGGGCAAATCAGACAATCGAAACAAATTAAATGACACTTCAACGTCTGTCAATAAATGATGAAAGGTATTTGACGATAACTATAGTCTCATTTTCGTCATTATTAGCTAACCTTTTGATATACTTAAAAACATTGACGCTTGAAGATCAATTTTTAAATTTTATAAATTTTAATTTCATCAAATTTTCATCATTATTAGCTGAAGTTTTTATTTACTTAAAAAATCGACGCTTGAAAATCAGTTTGTAATTTTTTTTTAATTTTTATTTCATTATATTTTTGTCATTATTAGCTTAAATTTTATATACTTCAAATATTCCGACGTTTGAAAATCAATTTGTATTTTTCAATGGTTTTTATTAACCCTATATAAACTGATACTTCAGAATTGCATTACTATATTATTAATAATATTAATCAATGAGTGTTTTTAAAATTGGATTAGTCAGTAATTTGGTGAACTTGCAATTTATGTTATATTGGTTTGAGGCCTGGACATTGCAAGTCTAGGCTTATTAAGACCCTTATTAAGTTTTATGGTCATAACAACGATAGTGTTTGTCTCTAATCCCAAATTATCCTTGATACATTTGATGTTCTGATAGTTTCTTATTCTTTTTGTTTTCAATTATGATTACACCCCTGGCGGATATAGCTAGCTAAACAATTTGTTTTAACTCTCAGTAGCACCAATTGGAAATATCGGGAATATGCAACTATGGAAACCAAATATATTCAGAGTAATTTTGAATACAGAGACATTATATTCATCAACAATATTGTAGTGACGGCCATAAACCATTTTGGGGTCCTTAATATGTCTAGGTTTCCAATATTCCTGCGTCAACAATTTATTAGTTAACAACTTGCTTAGTCAAATATATTAAAATATGATTTACCTGTATTTCCCGCTTATTTTGGGGATTTATATCGAAATCGCATGTATTTTTATTACACATTATACCAGTTTAAATTTTCACAACACAAGGCGAAAATTCTACTACTAGATAATCATAAAAAAACAAAAGATAAACACATTTTGGTCACCAAACATTTACCACTTACCCTTCCGGAGCATCCGGCCTCACTTCCCTGGTGGAAGTTCGCGTGTCTTGCCTAACTTGTCAATTCCAAAGATTTTACATTGCTTCTGGATTGTGATTCTGATATGGATTAGTATGTTTTTTTTATTATGGAGGGTAGTAGCGTTTTATGACTTTTTTGGAAGCCTTAATTCCAATTCAATTTACAAATCAACATTGTATTTTGGGGACTGTATTTTGATTATAAACTAAGCCCCTTTTAGTGGCAGAATTATTTTATTTAATTATTAACAATCTACCAATTCATGTTCAATTTTAAAAATACTATGAAAAATGGCAAATTAATTAAATACGTGAACTTCCACCAGAGGAGACCGGATGCTCAGAAAAGGTAAACGCCCCCTGTTTCCCTTCAACTCAAAAACTCAAAAATTAAAATTATAAAAATAGATATAATCTAAGGCGTGAAAAAATATCCAGATCGATTTTGAATACAGAAAAATCGATCGTACTTATCAACATAAATCTTTTAATACAAATC
This sequence comes from Anadara kagoshimensis, assembly GCA_021292105.1. Taxonomy (NCBI): domain Eukaryota; kingdom Metazoa; phylum Mollusca; class Bivalvia; order Arcoida; family Arcidae; genus Anadara; species Anadara kagoshimensis. The sequence continues at coordinate 11,793,866 of CM037870.1, forward strand.
GACATGATAATAGCCTCAGCTATGAATATAGTCCAGGTAATGATTTGATCACAAACCAAGTAGGCAATAATTGTGTATTATTATCAGAAATATACTATTGTCTAAATTTGTTGTTAGTTTAAACACTAAATTCCTCAAAAATTACTCCCTCATGCAAAATATTTCCTTAATTTAATTTGGTAACATATATTTTGGTCTTTATGGGGTATTTTTCAACATCTTGGAAAATATATTTTGGTTTCACAATTTTGGTCCAAACACTACTGATGAGAATTGTATTCCAAAACGACCGGCAAGTGCTGTAAAACTGAAAGGTATAATATGTGTTATGAATAAAATTTCAACTTTGCCAATATCTATTTTTCTTTCTATCTATCTATCTACAATTTATAAAAAATAACTTCATGCAAAGTTTATAATTTGCCAATTTTAAAGTTATATATGAATTGGAAGACACAACAATACTATCAAAAATAGCCTAATGGGAAATTTGCCAAGTCTGAAAAAATTATGCTCAAATAATTACACTATATACGAGTACAAAAGAGCGACAAAAATATCGGAAAATAAACATTTTCCCATTTATATAGAAAGATAAAAGGATTTAAACCAATGAACAAATAAATCATTCTTATTTACATCCACTGAACTTAATAATTGATAAGCTATTGTCGGTACTTCCTGTATGTCCTATTCGGTTTCATTTAGTTCCGTGATACAAAAAGTTTATACATGTATCAGTCTAGTAAATTTATGGTGTGCTAATACAACGATGTGTAATCTAGAGCATTCAAGCATTCAGATTTTTGTGTAATCAATACAACATTACATTTTTGAGAGAAATCAAAACAATACAACCGTTTTAAGGCTTTTGGTTTCATGACTTTTTTAAAAAATATTCCCTGTCAAAAATCCTTAATTAGGTACAGCCGATGGCGTGATGATTACGGGGCTGAAATGTTTATGACGGCAACGGTCAACCAGTTGCGTGGTATTAATTAAATGCGTATGACATCAACGGTTTTCAGTGTGGTGCCGAAAAGAGTAAAATGTTTATGACGTCAAAAGTACTGACAATGCAATTGTGTCGAATCAATTAAAATCTTAATAACGTATGACATCAACAACGACTACTCTGGCACTGGTCACTGGTGTAATGTGATTATGACGTCAACTTGTATAATGCCAAATAGATTTAGCGACTGTAAGACGTGCTGATAATTGCTATCATCAATAACTTTTTTCCTTGATTTGTCAGTATCATAAAGTTATGTCTCTTTTTTGGATGTAAAATATGCATAATATCTTAAGAACGAATGTTAAAGGACCATGTTTAAAATGTAAATCGGATAACTAACCATCTCCGATTTGATTGGAAGTGTACATCTAGTTGATCAACATGAACTCTTCAATTACGTCAGTGTAGTCCCTAGCATTCGAGAAGACCTTGTAAGTGAATTAAGCTGTTTTACAAGCGTAAAAATCAAGAATATATTAAAAGATCCAGTCGATATCATTCTGAACAGGCTTGATGAACACAATTCCATACTTCTAAATTGTAAATGTTGCCTAGTGATCTTCTTTTGGTCTAAAGTGAATCATGTACGAACTTCATCTAGCTTTTGTCAAGATGATTCTAAGAAATTGATTAATTGAGCGGCATTATAGCTTCTAAAGTGTTTTACACAGGTATTTAACGAGTTAACCAAGTGACCTTGCTTTTCCTAGCATGACCATACAGAATCTTAACCTGGATATTATCAAAAGGGTCATAACAGGCCTGTTCAAATTTGAAGACATCTGTGCAAAAATTGCTATTTCAGCATAAACATGGTTTTATTTAATTTAATGAACAAATTTTTCATCATTCAAAGTGACCCATATGAAAATCTTTTAAATTAAGCTAAAATGTTACCAGATGTAGTTTAATTTCGATTGTTAAATCTTTTTAACATTGTGTATCATCGGTTGCTCTCTTCATTATAAATCTGTGGTAAATGACTTTTATTTTTATTGCTAGTCTTACCGATTCTTCTGTAGAACTCCATAACTGGGATGTCGATCTTCGGACGTGTCTGTCCCAAGACTTGATAGTTTGTAGTGACTGTTTTTTCGCCAAGCACTCTGCATTACGGAATGAAGTCACGGTTCTTTCGGATGGGAACTAAAAATAAACGAGGCCCCGTGTCACAGTGGGCTTGACAGCTAAAGAACCCTGCTGTATAACACCATTAGCGCAATGGCGGGCGAAATTTCTGCACCTTCGATTATAGCTGTGGACGTCTATATAAGTGAAATATTCTTGACTGCGATGTTTGACACCAAAACTCACCTCAACTTTTGTGAAGAAGTTGAAAAACCAGAGGCTCAGTGTGGCTGAGCCTGTATACGAGTACAAAAGAGCGACAAAAATATCGGAAAAAAAACCTTTGCCATTTATATCGAAAGATAAAAGGATTTAAACCAATGAACAAATAAATCATTCTTATTAACATCCACTGAACTTAATAATTGATAAGCTATTGTCAGTACTTCCTGTATGTCCTATTAGGTTTCATTTAGTTCGTGATACAAAAGGTTTATACATGTACCAGTCAAGTGAATTTATTGTTATGAATCTGTTTATGAAATAATGTAAAATCTAGAAATGCAAATTTTTGTGTAATCAATACAATATTAAATTTTTGAGAGAAATCAATACAATATAACCGTTTTAAGGCTTAATGGTTTCATGACTGGTTTGAAAATATTCCCTGTCTACAAAAGCCATAATTAGGTTCAATCGTTAGCGTTGTGATTACGGGATTGAAGTACTAGTGTGTATGACGGCAACGGTCAACCAGTAGCGTGGTGCCGAATGAAATGCTTATGATGTCAACGCTTTTCAGCGTAGTGCCGAATAGAGTAACATGTTTATGACGTCAAAGGTACTGACAATGCTATTGTGTCGAATCAATTAAAATCTTAATAACGTATGACATCAACAACGACTACTCTGGTGCCACTGGTCACTGGTGTGGAGCCACGTGAAGTGCTTATGACATCAACTGGTATAATGGCAAATAGATTTGGAAACTGCAAGACGTGCTGATAATTGCTATCATCAATAACTTTTTTCCTTGATTTGTCAGTATCATAAAGTTTTGTCTCTTATTTGGGTGTAAAATATGCATAATATCTTAAGAACGAATGTTAAAGGACCATGTTTAAAATGTAAATCGGATAACTAACCATCTCCGGTTTGATTGGAAGTGTACATCTAGTTGATCACCATGAACTCTTCAATTACGTCAGTGTAGTCCCTAGCATTCGAGAATACCTTGCAAGTGAATTAAGCTGTTTTACAAGCGTAAAAATCAAGAATATATTAGAAGATCCAGTCGATATCATTCTGAACAGGCTTGATGAACACAATTCCATACTTCTAAATTGTTAATGTTGCCTAGTGATCTCCTTTTGGTCTAAAGTGAATCATGTACGAACTTCATCTAGCTTTTGTCAAGATGATTCTAAAAAATTGATTAATTGAGCGGCATTGTAGCTTCTAAAGTGTTTTACACAGGTATTCAACGAGTTAACCAAGTGACCTTGCTTTTACTAGCATGACTATACAGAATCTTATCCTGAATATTATCTAACAGGCCTGTTCAAATTTGAAGACATCTGTGCAAAAATTGCTATTTGAGCATAAACATAGTTTTATTTAATTTAATGAACAAATTTTTCATCATTCAAAGTGAGCCATATGAAAATCTTTTAAATTAAGCTAAAATGTTACCAGATGCAGTTTAATTTCGATTGTTAAATTTTTTTAACATTGTGTATCATCGGTTGCTCTCTTCATGATAAATCTGTAGTAACTGACTTTTATTTTTATTGCTAGTCTTACCGATTCTTCTGTAGAACTCCATAACTGGGATGTCGATCTTCGGTCGTGTCTGTCCCAAGACTTGAAAGTTTGTAGTGACTGTTTTTTCGCCAAGCACTCTGCATTACGGAATGAAGTCACGGTTCTTTCGGATGGGAACTAAAAATAAACGAGGTCCCGTGTCACAGTGGGCTTGACAGCTAAAGAACCCTGCTGTATAACGCCATTAGCGCAATGACGGGCGAAATTTCTGCACCTTCGATTATAGCTGTGGACATCTATGTAAGTGAAATATTCTTGACTGCGATGTTTGACACCAAAACTAAACTCAACCTTTGTGAAGAAGTTGAAAAAAAGTGTATGGTCAACAGATCAGGTCTTAATCCCAGGTGAGCTTAATTGTGTATTTATACCTGTTTCTCAATAATTGATTTTTGTCAATGTGTATCGTTAGTTGCCCAAGTTACTGTAATAAATTTCAATGGTATGTGAAAAAATAATTAAAGCACATTTTTATGCAATAATAAAAAATTTATTTCAATAGGTTTAATACAGATTGCAAGAGGAATACAAAAGAATTGTGAAAATTCAGTTTATAATGATACAAGATCATCCAAGGTAAGGACACATTACAACAATACAAAATGTTCAACACATATAGTTATTGACTAAAAGCATAGATACCCTTATACTCTCATCTAATCAATACTTCCAAAGTCATCAAAGTTTATTAATGCATTTTAATGGCGGGTTTCAAATTTCATTCATGATAGTTGACACAACTATGTATACTAGGCTGTTATATACAGTCCAACCTGACTTAAAGGTCACCTCTATATAAGGGCAACCTGCTTATAAAGGCCAGTTGAATTTTATGCCAACTGTTCTTCATTCATATTATTTGAACCTGTATATAAAGACCATCTGCCAATAAAAGCGTCTTTTACTAGTTCCCTTGGGTGGTCTTTATAGACAGGTTTGGCTGTACATCACTAATCCATTTGAAAAGTATAATACGACTCTAATTTAGGGGAAAAATAGTTTAATGTTGTTTGACATCGGTTCTTCTTTGAGTCAGCCAATGGGAAATGGGCCATTATGGCATAAAACATCTTTTTAGTTTTAAAGTAAATTTTCTTCTGATGTCAAAAAATCAATTTCTTATCTTAAATTTTGACGTCTTTGATATTGTTACAGTAACTTCAATTAGTATTAGTTGTAATGTTATTTTCTTGCACACTGCACTTAGAAACAAACATGTGCCTTTTTTTAAAAAAAAAGGCAAACTTTTTCTAAATTGATTTCGCAAAAAGTGTAAAACAGCATATTTATCGAAATATCTAAAGAGGTAATAAATATATATGCATTTAACAGTGAAACCCAAATTTTAATCCACCAAATTTCTTTTCTAGAATTTGTTTTTTTCCAAAAGGAACGCAATTTATTTTTGTTACAAGTGCTCAATTGATATTATGTAATTACCACTTGAACAAATTGATTCTTTGAGTTATTTCATCATTACTGAAATGTCATAAGATTCCTTTCATCATTGTCTGACTCATTATTAACACAAGGCCTAAATGCTAAAAGAGACAATCCACTATTGCCAGGTAAATTAATCATAATGCAAGTTCTTTAAGTACGGGTATCGTAAATGTATATAATCAAATTATCATAACAATTACAAGAAACCTAAAGGCCAGAAGCAAATTAAATATAAAACCAATGTTTTTTCTAATCTTAAAAGGGAAGAAAAATGTAAGTATTGATTATTTTCAACCTAAATACTAATACATTTAATAAAATATATTTTTACAACTTTCGGTGACAATACAAGTATGCTGCGATATATAACCCGTTTTCACAAGCTGTATACTACTAACATAAATTATAGTAAATTTTCATTGAAAATTAACATTGCTCAAAAGCATGTTAAAGAACTAATATTCAAGTTCCATGATAATCAAACCCTATGATTTTTAAAATAATTCCAGCAAGTAGTATTAAGATCAAGGGGAGGTTACTATAGCGCATTTGAAAAATTCACATGTCATACACGTTCTATACATTTAAAAAAAACAACATAATCATGCATATAGATGTAACAAAAAGGTATTGAATAAATGAGTGGTCCCAACAATCAATATATAGTTTGGTCCATGTTTTGAAATAATACAAGCACCATTAAAATAAGAAACAAAATGCATATATAAGTGGATAAATTTGTATCCAATTTCAAACGACATGCAATAACGAGACACATTTTAGAAAATCAAAGATCAGGGAATGTTTATGAAGTTGCCTCAAATTTCAAAATTTTACTTTTTTCTTGCATATATAAAATTTAGGCAGTGTATAAAAATAATCAAAAAGCAACACAAAACTGAATAAAGGATCGACCCAATTTGCAAGTAAAACCATTACAAGATGAATTGGACATCTTTTACTATGATAAAGGTCTACTAATCCAAGCGTTATCCTGGTATATTTCATTCAAAATAGCACAACACCATAATTGTCACTTAATATGTGGTTAATCAAATTTTCAAACATTATAAACAATTGTTTTTACCCTAATCTCTATATGTATACAGGTATAACTAAGGTATACAAATACATGATTACAAAATTTCTTCAACCAGTATAAATAATTTGAAAGGCAAACAAGTTGGACGGGTGAAAGAAACAGCACCAAACTAATGGCAGAATTGAAATTGAATTACAGTGACTACGGACATTTCCTGCACAATACAAAAGTTATATATCCATTGTTTTTTTTGTTATTGTTTTTTCTTTAAAAAAAAACAACAAAATTTAGATCCTTAGTCTCTAAATCTATATGGTAGAGACGAAACATACCACATGCATACAATTCAATTTTGATCACCCCCAGGGAAATCAGTGAAACTTATTATCCGATAACATCAAAACATATGTGCAAAAGTTTATACCAGTTTAGAAAACCCTTCTCCTATCAAACCTGTGTAATACTTCTATCAATACAGTGTTTCATCCTTTATTGAAATTTTCTGTTGGAATATTTTAAATTGCTTGGAAGAATTTTTAAACACAAACGTTAAGCACATTACAATTAACAAATACAAATACAGTACTGCCCTTTAATGTTCTTAAAGAATTCAGAAGTTATTTTAATGGTCAATCGTAAGAATACTAAACTGGGCAATTGTACATTTGCAAGCTGTTTGACTGAATAAATTAGCTTTTAAAAACACCCCACATGTTTTACAGTTCAGTTGCTGATCAACCCCTAAACGGTGAAATTTTATATTAGATATCACCACAAGTCTACAAATATTTATACTAAATGAGAAAATTCTCCTCATATGAAAATTGTGAAAGATTACCGGCATGTATTACTTTCGATACAGTTTTTTCTAGTCTTAAAATTTTTTTGGCAATATTTAAATTGCTTGGAAGGATAATAAGAGAGACACATTGCAACAATTACAGTTAGTCATAAATAATATGTGTATACAGTGTCTTTTAGCTTTCCTAACGAACTCTGAAGGCATTCATGATCAATAGCAAATGGTAAGAATACAGAATTAATCAATTTTCCATTTCAAGATCAGTTTGACTGTTAGTCTTTTAAAAGTAGAAGACTAAACAAAGTCTACATTTGGGACAGGTAGCTGGGTGTAAAATATGTCCCTTGTGTCATAGAAATCTTGTTAAATTATCAAAGTTTGCTTGTTCAATAGAACTCTACATTTGTTGATGATTGCAATGCGGAAACAGTGTAACCCTTTATGAGAACTATTACACACCATGATGCTAACCTTAATTATGTTACAATGAACACTAGGCTGACATACAAGAGAAATATGTAAGTGAAAGTGAAGACAAGATTTCTTCTCTATTAAAAAGAATTGACAATACCCTTTAAAACAACCACTGAAATTCTAAAGCGAATGTAGAGTTTAAAAAGGTATGGGTAATATTTAGTGGAATATACTTGGAAATATACCTTGCAAAAATCAGTTTTATAAATACAATTGAAATGTGGTTTTTTTTTACATTATTATTACATAAATAGCACTTTTATAAAATATCATTTAATGTTACAACAAACACAACAGGATATAACAAATAAGTACACACAAAAATTACAAAATGAAATTCAAACCTAATACAATTGTGATAAAATATCTTAACCTTGTACAAGCTATACTGTAAGTTGCTGAAACAGTAACAAAAATACATTTTGATATAGGTAAACACAATGACCTGTCCTCCGCTTGACCTATTTTTTATATCCTTATTTATGGACCATTACATTTATGTAAAGGGTACACAGGTATTTATTTCATCTATATAACGTTATACTTGCATTGTTTTTGTATTAAATGCAAATCCTACACTACCCATGTTGGTCATAATACATTGATATTCCCAAAGAAAGGTCAAGCAGACAGGTCATTTGTTGTTTGTCTACATATTATTGCAATACACATGACTTATAATATAAAAAACCCACTAATTTTACAAATTACATGAGACTGGTATAAAAATCCCAATAGATATATACATGTGCTGCTCTATCAAGTTTATACACAGAAATGCCCAAATCTAAAGCTGACTAAAATTATAAGATTGAGACAAATAACTTTACATGTTATATAAATATGTATCAAGGTAAATGTTAACATGTATAAATAATATTGCATTGTTTTCTTATAAGGAGTCTATAAATTGAGGAGAAATTCTTGTTGGTTTAGATTTCAGGGTACACTGCCTTCAAGTAAGAGAACATGAAGTGCTGATAATTAAGCAGATGGCCAAGTCCCATTTCAAGCAAGATGTTGGAAATCAAACCAAAATAATGACAGCACTGACCCCTGTAAAACTTGAACAGACTGTCTTGCTTTTTTACATGGAATGCTCTAAAATGAGGTTATTTGAAACACAAACATACTGATCAATGTCCAAATCACAGCCCCAAAAGCAAAGTAAAAACTTTGATAACTTGCAAATTTCTGGTTTATTTTTTTTTTACAAATTCAAAATTAAAGTTTTTAATTCAAAATATGTACCACTGGATAATACTGTTTTTTTCATTCCAAAACAAGTATTCCAGGCAAAAATTTTCCAAAAGACACCATTTATATATATTTCCTTAAAAATCTGTTTGCCATTGAATATACAAGCGCTATTGTAATACTGTGTGGCAATAATGGGTCACAATGTCATTTTTCACAAGTTATTTTGAAACTTTTTGTTTGTGTACATGAACTTATATATATATATATATATATAACAAGTAAAGCCATACATATTTACTACATGTATATAATTTTTGTAATAATTTCTGGTTAATTAATATTCAATATATTACCTTCAACATTTTTCAATAAATAGAAAATTTTACATTGATACTAGTATACAAATGTATATATTTTTATATAAAACAATTTATTTACAGAATTGTGTATTTCAACACCAACATGGTATTTTACAAATTTTAACAGTGTATAAATCATTATGTTAAAGAAACAGTTGTATGTACACAGTATAATAATAATAATAATAATAATAATAAACACTATGTCTTCCACTTAGTTTAGGAGACATGATAATAATAATCATATATTTTATATAATTATGCAAAAACATAACAAAATGTACAAAAGTTATGTAATAATATATGTCGATATATCATGTATGTATAAAAAACATTAAATTTCCGAATATAATTAACAAAGGAAACAATTAACAAGAACAAATGGAGGAATACATAACAACAGTAGAACCTCTCTAATCCTAACCAGTTCAAATTATGAAAACGGTTTAAAGTTTCTGTGAAATCATTTATTTTTCGGAGAGTCCAATATTCACGGTTCTACATGAAATGGCCATTACATGCAATGTTACATTCATGGGTAGTGGGCACTGCTTAAGGAAGGTTTGTAATACACACTATTTCATTGACACGTAAATTTGTATATCAACATATCCGAGAAAAAAAAACAAAATTTGGACAACACAAAAAATTTATAATTTGGCAGCATAAAAATTATTTGACCATGCAATATTAAATGTATTTTCTAACAAATACATTGAAAATAGTTTGGGCTTAAATATCAACATACATTTCACAAGAATTTCTGGAGACAGGTTTTCGTTTCACCAAGGGTCTGGTTTAGACAGGTTCTACTGGCTGAGAGGAAGAATGTTTAAGCTTGGAATCAGTAATATTTGGTATTCTTTTTTACTGTTTATTTTTAATTCTTTATTTTTATTAACAAACTTTCATCAAAAACACATTTATGGTAACAGAGCTATTAACATCCATACTGTGTACAGTGAAACCTTTTTTAATGCCCCTTGATAACTTTACATCTCGCTTATTGCCACAAGATTTTTCAGTCCAAAAATCAATGTCCCCTACTTTTTCCTTAAACAGCATCCATGGATTTATCACTAAACCCCTTGGTAACACCAACATCTGAACAAATGGTGGCAATGAATCAAGGTTTTACTGTATTTTAAATGGTGACAGATCTATAAGGTGAGTAAGTTGAGAGTTCCATTCAATACATGCATTTCGAATGGTAAGTCAAAAACAAAATATCTAAATTCATTGATAAATATGAACACTACATATACTCAGATATAATAGTTATACTATATTAAACAGAAGAATATGTATTGATATATTCGTAACATCACTTTTATCTTTTAATTGCAGAATCCCGATGCCTCATAGCTTACAACCACAATTCAATAAATTTAACTCACATAAAACTTGATTTAATTTCATTTTGACTGAAGCTCTCATTGCTTCAAAATTTTGAATTATAAGATTTCATTTTTTTTTCAAAAAAAAGATAAAAAATCTTGATAAAAATAGTCAACATGATAAGTACTCCAATTTAAATACAATTGCACAACCAAATCAATCATGTGTGTAGTAACATAATGCTATGTATAAAGCTACCCTTTAAGGCAATGATGTACATACATAGTACACTAATCAAATTGGTTTTTGTGTTAATTACAACCAAATAAGGCAATGGTTATGTAAAAATGTGAAATTGAAACTTTGGTGAATATTTTTTTATATAATTCACTAACCATTATCTGATGATGTGAAAATAAAAGTATGTGAATATCTTGAAATGGGAGATTATAGTGAAAATTTCCTGAAAGTGTTTAATAAATCTATGTATTTTGTCATGTTGATAACAACCAATTTTTGTCAATTAGTGATTTATATCCTCAGAACTATGTTGACTGACAGAAAAATGTCAAAATATTAGGTATTAGTATTCTATTGGTGCAATGAGTCTATTAAAGTCTACTATGACTGCTGAAATACCACTCACAATTTATGCCAAAATATATCAGTTCTTCAGTACTTTCAGTACTTTGATTCCAAAATATCAAAATCCAAAATCTTCCAGCATGTTTTTCGCCGCTTTTTAAAACTACTCTTTGAGTTTTTCTATGAGTTTGTACCTTACTCTTCCAATATACCAATCCCAATCTAAACAAAATATAAAAGTGGACCCAATTCTTCAAACATGTGTGTCACTGTTGTTTACAACTACTCTTTGAATTTTTCTGTGAGTTTGGTGATGTCTTTTTTAGTGGTTTCCTTGGTCTGTCTGATGCAGATCTTCTTTGACCTTGAACTGGCTGCCATGGATTAACTACTGGCCCTTCATCGGAAAAATTGTCATCATGGGAAGAAAGTGTTCCATCTGAAATAGGTCAATATTTAATAAATACAGTGATATAATTCAAGCTATTTATTACTTGTAGCAGAAATGCTGAAAGTGCTGTCAAAAGAACAGTCTTGATCACCTGACACTGTGTCAATCAAAATAATTAGCCAAAAACCAAAGTGTTTGACTTTTGTCCAATAAAAACCTTTACCAAAACCTGAAACAATTGATTTTGAATTTTACACTAATGGTGTGACAAATTCCCCACAGTCTGTACTTAAATGTACAGGTCAGCTAAAATTGGATAATAAAATTTCAATAAATTCTTCAAACATTTATTTGTATTATCAAATGTCAAATTAACCAATTTTTGGTTTTATGAAATTCTGTGATTATGTAAGTTGCATGACTTATGAAGTCTATATATACATACCCTAAATAAGATAATGAAGTAAACTTGAATATAAATTTACACAAACGTAATAATTATTGAAATGTAGTTAGTATTTACATAAAGATCTAGTAAGTAAGTTAGTAATTTATAGACAATTAGTAAAACAATTTGTGCAAAAATTAGAAAAAAATTAAACAGTGATAGAATTGAACCATATGTTACATATATAGATATATGAATTAACTGAAGACACATATATACAAGCAAGTCATTCAAGTATGTATAAATTATCACATTCAAGAACTAAAGATCTTCAGTTGCCAAAATACTAAGCTCATTCCTAGTTTTGAGTACAGACAGTTCACAGTATTTCTATTTTATTATATAGCAATATGTGCATCGCATAGAAATTAAACGATAAATCCCGAGGTGTTAGCGTGCAATAAATTTCCATATTTGCACGCAAACTTTGTACTAGTCCGAGGTTTCCCGAATCAATTTTTCATATTGCACACTTGGTCACATGACGCTGTTTATGACGTCATACAATTGTTGTGACATGACTGAAGATGTCATCACTGTGTTGTTGTCGTATTGCACTAGTTCTTATATCCGTATACAAGAACTAGTGCAATGATAATGTATTGTAAGACAAAACAGTAGTTTTAGATGAAATACTAGAAGTTAGTAAACAGAATTTATTTTGATATACAGTGCTTACGGCAGTAGCGGATCATTAGTGCAATATTCACTGCTCTCCGAGAAAAACATCGCTGCCGATTGTAATTTTTTGGTACTATCAATTGACATTTCTCCACTCTTTCAATTTATCATTAGATGATAAAAAACGTCCGACTATAAGTATAGGCAATCCACGCGTTTTGTACCCCATGTATTTACGTTAGTAACAAATCAATTTGTGAGTAGCGGATCGCGCCACCTAGTGTCAAGAAAACGATAGCGGATCAACTCAAAACATGATTAGTTTGAGTTTCCATCATTTAATTGCAAAAATACTAATCATGAAACATTATTAAAGAGTTTTAATCGTAATATCAACAAATGTCATGATTAAAATAAATAACAAACAAGAGGCCCATGGGCCTAAACGCTCACCTGAGGAAGAGTACATATCTTATGTAGAGGTTCAATGGTCAATGACATTAATAAAAGAGAATATCAAAATTTTCAGCAGTAAGGGCCAATAATATGCAAGTATTGTTGCAAATTAATTATAATAATTATTATATAAGTATGCTATATATAACATATTTAAAGTCTAGCTACAATATATTATTTATAAACAGCTAAAACATCTGTATATTAAAATGTGCATTAGGCCAACACCTACAATATTCCAATATACATGCCTATACAAAGAGTTTACAGTTTTTTGAGATAATTAACCATTTAAGTATTCGATCAATTCTATGACCTTGACCTTTGAACCTATGACCTTCATTCATATATCAAAATGATTGTTGTGCAAATGCCTACAATATTCTAATATACATGCCTATACAAAAAGTTTATAGTTTTTGAGATAATTAACCATTTAAGTATTCGTTCGCATCTATGACCTTGACCTTTGAACCTATGACCTTCATTCATATATCAAAATGATCGTTAGGCCAATACGTACCTTATTCCAATATACATGCCTATACAAAAAGTTTATAGTTTCTGAGATAATTAACCATTAAAGTATTAGTTTGCATCTATGACCTTGACCTTTGAACATATGACCTTCATTCATATATCAAAATGATTGTTGTGCAAATGCCTACAATATTCCAATATACATGCCTATACAAAAAGTTTATAGTTTTTGAGATAATTAACCATTTAAGTATTCGTTCGCATCTATGACCTTGACCTTTGAACCTATGACCTTCATTCATATATCAAAATGATCGTTAGGCCAATACGTACCTTATTCCAATATACATGCCTATACAAAAAGTTTATAGTTTCTGAGATAATTAACCATTTAAGTATTAGTTTGCATCTATGACCTTGACCTTTGAACCTATGAACTTCATTCATATATCAAAATGAATGTTGTGCAAATGCCTACAATATTCTAATATACATGCCTATACAAAAAGTTTATAGTTTTTGAGATAATTAACCATTTAAATATTCGTTCGCAGCTATACCTTGACCTTTGAACCTATGACCTTCAATCATATATCAAAATGATCGTTAGGCCAATGCCTACAATATTCCAATATACATACCTATACAAATTTTTTATAGTTTTTGAGATAATTAACCATTTAAGTATTTGTTCAATTCTATGACCTTGACCTTTGAACCTATGACCTTCATTCATATATCAAAATGATCATTAGGCCAATACCTACAATATTCTAATATACATGCCTATACAAAAAGTTTATAGTTTTTGAGATAATTAACCATTTAAGTATTCGTTCGAGTCTATGGCCTTGACCTTTGAACCTATGACCTTCATTCATATATCAAAATGATCGTTAAGCCAATACCTACATGTACAATATTCCAATATACATGCCTATACAAAAAGTTTATAGTTTTTGAGATAATTAACCATTTAAGTATTCGTTCGCGTCTATGACCTTGACCTTTGAACCTATGAACTTCATTCATATATCAAAATGATTGTTGTGCAAATGCCTACAATATTCTAATATACATGCCTATACAAAAAGTTTATAGTTTTTGAGATAATTAACCATTTAAATATTCGTTCGCAGCTATGACCTTGACCTTTGAACCTATGACCTTCATTCATATATCAAAATGATCGTTAGGCCAATACTTACAATATTCCAATATACATGCCTATACAAAAAGTTTATAGTTTTTTAGATAATTAACCATTTAAGTATTCTATGACCTTGACCTTTGAACCTATGACCTTCATTCATATATCAAAATGATCATTAGGCCAATACCTACAATATTCCAATACACATGCCTATACAAAATGTTTATAGTTTTTGAGATAATTAACCATTTAAGTATTTGTTTGCGTCTATGACCTTGACTTTTGAACCTATGACCTTCATTCATATATCAAAATGATCGTTAGGCCAATACTTACAATATTCCAATATACATGCCTATACAAAAAGTTTATAGTTTTTTAGATAATTAACCATTTAAGTATTCTATGACCTTGACCTTTGAACCTATGACCTTCATTCATATATCAAAATGATCATTAGGCCAATACCTACAATATTCCAATACACATGCCTATACAAAATGTTTATAGTTTTTGAGATAATTAACCATTTAAGTATTTGTTTGCGTCTATGACCTTGACTTTTGAACCTATGACCTTCATTCATATATCAAAATGACCGTTAGGCCAATACCTACAATATTCCAATATACATGCCTATACAAAAAGTTTATAGTTTTTGAGAAAATTAACCATTTCAGTACTTGTTTACATCTGTGACCTTGACCTTTGAACCCGTGACCTTTATCTATTTATAAAAATGACCATTGTGCCATTACCTACAATATTCTGATATACATGCCTATACAAAAAATTCATAGTTTTGCAGATAATTAACTATTTTGGTATTCTTGGACATCTGTGACCTTGACCTTTGAACCCATGACCCTGATCTATGTATCAAAATGATTGTCATGTCAATACCTACAAATAACTGAAAATCCTATGCCATTATCACAAGAAATGTAAAAAAAATAGCATTTTTTATCAAAGGTCAAAAACTGGGACATGACCTTGACCTTCGACCTTGACATCAATTGGAAGAAAATTGCAATACAAGATCAACAGTGAAAACTCCATACAATTATCTTCAGCCATTATGAAGTTATAACAATAAATGTCTCATTTTGAAAATTATGTAATTTTACGCAAAAAACGCGTAACCTATTTTTCGTCTAATTTTCATGAAAAACACAATTTTAATGTTCCCAGGTATGCTGAATCCAAATATCTAATCAAAATTTGCCTGCACCTTTTGGTTTCAGAAAAGAAGATTTTTTTGTCTTTTTGCTATTTTTAGTAACAGCGGCCATCTTGTTGGGCGTGGCCAAACCCCGAACACAATTTTGAAAAGCTGTTACCCAGGCATGATAATCATCAAGTTTCATCAAATATGGCCCAGTAGTTTTGGAGGAGAAGATTAAAATGTAAAGTTTACGCACGACGGACGACGAACGACGCACGAAGGACGACGCACGACGGACGATGATAGATTGCAATAGCTCATCTGAGCCTTCGGCTCAGGTGAGCTAAAAACAAATCATCGCAATGTCCCTGATAAATTAAGTCAATCAACAATGTCTTGAATACTGAATTATAAAAGCAGTAAATGGCGAAGGAAATAAAATAAAATAATTGTACCTTATAAGTTATAAATATTATTACATACTCTTGTTTATGAAGATTTTATTTTGACAAGAACAGCATATGCATACAATGATACTTATTGGTATTGTACACTGTACATCATAGGTCCAAAATTGTTGCCAGACAAAAATATAGAAAGGAATATAACTTTAATTGTCTTAAACACAAAATATAGGGTTGGATATTAATATATTTATTCAATATATTCTAATCTCATACAGATTATCCTTCAAGCATGACAATTATGGCTTCTTTAAAATACTTATTGATCTGGTCTTATCATATGATAAATAAGATAGTGGCATGGCATGGCATGACAATGCCCCCATCTTTCTCATGGGGTACTGGCCATGGAGGGAAGCTAGGCACTGGTTCTCCAATAGCCTCTGCATAACTGAACCCACCAGATTTTATTATTTTACTGAAAGCACCAGACAGCCACATGGGTACATGCCATATTTTTCTTAGCCTTTCGAGAGGTCCCCTGTAGACAGCAGCTGATCCGTTTTTGCCATAATTGCACCCTGCATAAACTGGTTTATTTTTTATTGTCATGAACTGTAAAACTCAATAAAGACTTATGTCGTAAAAGAAGACATGTTAACGAGTGTAAAGAGCTATTGTAATCGTTTCATATTACCTTTGAAAGTATTGAACACGTTGGTCAAATCGAA
Organism: Anadara kagoshimensis; assembly: GCA_021292105.1. NCBI lineage: Eukaryota > Metazoa > Mollusca > Bivalvia > Arcoida > Arcidae > Anadara > Anadara kagoshimensis. The sequence goes on from CM037870.1 coordinate 11,810,868, forward strand.
AGTTAGGTGTTGGAAATCACATCCATGTCGCTGAGACGCTTGTGACATTTGCATTAAAAAGCCGAGAATTTAAAAAATAGGACGTTTATCAACACAAATGAAACGTAGAATTAAGTAAAAATACCAACTTTACAGAAATATATCCGAGTTTTATTGGTCTCTCGTAATGATATGGAAAAAATTAACTTTATTCTAAAAAATGATCCGCTACTGACTGAGATCCGCTACTGCCATAAGCACTGTATAATAAAAGGGTTATTGAACTGATATTGTGAAATGTTGTTCCTCGTTGACTCGACATTTGCACTCGCAAGCTCGTGCTAATGTCGAGTCAACTCAGGACAATATTTCACAATATCAGTTCAATAACCCTATATTACAAATATACAGAGAGCCAGAATCTGATATATTACCCAAAATTTATTATTACTGGTATAACGCATATAATCATTACGTAAGGTGTTGTATGTATATATTATTTAAGTACAGTAAAACCTTATTATAATGCTGTGATAACTTTGCTGCCATGTTATCATCACGCTCTCCCACAATCTACATATGTATGTATTTCTTTATAAGTCTCAACAATTTGAAAACCCCTTTATAATGTCAAAATTTGACTGAACAAATAGTGGCAAACAATCAAGGTGTAATATGATAAAATACTACCACAGGTTGAAATTTCAGATTAATTTCAGAACTTGAATGATAGCATCACGAGAATAGAAACATTAAAATTGCCAAACTGTAACACAAAAAAAAAAAAAACAACAACATTATCTCCATAATTTTGCTAGTAAATATCTTTACTCATAATAATTCTGGGATTATAACTAAATTTCTCAAAATTACTAAAGAGCATATCATTTTCCATATTTATGCTAGTATCAGAACATATACTCAACATTCTGGGAAAATACTATGAACAGTCTAAAGCATTAAGAGCAACATTTTCTAACCATTTTACATTTTAGAAATTATGTTATTGGTAATCTACATATGTAATATATGATTCAACAGGCATGTTTTATCTTATCTTGAAGCACTTTACCATAGGTTCCTGCTGCAACATGATTCCACGTCCCCTTGGGTCTCCTCAAACTTCCCCTCAGACTAGGGTCCCACTCCAAATCCATATCTGTGTATATAGTAGTAGTCACAACACATACAAACATGAATCTCACTCACAATAAAAACTGCATTGTGGATTATTATACATTTATAAAACAACAGGTGCTGATGCATGGTTGTTACAAGGTGAAAGAAGCAAATAACAGTTTAAGCTCTTCTTTTCGAAGCAAATGCCCAGCCGTTTCTCTGAATATATATTTTTTCAAAACAAATACCCTACTGCTACTGTTTTTTTAAATAGAGTTTACATTGCATGAGATCATTGTTTCATGAAAAACAAACAAACTGGTCCATGTCCATATCCCGATCCAAACAAAAAATCAAAGTAAAAACTTTGAAAACTGGCAAATTAGGTTAAACATGAACTTCAACCAGGGATGTGAGGCCAGGGTTTTCCGGAATGGTAAGCATGCTCTGTCTCTATTGTATATATGCAGGATCATGGGAAACTCAAGTAAAAACAAGTAAAATGAAGCAGTCTGGGTAGCCGAATCGGTAAACCACTTGGTCAAACAAATGATTCTTGTTTTGATAGCGGAAAGGAGATTGCTTTTTTACAAAAACAAAGTTGAGCTGAGTTAAGTAATGTTGTTTGTCATCCCAAGGTATTCAAGATTTTTTAACTTGTATGGAAGTGGTCAATTTTAGGGAGGTGGAGGAAACCAGAGTGCCTATTGAAAAGTAGTGACCTTCTGCAAGAGAGATGACAAACTTTCTCACACTAAGATCTGCCCCGAGTGGGATCAGAACCTAGATGCTAAGAGGGGCTGTGGCCCTTAAGCGTGCGCTATAGACAATCTGAGCACTGAATTGGCTTCTTGGGCGGGATCAAATTATCTAGTTCTTCATAATTTATATTTTCCACAATGCAGCAGAAAACTTGGCTTTATGTAAAATCAAAATAATTAAAGATTCCAGAACTATTTTACATGTAGAATTATATTATGTGATTCCATGTAGAAATATACATGTGATTCAGGCGAACAGAAAAAAACAACAACAAGCATTGTTTTGTGCTAAGAACAAAATTAAATCTAAATTTTGATAGCTCCTACCTTTTTTCTATGCAAATGTATGCAATTTATTCATAAACTCATAATTGAAATAAACAATAAATAATCAAACACAATGATCATACTAATCCATGTTCAAATCACAACCCCAAAAGCTAAGAATAAACTTTGAAAACTGACAAATTAAGTTGAACATGTGACACTTCTACCAGGGAAGTGAGGGCAAATATTTTTTAAATACAAATATGTTTGTTGTTGTTTTGTGTCGAAAACTAGTTATGCTTGTAGTAACATGATCACAAACAACTTCAACAAATGATGAAAATGATGAAAAATAAAGTTATGATAACTTGAAAAGTCAAGCTCAACCCATCATGCCCAACACAGCAAAGTGATAACTCGCAGAGCCAGTCAGACTTAAAACACAGCATTCAAAAACAAAACAAAAATCAACAAATTCAACCAGAATTATAAACACAGTTATCTCCCCTAATTATCATGATTTATAGGTTGGTTTTCTTGAATAATAAAAGCTGAATTACTTACAGTATATCTGATTACAATGGTGAACATATAAATGTAGATGTGGAAAATTAAATATATTTTAGACACATAATCTAATCTAGACTAAAAAGGACAAAGTAAAGGGAATTGAAGGGTCATACAGAGTTTTTTTTAATTTTGAAAATGTATAAATCATGTGTTATTATGACTGCATAGAATCATGAACTTTTTTTTCAATTTTGGGAGTTGATGAAAAGCATAAAAAACTTTCAGATGAGGATTAATGCTTGTCTGCATAGTCCATTAACATCAAAAGCATGTGACTATCAATCAATTTTAAACTTTTTTGGACTTGGACTTAACACTAGGCATACGGGCATGACATAAACCCTGTACCTCAAGAGGAAGTCGGAACTGATGTAAAGATTCTTAATGCGAAATGAAAATCTATTATACAATTTTTGCCATCTATTGGGACCTTTTTTAATGGAGCTAACAATATTATAATTCTATTTATGTACTCTGCATGACCTTTGTTAAAAAATTTAAAGATTGAAATTCACTAAATTTATAAGGAAACTACAACTGTTTGTTTAGTATCTGATTTTACATCTACCCTTCACCAAAGTGACACAGAAAGACACCTATTCTGATTGGATTTCTAAAAGTAGAAAAAAATTATCTTCCCTTTTCTAAATTATCTCCCCTGACAACTTACCGTCTGTAACAGGAAGTGATCGAGATAATGAGACTGGCGTCTTTGTTTCCGTTTCGTCATTCTGATGTATTTCGTGTTGTCGTCTTTTATAGGTTGGGTCTATGGCAGCAGCTATATTAAACGGGATCGGATTACTGACTGCGTAACATGCTTCTTGATCACGATTTCTGTTTGCATGAGCAGTCCTGAAAAGGAAAACAAGTATTTTTCATTACTGATGGAATAGGATTTTACTTTTCAGTCAAGAATATTTCAAATAATTGTGGCATCACCAGCCTTAAGTGACAGAAATCTTTACCCTTAGCAGTGAGCTTATCACAATGTGCATGTCACACTAACCATAACGCAGGGCATCAGTTTTAAAGATCTCTTCCTAAAAACCAAATCACTTCATTTCTAAATACAGAGTGCTTGGCGAAAGAACAGTCACTTCCTATTTTCAAGTGTTTGTCAGACCCAGATCAGTGACTACCTATTTTCAAATGTTTGTTAGACCCAGAATAGTCACTACCTATTTTCAAACGTTTGTCAGACCCAGAACAGTCACTACCTATTTTCAAATGTTTATCAAATCCTGAACAGTCACTACCTATTTTCAAACATTTGTCAGACCCAGAACAGTCACTACCTATTTTCAAATGTTTGTCAGACCCAGAATAGTCACTACCTATTTTCAAATGTTTGTCAAACCCAGAACAGTCACTACCTATTTTCAAATTTTTGTCAGACCCAGAACAGTCACTACATATTTTCAAATGTTTGTCAAACCCAGCCAAGATTCAAAGCCCAACTTTCCACATAAAGAATAAACACAAAATGATAATATGATGCTTGTAATTGATTCAATAATAACTTTATATAATGATTACACTTTATAACAATTATTTTGCTTTTACTTATATTTTACCAAAAGACAAGCCATGATACATTATATCCGATTTAAAAGAAACAAGTGCATTTTCTTGAAGGACATTGCTGAGTTATATCAGATACAAACCTTAAAGCCATTTCCTCTTCACTATGATAACTTCCTGGTGGAGACGGTGATGGCGGCAGTGGATCACTGAAATCTGATTGGTCAGATCTGAGCCTTTCTCTTGGTGGCGCTTCTATGTACCGTAGCGACTGTTGCTGTCCATTTGTACTGGCTAACCACCTCTCAACTTCTTCCACACTATTATTTGGAAGCGCCTGTGGCACCATTCTCTGGTTATTTTGGCCTTGCATTTGCATTCTTTCCTGAGTATGTTGTCTTGGGTCTTGGGCTGGTCCATTTGCTATAGACTGGAGAAAACTGTCTCTACGGACTTTACGATGGTCAAGTTTCTGTACTGGAGGTACTGGAGATTCAGCAGATGACCTTCGTTGACCTGGTAGATCAGGAAGTGGTCTCGTTGCAGGGTTTGTCATCTACAAAAGTACAAGTCATATTGAAAGACAAGTCTGTATACCCAAACTTCAAATCAAAATGGAAGTTCCAAAAATTATAGGTTTCACAGCCTTAGTGAGTTGAGTAATGGTGTTTAACATCCCAGTCAAGAATAGTTCACTTATATCAAATGTCAAAAGCTACATGCTAAGTTGCATTTAATTTGTGATATGTTGCGCTGATGGGGCATTATACAGCAGGGTCCTTTATCGTGCAATTCTGACCGTGACACAGGACCAAAAATTTAAAGTCTTGGCTCAGACTCGGTCAGGGTTCAAACCCATGACCTCCCACTTATGGAGCGAGCACTGTACCAACTAAGCTACCACATTGGTCTTTCACAGTCTTAGTGACTGTACTTCAATTCTTCTGCAAGCCTCTGTGGTCTGAGTATTGAGTTGGGCATCTTGATTGACAATAAAAATTTGTATTGCATTTGTTTCACAAGTAACAAGTAAAGAATAAATATAAATTTGAAATCATTCATCAACAAAATCTTTTCATTTTGTTTAACTTGTTTAATGAAACTGACCATAGCTTTGTTTCATAAAACAGACATAGGTTTGTTTAATGAAACTGACCATAGTTCTGTCTGACCATAGCTTTGTTTAATGAAACTGGCTATAGCTTTATTTAATGAAACAGATCATAACTTTGTTTAAAAACAATTAAATGATGTTAGTTTAAGGTAAGCCCTTATATAAAAAACATCTGTATGTTTTTAAAGCAAAAAAATTATACAAAGGGGAATAACTTTTGAAAGTGTAATGTGGGGTAGATAACTTACTGTCCCTCGAGGAGATGGCAATTGTTGCGGAAGTTGTTGTTGGTTTTGAAATTGCTGTTGTTGTTGTTGCTGCTGTTGTCGTTTTGCTTCTTCTATTTGCTTTTTCTTATGTTTTATTTTTTTAGCTTTTAGTTTTTCTTGTTCGTGTATAATTTTCGCCAGCCTTGCGTCCTGTTCTTCAATCTCTTTTAATTTAGTCTTGTCCACTTCTGCTTTTGTTCTCTGAAATATCAGATTTCAGTACACAGTTCATAAATTTAAATTTAAAAGTTATATATGAAATGAAATGCCATTTCTAAAGTGACCCCTAACAAACCCAAACTGGGATATCTCAAACCATGTACATGATCAAAATATGAACTAGAAAAACTGTGAGCCACAAGCTCACAAAAAATACCCCCCGCTCCCTCCACATAAAAAAAATTCCATCAGATCAAATTTTTAAATAGGAGGTGCACATCTACATTATATCACAAAGATTGTGTGAAAGTTTCATGAAAATCCATTGAAGGGTTTAGGAGGAGTTGCGGATAAGAGATAGGTACCCTAAGGTGTAACGGAAGGATGGAAGGACACATATGTCTTTATGAACTTTAAGAATAATGAGCTGTCTCAAATTTTTTGCACAAAAGGCAATTGCAATAATTACCTTGTTTCTTATATTTACAATATTTATAAAAATTAATTTTATTGCCGTCTCATATTTTCCAAGTTAATTTGAAAACAATTTTGAAATGCACTGTTAGTGCACCTTCTCATAAAATAGGTCGTCTCCCGTTAGTCAATGAGAGAATGTGACATCTGACGTCATCACATCAGCGGGTGGAGCAATGTCTCTATGAAGTTGCAAAGTATAGTCGATGTCAAATACTTCATTGAAGCTGTAAATATACAGGGACTATAGCATGTATATAATAAAAATACCAAAGAGCAAATCTCTTTTCTCTTAATAATAATTATTGCTTATCATGATTATTTCAGTGTGTGTTATTTACCACAAACTAATTGCATAAAAAATACATTATGACAGGCTAACAAAAACATAAAACATTTCATACATAACTGATACTTTACTTTCTGATAAAATGAGAACATGAATATGCAACAAAATTTCTGTGAAAAGAAGTTAGTGTTTCAAAATCTACAAGATTTTCACAACCACAGAAAGCTGTGTATATTTATAGTTAACTTACCTTGTGCTCTTGTTCTTGAAGAAGTCTTGCAAGTTCCTGTCAATTAAGAATGAAAACTAATAAAATTTTAAATAATAAGTGTAATGCAATTTCCTTAAAAATTAGAGATGGTGAGATTTAAACAACATTTGGTGTCTGCTTATTTATTTTTAAAATTTTCTTTGACCTCGATATAAAGATGTGAAGATAGTCAATGGTTAAATATTATTAAATGAAATCAAAATGGGCTGGAGTTAAACTAAAGGTTACTAGTTTACAATTTTAAAATTTTTATTAGCAAAATACTGTTATTTCTTAGCGACATATGCTAAACCACTCAGCTAATGGGGGCCCCTAAAAAATCTTCTGGCTGTTGGTTGGTTGGTTGAATGTTGCTTAATGTCACATCAGTAATTTTTCAGACATTCGCGATGAGAACTATTTTATTAATCTCTATGGATTAATCTATGAACAATTTCTTGTATGCATGTGAAGTGCGAGTGTGTTGCATAGTCTGCTTTGTACTAGCGTGCACTCAGGGCGACTTCTATGTGTTAGTTCACAGAATCAGTACGCCCAACGGCAAGGAATATTCACTTTTCCACATGTGGTCTGAGCGGGACTCAAACTCACAGCGGTGAGAGACCCTGGATTTGAAGACTGACGTCTTATCCATTAGGCCACCGCGGCCCCTCTTCTGACTGATTATAAAAGATAGTAAATAAAACATACTTCATCTTGTGCTGCCTGTAGTTGTACTCTTTCATTATAATCTACATTATCTGAGATTGGAGGATAAAAGTCTGAGAAATCTCCATCATCTTCTATGTGCCCTGCCGGGGTCACCCTGTTAAATTCAGAATATAAAAAGAAGTTGTTGAATGATAATTTAGAATTTACGTATAATTTTAAAATCTTATACACTAAAAACTAACTATTAAATCATTAAATTAAATTTTTAAGCCTTCGTTGTAACAGCTATACCATTGATCAATAATTTTTATGGCACTTAACTTCAGCAGAATGTGTCAATAACATATGTTGTTTTGGGTTTTTTTTAGTGAAACAATGGACTTGTGTGTCAGTATTGTATAAACTTGGATTTATATTTACATTTTGTAAAAAATTTATAATAAAAAATTGTGTATGAAAATTAAATTTGCTACTACAGTAATTTGCAAACATATATAGTCCAATCTGCCTTAAAGGTCACCCATATATAAGGGTCACCTGCTTATAAAGGCCAGTAGAACTGTATCCCAATTGTTCTTTATCCATATTATCTGAACCTGTATAAAAAGACCACCTGGCCATAAACATGATAAAGGTAATTTTTACTGCCATCTTGACAGGTTTGACTGTATATTGAAAATCATGTGATGAAAGTAACTGGATTACTTTCCACCTTCTGCTATTGAGCTAACAAACTGACTCATACTAAGATCTGATCTTATCAAGAATTGGTGAGAAGTACTGTAATCCTAGAGCTGGCAAAGCTCTGTAAGAGATTGAATGAGTGGGGTTTTATGCCCCATTCAACAATAGTTCACTTATATCGAGACATCTCTATAAGAAACACAACCACTGCTATAGCTCAGTTGGTAGCGTGCTGGCCCCGTAAGCGGGAGGTCTTGGTTTTGAGCCCTGACTGGGTCTGACCCAAGACTTGAAAGTGGGTAGGGATTGTTCTTTTGTCAAGCACTGGACATTACGATGGGAACTTAAAAATAAACGAGGTCCAGTGTCATGGTGGGCTGAGCATGATAAAGAACCCTGCAGTAAAATGCCATTAGCGGAACGCACAGCAAAATTTCTGCACCTTTGCCTATGGCTGGCGACATCTCCATATAAGTGAAATATTCTTCTTAACTTAACTCTATAGGAGACCCAATAAAGTTTCAAGAGTTTATAGACATGTCTACTAACTGAGAGTGTTGTACACCCCATTCAAGATAATCTTTCACTTATATTGAGGTGATCAGTTCAAGGATGATGGAGAAAACTGGAGTACCCAAATAAAACCACTGATGTTTGGGAAGAGAACTGACAAACCTTCTTACACTAGGATTTGCCCAAGGGGGATTAAAACCTATAAGCATGTGAGAGGCACTGTGATCTGTAAGTGTGGGCTTTAGACCCCTTATCAACTGAATGAGAATTTCTATTGATTGAGAGTATCAGAAATAACTAATACTATATGTATTCTCGAAAATAAATTCTGAAAAGTAAGAGGTGGTGACATGGATGAGTAATGGTGTTTAACGCCTTAGTCAAGAATATTCCACTTATATTCAGACATCAGCTATAGGCAAAAGTCCAGAAATTTTGTCTGTGCATTGCGCTGATGGCATTATACAGCAGGGTTCTTTATCATCCCATGCCTACTGTGACACAGGACCTTACTTTTTCTCAAAAAAAATGGTAACTTTCATTTCGTAAGGCTGAGTGCTTGGCAAAAGAACAGTCACTACCTAACTCTTAGGTCAAATCAGTCAGGGTTCCAACCCACAACCTCCTACTCATGGAGCGAGCACTCTATCAATTAAGCTACTGCAGTTGTTGAGTGGTGATATGGATAGTGAATATACAAATTATAATCACAGTCCACCTGCCTTAAAGGCCACCTCTATATAAGCCTCACCTGCTTATAAAGACCAGTAGAATTGTATCCCAATTGTTCTTTATTCATACTGTAATTTGGGAAATTTTCGCGATAGTTTTATTTTGGCATAAATTTGCAAGTGAAACAAGTTGTGAAAAAAAAGTTTCGCAAAAAATAAGCAGTAATTAAAATAATAACTACAGAGTCACGATCAGACGAAAATTAAAAGACGCGAATAAATATTAAAGAGCAGTCACGGGAAAATTAGATGACGCGAAAATTTGCCAATCTACAGTATTACTTTAAGTTTAACCTGTATATATCTAATATCGTATAGCATAATGTTTACTTGCTTACTAGAAAGTAAACATTATGCTCCTGAAGCTAGTAAGCAAGTAAACATTATGCTCCTGAAGAGTACTGAAAGCATGAAAGCACTAGAGCAAAATGAAAGTTTTTTCTGTCATTTTCTTTTTTAAACAAGAACTTTATATTTTCTGTATACTTGAAATCATTTTTGAACAATATATATATATATATATATATAGAAACTTCAGTTATTTTTTTATTTTCTTTCCTGAGTATCAATCATGGTTATACTAGAAGTTTATGTTTATTTGACATGCATTATTTTAATACATGTATATCCATTTCTGATTTGTACAAGTTCATTCAGTCAAGTATATTGGAGAATATAAAAAGGCAGAACCTAATTAAGGTACAAAAGATGGCACCTCACAATTTCTATAGTGTCTACCTTACATTTACATCTCATGCATTTAAAAAATATGTATACAGTGAAACCTGGATTTAACATCCCTATATCATTTTGCCATCTCATTATCGCCACACATTCAGTAGTCCAAAATCCCATTTATTCTATGTTTTTTATCCATATTTTCAGTTTATCACAAACTCTTTTATAATGCCAAAATTTTGACAGACCAAATCATGGCAGTGGTTTGAGGTTTTGCCATACTATCTCCTTTTTCAATGAGAACATTTAAAGTTTATTTTAGATTTGATATTTTTACATTTTAGTTACAATTAATGATGACAATCATAATTACAAGAGTTAGTTAATGATTTTAACTAACAAAATGCAACATGAAAACAAGAAAGGGGCTGTTCTACAGCCGAGACCAACCAAAGACAATGAGCACAACATCAATACAAGGGAGTGGTGGCGTGGCTATACAGCTGAACAACATGTACAAGTGCAAATATTAGATACATGATTAAAACACTATCATCATGCAAACAATTATATTTTTTAACATTGTAACAAAAATATCAACATATAAAGTGTTAGCTTTTTCTGAAAAGTCAGATATACATTAGTTTGAACTGAAACAAAAACAGGTTCTCCCAAACATAAAAACACAATTTTGACGATAAATAAACTAAATCCACATGAACTAAACAGAAAAATTAATTATAACAAAAGCATGTAATGTGTCAAGATTTACATTTAAAATAGCATTTATTTACAATATTTAACATATGAGTGAAAGAGGAAGGAGAGAGAGGATGGTGTTTTAGCACCAGTCGAGATTCTTTCACTTAAATCAAGGCAGTTAGTTCTGGGATGGTGGACGAAACCAGAGTGCCCAAGGGAAACCACCAACCTCTGACACTATTTCCCAGACTAGGATCTGTCCTAAAAGGGATTTAAACCTAGTTGTTGAGTGGCACTTTGATCCGTAAGCATGCACTTTAGACCACTTGGCCACTGAGACCCATGCATAAAAGTTGAGTAATGGTTCTTAACTTCCCAGTCAAGAATATTTCACTTATATCGAGACACAGCCAGCTATAGGCGACGATGTAGAAATTTTGCCTGTGCGTTGTGCTGATGGCATATTACAGCAGGGTTCTTTATCGTGCCAAGCCCACCGTGACATGGGACCTCGTTTACTTCAAGTTCCCATCCGAAAGAACCGTGACTTACATTTTGTAATGCCGCCATGCATAAGAAAAACTTTTTTACAAATCAAAAGTAACAAACTACAAAACATAACAAAAGAACAGCAGAGTTCATCTGTCCATTTAGAAATCAAAACAAAGTGTGTCCATCATAAACCTAATACTTAACCTTTAACATTAGATACTGACACTAACACTCATGTAATATGCAATGGATTGGGTGACCAAGTGGTCTAAAACACAAAGTTATGGCCTCTCAGTGCCTCGGTTTAAATTCAACTCAGGACAAATGATAGAAGTGTATGAAAATTTGTCAGTTTGTTTGCTGAAGGGCATTAGTTTATATTTATAAATTTTTGTTAAAGATGTAATCTTGACACAATGTGCTACATATATTAGACTGTTAGTGTGCAAAGCGACATCTACCTGTACATATACCTAGTATATCCATTAGGTGCTCTCCGATCATTTGATATATGTAATTCATCTAAGGAACCCTCCACTGATCCTCCTGTAAAGTATAAGTATAAATTATTTTTATTCAAAATTACCCCCCCCCCCCCCACCCCCCCCCCCCGATACATATGACGTCCCATAGTTTTATGTTTCTTTCATTCTCAAATTTAATTTCACATGTGATGGATGTATCTAGCTAAACATGAGGTGTTTACCCTTCAGGAGCACCAAGCCTCATTTCCCTGGTGAAAGTTCACATGTTTAAGTTAGTTTATCAGTTTCAAAGTTTTTACTTTGATTGGAATTGTGATTTAGAAATGGATTGGTATGTTTGTTTTCATTTATCAATAAATATCATTTTTAGTAGTGTTGGAATATATACCATTTGACCAGGTGGCTTAGAATAGTGTGATCCAAATCACACAAATTGTGTCATCAGCCCAAATCCAAAATCAATCCATTGGCTTTTTGCATTCTGCCACAATTTATTGTGCATACATATGATATTTATAATCAAAGGGAGCTAACTCTTTCATTACTAAAGCAGTACTGACTTCATCGTATCTACTAGATTCCATTTCGGTCAGGTGAGCTAAAAAGACATTTGCTCAAATTTATTAGAAACAGGTGCTGTTATACATACTGGTAGTGGTAGATGTATTATATAAAATCTTTGTGAAAAGTATTGAATAACTTTAACTAGATTAGACAGGATTATAAATGAACAAACTGATAATTCCAGCAAATTTGTAACCATATGGCACAATATCAATTATAATACTACAAGACTAGTGCATTTTTTCCCCAATAAGTGTAAAAATTATGCCACACATGTCAAAATTTTGCAACAAAGATTCCCACATTTGTCTGGTGATATAACAAGTTGAACATACCCTCCACTGTGAGTCTAGCTTCTTGTGTGTGTCTGGCTAACTGTTGTTCTAGAATTTCTCTTTCCTTTTTCAGCTGTTTTTCTTTCCTTTTCTCCATATGTTTCTTATATCTCTCTTTTTCCTTTTCTTGTTCAAGTCTTGCTACTTCCTATATTTAAAGAAAAACAAATGAATATCTACAGGGATTTGAATAATGGTGTTTTACAATGCCCCGGTCAATTTTCTTACACTTATATCAAGGTGGTCAGTACTGGGATGACCACTGCGGTAGCTCAGTCGGTAGAGTGCTCGCTCCGTAAGTGGTAGGTCGTGGGTTCGAACCCCGGCTGGGTCTTACCCAAGACTTGAAAGTGGGTAGTGACAGTTCTTTCGCCAAGCACTCGGCATTACGAAATGAAAGTGACAGTTCTTTCGGATGGGAACTTAAAATAAACGAAGTCCCGTGTCACGGTGGGCTTGGCACGCTAAAGAACCCTGCTGTATAATGCCATAAGTGCAACGCACAGGCAAAATTTTTGCACTTTTGCCTATAGCTGGCGACGTCTCAATATAAGTGAAATATTCTTGACTGGGACGATAAACACCATTACTCACTTCTTTGAGAACATGACCAACTTTTGCCGAACTTTCTGACAACAGCATATGCGCAGCCTCTAATGATATTTGCAACTATAGGGTCAGAGGCACTTTGGTCTGTAAGCTGGCATTTCAGACCACAGGGCCACTGAGGACTCTTGATCTATATTCGGTTCTTATAACGTCATCTGTCAAAAACCTATAAAAGAGCCTTGATACAAAACACTGCAGTTTTATATTTTTCCTATTAATTATATCTTTACAAAACTGAAATACAGTAAATATGGTTTTAAAATGCTCCTTAATAACTTTGCCATCTTGCTTATTGCAACAATATTACCAAGACAATTTTATTAAACAAAAGGTGGATACCAATCACAGGTACAATGTTTCCGAAATGTGAAGTTCAGATTGCAGAAGATATTTTTTTTAATAAAAAAATACTGTATAGTGCTGGGACCAAACAAGACCTTTCAATATCCTAAGGAATTAAAATAATAATAGTTTGAATGACCAAAGTTTGACAGTTAAAGCCATTACTTCATCTTCTATCTCTCTTTGTCGTTTATAAGCTTCTTCTTCACCTATCAATTCTTCTGCTACACGCTTAGCAATCTGTGCATCCTCTTCAGCTCTGAGAACAGAATATATTTCATTAATGTAGTCATTAAGGGCAATAAGACTTACTTCTCTTTACCAAATAATCAATTTTGATATTTTGCATTATAGATCATCAAAATTAGATAGTCCATGTGGACCGACTATTGACAAATCATCCATGCGGGCCAACTATTGACAAATCATCCATGTGGGCGGAATATTGACAAATCATCCATGTGGACTGATTATTGACAAATCACTATTGTTTGGTGATTATGAATGAACTTTATCACTGAGTCACTTTATGGTTTATTCAAATAAGTGGAAGTCCAATTTAATTTAAATCATCAAACTTTGATTATAAAATACAATGCTTATTATGTTAGTGTACATAATTATATCTATTAAGGCTTAAATACATATACTTCGTATTTTGTGTTTGCTTAATTACTGTGCCGTAAAAACAAGAAAAAAACTAACTGTGCATTAAGAGCCTGTAGTTCTTGGAATCTTTCTTCTTGCTGCCTTTGTTCTTCATCAGTTTGTGCTACTCTAGCTACTGGAATGTCTTCACGGACTGTCCGCCTATTATACCGATTAAGTCCATAGTGTTGTTGTACTGTAAACATGGTAAATGTAATATTAAAAATAAATTAACAACACACATGTATATTGATGAAGGCCCACCCTCAGGTCTCTTCACCAATATTGTATGTGATACGGTATAGTTGTTTAATTCTGCAGGAAAAAACATTTGCGGTTCAGACACTGGAACTTATTCACGGGTATAAAATTTTGCAATGCATTGGCCAGTGTTAACAATTTTTTATACTGATTGTCTTATTGAATGCCACATGAAAGTATCCATTCTGAATTTAATTCTGCACTATACAGCAAATCATTTAATTTTGATTTACATTTGTGCTAAGTTTGATCAAACTCTATCAATAGGTGTGGAAGATATGAAGTGGACAACAATATTGTGATCGATGGAAGATCAGACAGACCAACATATAGGGTGATTTCTATATATACCCCCTTAACTTTGCAGGAGGTATAAAAACTCAGATATTAGCAGTTATTACACATTATACAACTGATTACCAGTATAAATCATTATTAATTATTCATCATTTTATTTTTTATTACTTACTCTCTTTATCCTGCAGTTGATAAGCTAGTGCTCCATCTTCATGTACTAACCAATCTCTACACACTGAAACAAACAAAATACATAGTATAGATCATTAATTCACAATTATATTGAATACAAGTTATATTGAGTAGCACAATTATAGGAGTAGAGTGGCGTCATGAGGTTTTTATGCCCTAGTCAAGATTTTTTTTTACTTAATATCAAAGTGGTCAATTTTTAGATCATAAACTGGTAGAGGAAACCTGAATACCTGGAAGAAAACCACAGACTTTTGGCAGGCAAAATGACAAACCTTCTAACAATAAGAACAATCTCAATGTGATTTGAACCTATGCTGTGATCCAAAAATACACTCTAGACTACTTTGACAAGGAGGCTCCACAGTTCAAGGGAAAGACCTTGTACATATATATGTAGGCCAATTCTTCACCAGTCTAACTGGCATGGCTGCTTCATAAGGTACATCAAAGAAAATGAGTAATTATGCATTTTAATCACCCGAGTTCCACTGATCAATAATTTCAGTTGTGTATCTAGAACTGAAATACTATAAGAATCTTATTGTGAAATTTGAAAAAAAAAAGATTTGTGTGATGTAATGCAGGGGTGACAACAATTAAGCTCCCCTGGTGGCATACTTTTGGCTAATAAGTTAAAAGGGACCATAATTTCCATAAGAATAATGTTTGATATAAGGAGTGTTAAGAGAGGAGTGGAGTAGGGTAACAGGATATCTAGGTGGTCAGTTCAGGAATGGTGGGGGAAACCAGAGTGTACATAACATGTATGCATTTTTCTAAATTCAATGTAAATAGAGTGGAGTTGAGTAATGGTGTCTTGCAACAGAGTCAAGATTGTATTACTTAAATTGAGGTCAATTTAGTTGAGAGATGGTGGAGGAATCCAGAGTGCCAAGAGAAAACAGCTAACCTCTGCAATCAAGGCAATGAAGTGCAAGTTACAACATTAGTATGTAAATGAAGAATATCTATATAATAATAATTACTTTTAGCTCTAAACCTCCTCATTAGTGCTATATTATGTAGCCTCATTCTTCTGTGCATATAAATAGGATCATTTAGATGATCAACTTCCATAATTGTTTCCTTTTATAAACCGACCGGCAGAATTATATCACATATACATGTACATAAAATCTATAAATAACATTTAACTTTTTGACAGTCTTATGAAATCAATCGAAAATTGATCTTTGTAATTTTACATATATGCTGTTTGAATTATGTCATTATATGTATAAAATCTTTATATAAACTTTAACTTTTTGACAGTCTTGTAAAATCAATCAGGTATTGATCTCTTCAGTTTTTTTAATTTGCACTGTGAAAACTTTAAAAGTCAAACTCTATTCATACTCAGCAGCTCTATCGATTTATAATCTTGAGTCAATGTCCTCTTTCAGTTTGTCATTAAAAATATATACTGGTAATAAAGAATCAACAGGCAACTTAATGAATATATAATTATTGTAATAATATAAAATTGTCAAGTGTAAAACTATTAATTGCACTATACATGTTCAAGTAAAATTCTTATCCGCTTCAGCAACTATATCAATACATACATATCTTGTTTCATTAAGGCATTCAGTTCAAAAATCAACTGATATATTGTTCACAAATCAATCTTACAACAGAAATGAAACTAAGTATATGATGATCACAGTGTGTGACACTGTGAATTGATATTCAGTGTTCAATCTAAAATTTCAGAAGGTGACAATTTTCAAAAACTTTTATCTAAAACACCATAACATCAATATTTCTACAATCATAAAATGTTAAATATGGTCCACTATGACCTTGACAATTGGGTCATTTTGCAAAATAAAAGGTCAACTGCCCTTTCTAGATTCGAACACTGAATACTGTATGTAAAGTTAATAGCATGATGTATAAAACTATTAATATTATCATAGGAAAATACTTTAAAAACACATGGTGGCATGTACTAACTTCCATTATATATATGATTTAAATGCACGTATGTCAGAACAAGATGTTGCATTATCTCTTTATAATCACACAATATAACACAAATAAGACAAATTAAAAAGTGCAACAGAACTCATCTATGATATTTCGTCCTCAGTTAAATCTATATACGGTACATATTTTCTTATATATGTATATCAGTGAATTACGTGTCTCCATTACCGATAAAAGTTGTTTTTTTTATCCAAATTCACTATTTTGCTTTCTCTCCATTTCTGATAAAATCATAAAAGTGAGTTTTTTACACAAAATTTTTTCTCTCTCTTTTTAACTTTAAAGGGTTTAATCACTTATTAATTATTTTGTTAATATTGCATCTCTGTGGTTAAATCTACTGGTATATGCAAGATGAAAATGGAGAAATTTTTCACTTTTTGACTGTTTGAGAATGACTATTTTTGTTGTGATCACCAGTTCAAATTTTTAATTGGTTTATCATTATTTATAAGTACTGGTACATGCACTGTAGCTGTACACACACTAGGGTTCTCACATTTCAGATATACATATATATAAATATACATATACAAATATAAAATTGTTAAAATGAATAAAGTTCACTTTAACCTAATATTGTAATAATATCCAAATATCTGCCATATGTCATTTTCCGCACAATAACTGAATAAGCTAACAATATGCTGTTCAAATACCACATTCTCTCGAATTTCTAAAATATCATGGCAATTATCAACAATGACCCAAATTAATCATTAATAGATTAAAGGGAAATATAACATGTCTGATCATTTAAATGTTGTCAGATTCAAGTGGTTGGTATAATCAATTTTCACACCTTATTCAATCCTAGCACATAATTATTACCGGTGGGGTATTCTTTATTCTTCTATAATTTTCTGAATAAGAAGTAATCTTAAGAAAGAAAATCAAAGATCGGGTTACAATAAATTAAAATTCTTTGGTCTCTGCATATATAAATACAGTATAACAAAATTAATACAATCTTTTTTTGGAGATAAGTTTTGCTGATATTTTAGTTCCATGTTTACTTTGCAGAGAAACAGGATTTCCTTCACAATGGAGGCATTTTTTTCTTAACAAAACTTAATTTCACTCCATTTGGGTCACATAAATTTTTTAACAGCTGATAACACAATTGACTATAATATTTCCTGTAACTTCAAGCTCAGTTTTGCTAATATTTCCAAATTTACTCTGCTCAGAAACAGAATTTCTTTCACAATGGAGGCATTTTCCCTAACAATTGTTAAAACTTAATTGCACTCCATTTGGGTCATATAAATCCTAAAACAGCTAGATTATATACATGTACTAGTTCATCATAATTATATTTTCTGAAACCTCTGTTGCTTTTTTTTATATTTCTGTTCCAAATTTACTGTGCTGTGAAACCTAACTTCCTTCACAATGGAGGCATTTTTTGTTAACAGAACCGAATTTGGGTCAAATAAATTCTAAAACAGTTAAATTATATACATGTTCATCACAATTAAATTTCCTGTAACCCAGATTTTGAAGAACATTCCATTTTCAGTCCATTAAGAACATTTATCTCACAGAAGTGCTTCATAATCACCCCTAGTTACTGGTAAACGTTAATTTCATCATAACACTGCATCAACTGCATCTTTTAATTTTCAATTCAGTTTTAAATTTTAAATAGTCTACTATTTACCGTACCAGTTAGTACAACAGTTCTTTATGAACACAACTGTAATTTTATCTGTCTGCTAAGATGAACATTGAACATCACAAATGTAGAATTTTCCCAAAACATCAGTGTCAAAATTCAATGATATGAAATTGACACTAATTAACACATCCTCTCTGGATTTATTTTTTTCTATTTCATCTGATGTCAGCTACAGTGAACATTACAAATGTAGGATTTTCTAAAATCATCAACCTCAATAATCACTGTAACACTAAACACATTCTGTCCCGATTTAATTTTTTATTTTATTTCACCTTTCAGCTCAAAACATCAAATATCATTTCCAAAAACACCATCAGCATCAATATTACATGGTATATTTGGAATTAACACTATGGTTATTTTTTTTTTCCTATCTCATGTGGCGGCTTAGATCACAAATGTTGGAGTTTCCCAAATCATCAACATCTATGTATGGATTTAACACTTATGAACACATTTCCAATCTGTCAGCTAAAATGAACACCAACTATCTTAAGTGTCGGCCCGTATTTTCTCAAAACAACAGCGTCAATATTGCATGTTATGTAATAAACACTAAATGTTTCAAATGCTAAACGTGTCCATTCCAAATTTTTCTTATTTCAGATGTCAGCTAAGATGAACACCAAATATCTTAAGTGTCGGAGTTTCACAAAACAACAGCGTCAATATTGCATGTTATGTAATAAACACTTAATGCTTCAAACACTAAACGTGTCCATTCCAAATTTTTCTTATTTCAGATGTCAGCTAAGATGAACACCAAATATCTTAAGCGTCGGCCCGTATTTTCTCAAAACAACAGCGTCAATATTGCATGTTATGTAATAAACCCTAAATGTTTCAAACACTAAACATGTCCTCTCAAAATTTAAAATTTTCTTATTTTAGATGCCAGGTAAGATGAACACCAAATATTACAAGTGTCGAATTTTCCCAAAACAACAGCGTCAATACTGCATGTTATGTAATTAACACTTAACATTACTTCACCAAATTTAAATTAAAATGGTAACAGGCTATCTTACATACAAAGTCTCTGATTTAATGTTTCATTTGTAAGACAAACTTTTAAATTTTCTTCCTTTAACTATGCCCTTCAAACCATCCCTTCACTGATAACACGAGCATGTTTAAATACAAAATGTTTTTATTATAGAATCTTTATCCTTAAAGAAGCTCGCTTGGACCAGATATTCAGAGACGGGGCCACCTGTTTATATTAAATTATATTTGTATTAAAATTAGGGCTAAATTTGTGTATTTGAGTAAAGGCTTGATTCCTGTTTACAATAATATTTCCTGTCAAATTCTGATTGTGCTAGAAACAATACTACATAATTGAAACACTACCCACTTGCCACAAAATAATCATGTACACACATGTTAGGACAAACAAAACAAAATGTGTTTTAGTTTCCTGACTTAACCTATTTTAGTATAGCTGATCAAAAACAATTCCATTCATATTTTAAATTTTAAAGCTTTAAATTTTTCCTGAAAAAAACATATGCCACAAAATAATCATGCACACACATATGTTAGGCCAAACAAACAAAAATGTGTTTTAGGTTCCCTGAACGACCCTTTTTCAGTATGGCCAACCTCAAAGTTTTTTCCATCCAGGTTTCAGATTTTACAGCCTACAAATGTAACTTAGCTTTTCTATAAATAACATATGCAGCAACAATGAAGAATGATGATAAATAAGTATAAGATTTTACTTACTCAGGAGTGAAAGATCTGGAAGTATATAACAGTTACCATGATTCTTTTTTAATATTACCTCTCATTTTGCAAGTCTTTGGCATTGCTAATCACCAAAATTATTTTCAGGGAAAAAAAACCTCTACAAACTCCAGTTTTTTAGCGTGTTGCCTGAAACACATATATTTTTTGGTTTGGCCTAACTACCTTGTCTTCTTCCTATACAAGGCCTGCCAATTTATCTGTTTAAAGTTTATACATTTACTTGAATAGATTTAAGATACATTTAAGTTGAAAATTACTTTAAAAGTGCAGTCTCAATCGATACTTAACATTTATTCGTCAAGTGGAAAAATAATTTTCCAGACATTCTTAAAATTTATAAGCTTGAGTATTTTCTTCTTGGTTTGATATTTGCCCTTCATTTAGGAATAATATTATTAAAAACTGTGTCATGGTTTGGTCCTTTACAGAGAATGACTCTTATATCACATACAGTAAAAACCTCAAATTATCATAATTTTTCGGTTATACAGATTTTGACATTTAAAAGGGGTTTGAGAAAAAGCCAGGTAGAGTTTCCTTATCTATCTCCCTCCCCCAGCCATTAAATTCTACATATAGGTAAAAATTTTGATTTTTTCCCCACAAAATTGCTCAAAACCACTTGATTCTATCATTTAAAGGCCTTTTAAAGTTTAAAGAAGAAATTAAAATTTTGAAAAGGGGTACAAATAAAATTTGACTGTCTAGAAATGGTGGGTATAGTGCTATAACTTCCATTGCCATGAAAAGCAAACTGAATAATGTGCGCTAGCACTACATGTATAAACACCATTTGTAGACAGTTCAATGGTTATATTTACATTTTGCAATTTTTGAAAATCTTATTTTTGTTTTTGAATTCTGAAATAAATTTAAAACACTGTCATGTACAGCATGCAATTCCAATTGCTGGAACAGCCAATCAATGACGTCATGGGTATAGGCGTAAGCAAGAGATGAGTGACGTTACACTAGCAAATGTAATTATAGTCCTATAACTTTATTTGGTCTCAAACAGAGTTTAATACAATCAAGCCTCATAAATGTAAATACGCTGTTTCCATTCCTGGTAGCCAAAATCGCAATTGGCTACTCATTTTTGTAAAATTCTTTCAAAAAGTTACATATTTTAACAAATTTGTGAAAAATTACTTTAAAAAGTACTGTATTTTCACAAATCTTGGAAATTTGGCTACTTATAATTTTAAAATTGTAGAAACAAAGAATATGGTATATAAAATTTGACCATTTTCTATAACAGAACAAAAGCTATATCTATACACATACAGAACATACTGACTTGTTACATCAGCTTTATATTAAGAACATATTACTGATTAAACACTGTGATTTTGTGTGTATAAAATTACTACCAAATACAGGTAGTTCCCCTTAAAGAATAATGACTAAACTTTCCAAATTAGACCAATAGAATTCCGTAAACAGCAGTGATAAATGAGTAATCAATGAAAATTGATTAAATTTTCCCAATTTAAAAGGCAGAAGGTATTTTTTAAAAACTGTAACAAAATCACTGTCAAGAACATTGAATGTTTGGTTTAATACAAAACCCAGAGGAATGAGCTAAAGTGGACTTTATATACTTGTATAAGGTCACCTCTATGTATAAGTAAATATTTGTTAACACACAAAAGAGAGCGGAAAATATTTGATATCTTTTCTCAACTGCATTTTTTAAATCTGTTAAATTTAATTTTATTGGTTTTTTTTCTTCAAATAGTAGATTATTATCCAGAATTAACTATTGAGAATAATTGAAAAAGGGTACAGTAAAACATTGTTATAATGCCCCTCGATAACTTTGCCACCTCGCTTATCGCCACACTATTTTAAAGTCCATAAATCCATTTTGTTTATGTTTTTCTTTATCCCCCTCCCCCAATTTATTGCCAAACCCCTTTTCAATTCCAAAATTTGACTGAACAAATAGTGGGGATGAATCGAGAATTTACTGTATTTTAATTTTAATGAACTGTACACATCAGTTTATCCAATCAGTGCATACACAAAGCACTAACTGGTAATGGCCTTAAATGTTTTCTTAAGTAGCAGGATGTTAGTGATTAAAACAATAGTTAAATCTATTGGGAATACTTCAGATTGCTTGCTATTATAGACAAGTGGTCTTTATATAGAGGTGGAATTTATAGCATAGTATAATGTATATATAAAACATACTGATCAAGAATTCATACAAATATGGGAAAAACTAGCTAAACGTCTGTCTTAAAAACAACCCTTTTAGGTCTTTAACAGGACATCGGACTTGTAATTATATAAATGTAGTACATGATGATCACAGAACATGTTGGTTTTATTTTCTTATACATAACATCAGTCAGTTGACAGGTAGAGGCAAACAACATTGACCTGTCTGTCTGACCTTTAATTTAAACATTAATTAAGACTAGTACATTTATGAATAGGGAAACAGGTGCATCATGGGAAACATACATTGTATGTATAAACTGTGAATCCTAACACTACAATCAATTTATATGGGGGGTCATCATATATGGATATTCCAAATGAAAGGTCAAACTGACAGGTCAATATTGTTTGCCTATACCAGTTTACAGACATCAAAAGAAAGGTATCAGTACATATCCATGTACGTGGGGCAGAGTAACATGTTCCCTCAAGGCAAAACAAGAAGGTACATCTTAACATCATAACTTTACAAGGTGTGAGTAGGTACACTGTGTTCAGGTAAAACTGGTGACAGCTGGTTATAAATGGACGTGCAGTTAAAGGCAAACAAAATTGACCTGCCAGCTTGACCTTTCATTAGCAACATTCATATAGAAGGATCCATCTGGATCAAATGTGTAGTGTTTGGATACACATTTAACACATAAACAATTAATATATATCCCATGGTGTAGATGAAATAAAAACTTGTGTTCTATCTAATAATACGCATGAGTGAGTGGTCCATAAGAAATATTTAAATCTAAGGTCAAGCAGACAGGTCAATGTTGTTTGCAGTTAAAAAAAATACTACACATAAATGTAAACAAAACAGATTAGATCATAATACTTTAGGTGACAAAACACCGCCATCCATAAATTATTATACATGACAATTGTTTAAAACTGGTCATATCATTACAGACTGAAAATCTTCACAAAATGAAATGTTTAAAATGAGTGTATTTCAGAAAAAAAATGTGTTTCTTATCTTGAAAAATATATTTTTATACATTTTCATATATTTTTCCCCAAAATTTAAACAAAATAAATGTTTTTAAAGAAAAATGTTTTTGTTGTATACTGGTACATTAAGTTAGTTAAGATACATCAATTTCAAATATTTTGCAAAAACTTTCAATATTTTAATTCTATAAATGAAATTTGACATGATTATAATATAAACATATTATAGCAAATATAAATTTGTACAAAGTTATTTATGG
Organism: Anadara kagoshimensis; assembly: GCA_021292105.1. Classification (NCBI taxonomy): domain Eukaryota; kingdom Metazoa; phylum Mollusca; class Bivalvia; order Arcoida; family Arcidae; genus Anadara; species Anadara kagoshimensis. Next base: position 11,834,713 of record CM037870.1, read on the forward strand.
ATGGCAGAGTATGTTATTACATACAGCAGATTATATCATGATACTTTGACAATTATTAATAGATTATGAATGATTATCACATTATGACATAATAGAAATAAAATTTATATATGAACATTCATATTATAAAACACAATGTAAACAAATTTCTTTGTATAATCTGATAAAATCAATATCAGTACAAAGTATAAAGTTAAAGTCAAACAGTGCCATTGGTCCTATTGAAATAACAATACAATAGGAAAGGTCAAGATCTGTTCTATATAATGAAATGGTTCTTTTCAACAGCCTCTGCACATACAGTAAAATGTGTTTATAATGAAGCCCTGGGGACTCTATTTTAAACTTCATATTAAAGCCATTTTGTTATATATTGACATGTATAGAGGAGCTGCTGGGGCCAATATTTGAGTTTGTACTATCCATGTATTCGGTGAAAGTGTGTTTGTTATATTTTTATATGTAGACTTATATAGAGGAGCTGCTGGGGCCAATATTTGAGTTTGTACTATCCATGTATTCAGTGAAAGCGTGTTTGTTATATTTTTATATGTAGACTTATATAGAGGAGCTGCTAGGGCCAATATTTGAGTTTGTACTATCCATGTATTCAGTGAAAGCGTGTTCGTTATATTCGTGTTTTACATTATAGGAAATAGTAATGCACATGGATTTTAACATAAAAATTTAAATCTTAACGAAAATTCCACACCAACCTGGTCAAAATTTATCTTTTTAATGAAGGCCATACAAATGCAACTGTGACAGTGGTTTTATGGGGATAACTAATAATGATGCTATAGACATTTTTAAATTGTGGTCAACATATGCTTTTTTCGTTTTTAATAGTCCACATATGGGAAATAGCACATGATTTCATCACAACAAATATTTTATTAAACCAAGGTCATACAAATGCAACGTATTGATTGTAATGATGAAATAATTGCCTGATGTGATACTGAATAAGAACAATCATTGGTGGTGAGGAAATGTTTGCAGTTATGGTCTTCTAAACTATTTCACCGCAAGAAAGTTTCAAGGTTCCAACTGTAGCGAACGCGAACCAAGGGAAATAAATCATTCCTGGTACAAGTGTCACTGTGAAAATTATGAATATTCCTTCTTATTGAATGTTTTTTCTTACAGTACTATAGAATATGACACATTGCTTTTCTTAAGTTTCCAACAGCCAAACAAAGGAAAAAAGTACAGGATTTCATCACTTCACAGGGGTTCAAAATTCCCTGGGTCCGAGGTCCTGGACCTATTGATTTTACCTTGGGACCATTAATATTTAAATTGTAAAAGTCCGCTGAACCTGCCATTTTTACCAGAATAATTCTACTTTTTCAATATAGTTACATAATTGCACATGGATCTTTCAATGTTGATATTGGACTTTCAAAACTTTATGTGGGACCTGCCAAAAATAAAGGCAAAAGGTCCAGGACCTTCCATTACAAAAAAAATTTTGAACCCCTGCTTCATAATTTTCCTCCTTTATTCACAGTATGTATGTGAAGGGATAACAATTACTTTTGTTATTTTTTTATCTTTATAACTCTCCCTGAATTTTTGCCAAAAAAAACCCCACCCTTTATTATGCCAAAATTTGACTGAACAAATTGTGGCAATGAGTGAAGGTGAAGCTGTACTTGTCAATGAAAATAATTTTTAATTAATTTAAAAACTGAAATATCCTGAATCACTATCATATCTGTTCATCAAAGTTCAAGTGCTTAAATTCCTGTGGTTAACCATATGAAGACTGGTTAAACAAGTTTGATGTGAACAGTTATCCTGGCTGTATTTTAAAAACATATTGTGTAGAAAATTGGGCTTCTGCATGGTTCTCACACTTCATTTCATTCAAAATTCCTTGACATTCCATTTTTCTTGACATTCTAATGCACTTCAAAACAAAAATTATGCAAGATACGCCATTTACATTTTTTGCCAGTGAAATGTACATTAAGTAAACTGACAATGATAGCAAAGTACAAAGGGACAAGAAATTTTTCAAAGGGACACAACTCTTGAGAAAGAAATATAACATGCTCTTGCTTTTCGAGCACTAGGCAAACTGGTAAACTTTCTCACACTGACTGAGGATCTAATGTCCAAAATAAAAAATGATTCAAACTTAGGCGATGGAAAGTAAGTGCACACTCTAGACTATTTGGCCACAGAAACATCCTCATTTGCTGTTTGGTGAGAACTAAAGCTGTGATAAATATCTATCCAGCTGGATTACGATGTAAATTATTTATTAAATTTGATCAACAGTTAATGGTAGTGGTACATTGGTTGTTGGTTGTAATGTTCCTTTACAGCAAGTGACAAGTCAGCAAATTTCTGGCTATTTGCAATGAAAGCATGATTATTCTCTAAGGGTTAATCTAAGAGTAAGATTAGAACAAGGTTGCATAATATGTGTGAGATGTGCAAGTATGTCTTATGGTCTGTCATCAGTGTCTTGTACTGCCACTAGTTTACTAATGGCAAATTCGCTAGCTCACAAAGTCATTATGCCTAAAACAAGCATACAAATCCCCCAGTGGACAGTCACATGATAATGACCTCAGATAAATTGGTTGATCATACTCTACATTATGTCTGTCATTTTAGTACTGAATGCCAGTTGAGAAATCAGTAACTCAAATTTGAAATTCTTATGTATGACCTGAATGGGCTTTAGAAATAATTCAACTGGATAAGATATATAGGGGTACAAGTGTAATAAATTCGTTCAAGATTTGGACTCCATTCAGCATAATAAACTTAAGCTGACTTTAGCTTTTAAAGGTCTAGAGACACATAATACACTTGTACTACAAGAAAAAATTGATGCTCAGAAATCGGAAAGGTGTTAAAAATGAAACTTTGGTAAAACCAAAGGCATTTGGTAGAATTTGAGATATACGAAACATGTCTGATGAAATGTCAAAATTGGGTGTAAGTTTACAATATCATAAAAATGTCTTGCCAGTCATGTAAGGCGTTGGAAGCAGACGATGATGACATACTGTTAGATCCATGCCAGACATCCCAGTATCCACAGAATATTCTTACCTGTACTATGATTATGATTGTGCTGGGTGAGAAACTTTAAACTTTGTACAGTAGCAATGACTGTGGCACAGTGGTATAGGGAAACTAATTAAATAAAGAGTCAATAAATTTGAATTTGAAGGAGATCACCATATAGTTACGTACATATGTTATCATTCAAATTAAAGGTAAAGTGGATCCGAGACATGGCATTTTATGCCCTTGTCATGGACTTTGATTCTATATCAATTAGATTGAGAAAGAAAGTTTGGGGACGGTGGACACAAACGAGAGTAACTGAAAACCAAGAAACCTACAACCTTCAAAATTAACTGACAAACTTATTAATACTTGGACTTGCCACAAGAGAAATTCAAATTTAAAGATGAGAGGCCCTGTGCATCTATACATGCCACAATCTGGGGCTTTACTCACACCATCACTGGCTTTAGACCAATTGGTCATGGAGGCTTTCATATCTTTTTAGACAGAAGGGGATAGACAGAGAGAGAAGGAGAGAGTAAAAAAGAAAGAGAAACGAAAATGTATCCTAAACAGCTAAATGCAAATACTTGGATAGTTTCAAATATAAAGTATAAAAAGTGGCGATTTGAAAAAAAAAATACGACCTTATGCCATAGAACAAAAGGTTAGTTAGGACCAATGACTGATTATGTGTCAAATGTTATACATGATGTTTTTCTCACCTGTTTAACTTTGTGTTTTCTATTTTTGGGAATACATGTAGGAAAACTGAAGAATAACAAGTTTAAAAATACCTTTTTGAACTTTGCCACGCTGTGGCATCGTTCCTCTGCCATCTCCAGAATTCCCTGCTGCTTCTGCCATTGATTCGGCCTTTTCTGACTGGGAAGTCAGACCTACATATCCATAAAATTTGTAAAGTATGACCCTCCTGATTCATCCATAAAACCGGAAATAAATACTTCGACAGGAAGCGATTTTTTTGTGTTGTCGTAACTAAAATTCAAAGTGGAAACGGTTCACGCACAGTAAAGCGGAATCGCAATGTACGCATTTAGATTAAATAAAAAGACTGTTTTCGTTTTGTTTTTCTTGTTTTGTTTAATTTTTTCTTTTCTTTATTTTTATGTTTGTTTTTTTTTTTTTTTGCATCGACTAAAAAGTAACATGTAGCTGATAAATGATGATTAATCAAATATTGCCGTGATCATATACATTTATTAATGCAATGCACAATATTATCTTAAATTAATACAAAATAGCGATGTAAATTAACTAAAATTAAGTAGAAAATTTGCCGGGAAGTAATAACCTATGGGTGCATATTAAATGTCTATACTTTAAAATTTAAATAATAAAAAGATCTATATGATAGCCAAATCTCAGCAGTATATGAACAATCATTACTGATGCCATATACTATTTTTTTAATTATTTTAATCATAAAAATTAATACATTAAAAAATGGTATATGACACTGTAGAAAAATAATAAAACTCCTTTTTTTCGGTAGAGAATTTGAATGTTGTCCCACCGAGACAGTTTGTTTCATACCGTGATCTTGATTTGCTTGGGAGCATCTTTAAAGTTTAAATTTCGTGATAAGTTTACGAATCCATAAATTAGTCAAATTTTGAATTTTACATAATGTCAAATATGTTGCGAAATTGTTGTTGAAATTACAAGTCAGAACTCAGAAGTGATTAAAATATCATTAAACAACAGCACAGTGTTAACATGAAAACTATCAATTTGATAACGATATGTTGAATTTTATTGATGTCAAAAGTTTGAATTTGTGTTATTTGTTATGCTGGAGTAATATACAGGTATACGAGACGAGTTCAGTGTATGTGGGAGGTCATGGGCTCTAGCCCCAGCCGGGTCTGACCAAGACTTGAAAATAGGTAGTGACTGTTCTTTCGACAAGCACTCTGCATTAAGACTGAATGTGAGTCACGGGGTACGGTAGAGACCTTAAAAACCGATGCCCCGTGTCATGGCATATTGATTGAAATCAATCAATCAATCAATCAATCTTTGTCTCAAAGATAAACAGTTTGGAAAATCAGACCCGTTCCCTCTTTCGTAAGGAGTTTTCCGGGAATTAATGTATTGGTCACTTATTCACACGTAAAAGTAATGATATTCATGACGTATACCATTTTATGGCAGGTATTTTCCGTTCTATAAATAAACTGTCATATATATGACTGAGCAGCTAGTTCGAGCAAATACTTCCTTGCCATAAGTTAAGGTGTGGTGGGCGTCGTTTATATAATATAACTTTTATTAAACATAAACACACCAAAACGAAAAATGGTAATACAAATCTATCAAGGTGGACAACCTACGTCACAAGCTAGCCTCGGACACGTAATCGAACTCGTCAACTTGACGATACTCTGCGGAAATATAAGGACTCGGTACCAATATTGACCGCGTCCAAAAGTCCGCTAATGCCAGTATAAGTACGTCACAGTAGAACAAGTACAATGTTGTCTAAAGTAAATGCATGTATAATCATTAGTCCTGTCACTAGTATATTTAAATAATATGTTTCTGTCAAAAAATCATTAAAATTGGTTAGATGAACATCTCCAATCAAGCCGTATATTAAAAAGTTTCGGTTGATATTTTTCTATCATGTTTCATTCTTCAAAACCCTTTATTTTGTATTCTTATTTTATTCTACTGTGTTGTCCTGTTTTTAGTACTGAATGACTTCAAGTATGATAAAAGGAACATAACTCTTGTAAAACAGAAAAATGTTTTATATAGTGCTACAGCTAATTATGGGTTTATAACAAGACTATCACTGAATATCCATCCAAAATTATTTTGTTGTTCTTGGTGGTTCTTTTACAAGTATGTACACACACAAAATAAAACCCGGGTAAATAGGCACGGGAAATCGTCAAAATATGTTGCGTTTGCAAATACAATGATTTTTATGTGTTGTATCTTGTATATATATATATATACTGTGTTCTTTCAAATGAAGGCGATGGGACTGACCGGCTGATTTTGTCGTGAGCACCAGCGTACGGACTACACAGCGCCACTCACCGCCTAGGATCGAATCCCACTGACATTAGCATCCCCTACTAGTAGTGTGATTTTCAAACGTTTGCAAATTTGCTTGCTGAAGGATTATCTCTTCGTAACCGTAAAGAATAACTCCACCATCCCGCTGAACTGGTCGCCTTGACGTAAGTGGGAAAAAAACTTGACTGAGGCGTTAAACACCATTAACGTACACCACAGTCCTCTCCACAGTTGCTCCACTACTTTCAAAAGAGTTCGGTAATGAAAAGCACAGTTACAAAATTCAAATACATGTATATTTTATATACAACAATATACTTGTTACTTGTTTCACAGTCACTACACCTGTACACTTTGTTTAGAACTTGTTCTCAATTAAACCGGAATCAAGCTGCTTGACTCTAGAATATTGCAAGCCAAGACTAATTAAGGCCTTTATATCTTTACAATATTGTTGATAGAGTAAGTATGACGTATCTGTTTCCAAAATTATCCTGGGTATATTTCGTGTTCCTTTCATTCTGGAATTTGATTTCACACGTGGCGGGTGTAGTTAAATAGAAGGCGCTTACGCTCCCGGGGCATCGCGATGGTGTCACTTCCCTGGTAGTATATAGGAAGTTCACGTGTTTAGCTTAATTTGCTTAATTTGGTTTTTAAGGATTTGACTCAGCAGTTAGGATTATGATTTGAACATGGAGCGGCATATCTTTATTTTGATTTTCACTCTCTGTTAGTGTTATGTACTATTATTCAAATGTTTAACAAATTCCGCAAATGCTAAATGGTCAAAGTAGACGATATTAAGATTGATTGAATTGGGTTTTAGGTCCCAGTCAAGAATATTTGATAGAAACGTAATCAGTTATAAGTGAAGTTGCAGAATTTTTACCTTTGCAGTGCGCTCAGGGCACCGACATTTAATACCAATTTGCAATGTACAGGGAGGATTCTTTAACGTGCCACGCCTGCTGTGGCACAGGAATTAGTTTTTAATGTTTCATTTCTAAATGTCGACTGCTTGACAAGAGAACAGTCATTACCTGTCATACCCGGCCGAGGTTCGAACCCACGATATATAACATACGAAGTTAGCACTCTACCAACTGAGCTACCGTAGTGGTATGGAATTAAGACAAAAGTCGGTGAATTAAAAACACGATCAATTTTATTAATATATTTACAAGTTACAATTTTTAATCAAACAACATAATTTACAATGCACACAAGAGAAAACATGAGTACCTAATGATGATCTGAAAAAAACAAGGACCTGAGTAGAGAGAGAGAATCGTAAGCAATGACACTTCCAACTAATATAGAACAGACTTGTTAAAAGTTTATCACTGAGCTAACGAATTAGTGCCTAACCAGAACGTCATCTCGGCTCATTTTTGACTGGTGTTACACCATTCCTCATCAGCCATTTTCCATATCTTGGCAACTCAGCGGCTGGGTTTCGACTTCTTTTCGTTAGTTCAGTGTTAAACTTTCGACAGGACTGTACTGTACGATTTTCTAGTAATACAGAGTATATATGTGTGTTGTATTATAATAGATGAATGTGAAGACGGAACAAACGTGCTTGTTTATAATGAATACTAGTATGAAAAAATATAGAAATTTACAATTTTATGTCAAGTTTTTTACCTATTTTATTAGGCTTGCTAAAGTTATATTCATGTATTACACAATGTAAAAACCGTATGAACTGTTATTTGTTTTTAAAATTTATTAATCTAGGAAATTTTTACGGATCCAAAATGAATATCCAAGAACCTGCCAACTGAAAACTTTAACTAGGGTTGTTTCCGCGGACCAAATATCACGTTGAGTTGTGACATTAACCTTTGACATCCAGGCCTGAATATAGTACGCGTAACATCATCTCATGTCGGTTTACTTTTGTTCCATGTTTGATGAAAATCTAAGCAGCATTTTCCTCTTTGTAGCCAGGTAAAACAAAAGGATTCATAAGGGATTTATTTTTAATTATTAACAAATATAAGTAAATTCGGTAGTTTCAAAGGTTTGAAAGATATATTGCACATTTTTATTAGAGCTGTGAAACTGACAACTTTGTGCGTTCAACACGGCATGCCTAAAACTAATAAATATTTGGCGTGAAACAATATTTGAACCTTAATGTTTGCCGAATAGAAAAAAATTATTTCTCAGAAGTAGAATTTTCCAAAGACACGGTGTTGTTTCGTGAGGAGTTTTTACACATGTAAAAAAAATTTAAATACACTTTAAACAGCAAATCAATTGAAAATTCACTACGAGTTATCTCCCTTTAATAAGTGCAAAAGTGATTTTGCACGTTTAATGCATGCTAACGTGAAGTCCTACATATTAAAACATGGTGATATCCATCTTGCTACATAAATTAAAACATATTTACAATAACCAAATATCAACAATAATAACAATATAATTCAACAGAACATCAAAACAAAATGAGAGAGGACATCGCTGTTGATATGGGAACAAAGTTCTGTAGGTTGCCCATTAAATGCACTAAAACGGGTAAGGTAGGTAAAATAATTTATCTTAACATAAATGCATTTAGTTGAACATTCTCTAAAATCACTGATTTTACTACGTTTATATTTTCATAAGTTAATTCCACAAAATTCAACTTTCACGAACACTGTTTTGACTTAACAAGACCCGCAAACAAAAATGTAACGAATTTTTCCCAATGATTTTTTTTAATTACCAAACCGACGAAATCATCACGCCACGGAATTCGAAATTAATGATTCTACAGCAGATTCAAACAAAATTTAATCCAAACGAATCGACATCATAATTTGACAATTTATTAAACATCCCCAGCTGTTCCACAGAGTTATACAGAGTAGGTAAGTGATTATGACCGGTATTTGTTTAGAATACTACAAAATGGGTTTAGGAGACATTGAACATCATACAAAGTTTTCTACATACTATATACACAATTTAGTCATATCATTAAGACTGGCCAACAATTTAAAGGATTTCAAATTTAATAAACTATATCAATTGCAATCTGTTTCTTATCTACATGTACTTAAATCTGTATCTATATACTAGTAGTCCGAAAATTCTGAATTTTCGGACCACCATCTAGATTTTGGAGTTATGTCCCCTACTTCTATTCAAATGCCGAAAATATTTCACAATCATTCCTTTATTAAGATGTCCTTGACTTAATTGTAACAAATTTGAAATTTGAATAGCTTTAATTAGTTTTCAAGATATTTATGATTTTATGGAGTCATACTGAAGATCACGATGGGCTTATAATTATAACATCTAGTTTCTTTTTTTTTCTTTTTTTTTTTTTTTGCTGATGTTTTTATTTACATTATTTGCCAGATTTAAGTTAAGGGACGTCTTACTTAAGGAATGATTGTGGAACGATTGTGGAACGAGGACCAGATATTACAATTGTCTAATATATTTACAATAAGTCGCTAAAGGGCACATTTATTTTATCATATATAGAAAAAAAAATTCAAAATTAATACGTCTTTTAGTGCTTGGATGAAGTATGATAAATTACATTTTAACAACTGAAATACATTTTATATTGTTCAAAGTCATATAGACAATTTAAAACAAAACAAACCATATGAATCAATGCACATTTTCTACGTTGTATATTTCCCATTCAATATTTTCAATTTGCTGCATTGTCTCATATAATGATATCAGGTTCTAATCATGTCGAAACAAACCATTACACGATTATGCTGAAAAGCGTCTATTGAATTCATAAATCACCGTTTGAACGGATTTAGACATTGCAGAGAGGAATAAATGTAAAACACATTGGTTATACATTATACTCAACAGCTAAGTTATGAAATCAACGAGAATAATTAGTACAGTACATTACAGTTAGGTGCATAATTTCTAAAAGACAACACATTCAACTCAGAAATTATTTCCCCTTATCTGATCATGTTCAGAAATTATCTTCCTTGATTATAAGAAAAACATATTTTAAGATACACCGGACATCCTGTTACCCGTAGAATATTTCTTGACAATTTCCTATTTCCTTATATGTATGAGTTCCACTTTCTTGACACTAATTCAATGTCTAATCACATCCTAATGCAGTGTCCAGTCACATCCTAATTCAATGTCCAATCGCATCTTCTTACTTCAATGTTCAATCACATTTGAATTTAATGCCCAATCATATCTTCTTAATTCGATGTCCAATCACATTGTATTGCAATGCCAATCACATTTCAATTCAATGTCCAATCACGTCTTTTAATTCAATTTCCAATTATATCTAAATTCATTGTCCAATCATAACTCCCATAAATTCTGAACCACTCTGTACAACAACATTCAGATTTGATGCATTATCTACATATATTGAGGTATATTGTCCCGTCTGTAAAATAAAGTGTTATGTTAATTAACAATCTATGATTAAATTAGCATTCAATATTTACATTTGCAATGTTTTTGATCTCAAATGTAATTGATTTAACCATAACTATAGTTGAACAAGTTAGATAAAAACAACAAATATCGCCCCACTTCCAAATCACAATCATAGTAAAACACTTTTAAAATTGGAAAATAAAGAACTTCCATTAGGGAAGTGAGGCCAGATTCTCCACAAGTCTAGCTAATTACATCCACCACGTTTGGAATCAACATTGAAAACGGATGAAACATGGAGCTATGCAACGTCAAATATTACCCGTGATAATTTTGAATACAGAGGCATGATACTTGTAAACAATATTGTGATGACGGTCAAAAACGATTTGGGAAACAGTATACACCTTTACAAGAATTTTTAACAGATAAACAAACATACGTTTTTATAATCAAAAACAAACATACTAATACATGTTCGAATCACAATCTAGAAGCAAAGTAAAATGACAAGTTAGGTTTGACACGTGAACTTCCACCAGGGAAGTTCACGTGTCTCACTTCAGAAGGGTAAGGACCTCCTGTTTAGCTAGCTACACCTGCAACGTGTGTAATCAAAATTGTTTGAAAGAATCATGGAACTATTGGACGTCAAATATATCCAGGACAATCCTGTACACAGAGACATCAAACTTATCAACAATACTGTGATGACAACAATAAAACTATTTGAGGGCCTTGATAAGTCTAGGCTTGCAATATCCCTTGTCAGCAATTTAATTGCAAGCAGCCCGATTCGTTGAACAAAGGCCTCATAGAAATATTAATGTAGATATATACGTGTTTATAAATACCTACCCTTAAATGAAGAAATCCATGAAAACTAACTGTGAATATTTTACTATTACTCTCCAAACCCGTGAAATGACGCAACGACCTAAAATACAATAGAAACATTTTTTATGAGCCAACAATTCCAATGGCATTTCTCCAATATTTTTACCATTATTTTGGGTTATCCTCCATATCTAATGAGATGTAGCTATTATAGAAACGCATAGGAGAAGAAACCCATATTGCACACATCCCTATTCTAAAAGAATTAACTTTAGTTTTTATCTTCATTTCGAATCTAAAATCAGGAAGTTATTAACCAGGCATTTCAATATAATTTTGTCTTTTTCGTGTCTTGTTTGGCCTTTTTATCATTATTGCCGTCAAAAGTAGGGAAGTACAATGTATACAATAATTGGTTTTAATAATTGCAAGTCTTTCATTTGTATTATCGTGTTTAGATGTTTCATCATGATCTTCCGTCATTTCCTTGCAAATTGCATTCGTATTTTCCAATTCTAGTGGCGATTCCGTGCTAAATAAGAGCAATAGAGTAAAATATGACAAGAACTGATGGGGTTATTGCGAAATTTATACATTGTATTTTGAGGTTCAAGTTTTAAAAAAAAAAGTATATTGCTTAAAAATTGAAGATATGGAATCATACACAAACGTACTGGTCAATGTTCAAATCCCAAAAGGAAAGTAAACATTTTGAAATTTGGCAAATAAAGTTAAACCGGGACCTTCCATCAAGGTCGTCATGAAAGGTTGGTTTTCCAGTAGGATAAGCAGCTGCCGAAGAAATAAAAAAGAGCTGATGAAGATCCTGAATACTTACGCGAACTGATTACAACGGGAATCTATACAGATCTGTGTTGTTACAGTGTCCCTCTTCTTTAACTTAATCCTTCTTCTCTTCTTTTTAACACGCATGTGTATATTAGCTGAAAATTGATATATTCCTTCTGTTGGGGCAACAAATCTTCCATTTTTGACATTAAATGCATCACCTCTCTGAAAAGCACCTGCTGCAAAAGGCTGCAAAAGAAAAAAGAAAGATCAACGAATTGAACATATAAAGTGGTAAACGTTCTTGTTGGCGAACTCTTATGAAACAAATACACTTACAACGCGTGTTATGATAAGATATAAAGAAAATATATTAGGTGTCAATCCATATTTCGAGGAGTTTGAGAAAAATTACCTGGCCACGAAATTAGAATTTCATTTTTTTTCGATCTTACACGAGTTATTATTAGGTTTCTCGTAACATAGTCGCTTAGTTTGTGTCGAAAGCTAGATTATAAATTATTAGTTTCCTAATAATATACAAATATTTATAGTTGTCCTGAGTTTACACTGGGTAAAGCTGGTATCATTCAAATGTTCTGAAATGTGTTCTACCAATGGTTTTATCTGAGTCTAACCAGGATGGATCAAAGCAAAAGGTATTCATTTGGATATTATAAGTCCTAAGTTTCAGTCCAAAGTACATTTCTTTAAATTTGCTGCTAGTTAAGATTTAAAATTCTTAAAAAACTAAGGGTTACTCCCTCATGCAAAGTATTTCCTTAGCTGATTATGGTAAAATATATTTTTGTCCTTTGGGGTTCTTTTCAACATATTGGGGAAAAAAAGTTGGTTTCATAATTTTGGTCCAAGCACTACTGGTGAGGAATTGTACTCCGAAACGACCATCTAGTGCTTTAAAATTAAAACTGGTATAATATGTAATTTCATTTATCCTTCTCTTCTACTCGAATTTGTTAATGTTCTTTGATTCTAGGATAATAGTAAAATAGCTCTCTTTGCTATTAATTGTCGATTTTTCAACGAAAATGCTAATGTATTTGTAGTACTTCATTTTTTAATCTCAGTGTCTCAGTTACCTGTGTAAAAGATTCTAATTCCATAAATGTTCTTCCAGTAACAACAACATTCCGACGCAAATGGAGATAGAATCCTACTGGTATCCGCGGTACTGTAATAACTTCCACTTTTTGTTCAACATTTGGTGTTTCTGTATTGGTGTTATTAGTATCTGTACACGTTGGACACTAAAATAGAAGATGAACTGTTCAGGTATGGGCGATGTATCAATTAATGTATAAGAGTTTCTAAAGATGGGTTCAGCAGAACTTGATCAAAACCAGATTCATCTCCAGTTTGATTGGAGATCTAGTCAATCATGATAAAGTCTTCAATGTTGGACAAAATATATATCAACACAAATTTATAAACTGACGTCCCTAGCAGCAAAGAAGTTTTATCGGTACATGTATTATATTATAGATACAATTAAAGTAAACATATCAATGACGCCATATTCTCTAACCACTAATCCATCAAAACCGTGAACCTAGGCCTGGAGTAGACATGATTCTGCATTAGCGACAATGCTTGTTTGTTGAGCATTTTTATGCATTAATAAAGTATATAATATATCTGCATCGAACACAATTATATCCGCTCAAATAAAAAAAAATCCTTAAAACAAAGTAAAAACTTAAAAAATGGCAAATTAAGTGAATTTTCACCCCAGAAGGGAAACCGAGTGCTCTGGAATGGTACGTAGCTCATGTCTCAAAAGCTACAACCGCAACATGTGAAATCAAAATTTAGTAGGAACATGGGAATGTGGGACATCTCCATCATATAATAAACAGCTGGTTAGACGGAAACCATTTTAGAAGAACAGTATCACTGGATCAAACAGCATTTAGCTGTTATTCATGCCATATCGTATGTTTATGGAGAGCTGCAACGATGTATTAAAGTTACAACACCAGGGATTTTATAGTAAAGTTGATTTGGAACCCAGAGTATACTAGTAGTAAGCCAGATTAGTATGGTGCAACATATGTAAACATACAACTTCTGATAGTAAGGTAGACAGACAAACAACTTCAGCAGACAGAACATGTACAGAACATTGTAACTGTTATTTTTGAAACCATTCAGGAAAAGGAAAAACAGATACATGTATGTGTGCAGACAAAGAACTCTAGACGAAAAAAGAGATATTCCTGTTCTGTTAAATCTGGAACAGACAGTAAATGTTAGGTACATCTGTCCTTAAAACACCTTTTCAGGTACATCTGCAATACAGAATAGTTGAAACTTTTACACTGAGCTGTTATAAAAAGTTGAAACTCGGCTGTCAAATTACCGAGATATGCCGGATAGCTACAGGCCTAAACGTTGCCCGGAAATAGGAAGCAACTGGCTAAAGATGTCGAGATATAGCTAATTATGTGGAAACGAGAAAAAAGTCCGATTCGGCATGGATTCTTTAGCTAAGTGTTAAAAATTTGACAGGCCTGTACTTTATGTTCTATAATGATATATTACCTTTTCTGTACTCAATCCTGAGGATTTTTTATCTGCCACCTCTGTAAATATAAAAAAAATGTAAATTCTTTACAAGTGAAAGCGATAGGAATTGACGAAAACACCGCTTGCTTGTTTTGATAACAAGTAGGTTACACTCTGGAACCCCAATGACCGTATTTTTTCGAAAGTTGGAAGCCAGACTTAAGAATGCATAAATACTTACTAGTATATATTTGCATATTTGCAGTGGAATTAGTTATTACATAGTTTCTGTGCTAATGCGTAAGGTTTATTTTTCAGAAGTAACCCATAAGATGGATTGAATAATCTGATCAAGTTTTTTTTTTATTACGAGAGCAACTAACAAGAGGCCCATGGGCCTGATACGCTCACCTGATAACTAATGGCTAGCTGATAGATTTAAAGAAAACATAAATACTAAACCCCAATGACTTTTTTTTTACATCATGATAACTGTTGTATTAATACCTACAACATTCTAGTATACATGCCTATACAAAAAGTTAATAGTTTTCAAGATAATTAACCATTTCAGTATTGTTTCACATCTGTGACCTTGACCTTTAAACCCAAGACCTTTTTCTATACATCAAAATGATCGTTGTATCGATACCTACAACATTCTAATATACATGCCTATACAAAATGTTTATAGTTTTCGAGATAATTAAACATTTCGGTATTGTTTCGCATCTGTGACCTTGACCTTTAAACCCATAACCTTTTTCTATAAATCAAAATGATTGTTGTATCAATATCTACAACATTCTAATATACATGCCTATACAAAAAGTTTATAGTTTTCGAGATAATTAACCATTTCGGTATTGTTTCGCGTCTGTGACCTTGACCTTTGAACCCATGACCTTTTTCTATACATCAAAATGATCGTTGTTTCAATACTTACAACATTCTAATATACATGCCTATACAAAAAGTTTATAGTTTTCGAGATAATTAACCATTTCAGTATTGTTTCACATCTGTGACCTTGACCTTTGAACCCATGACCTTTTTCTATACATCAAAATGATCGTTGTATCAATACCTACAACATCCTAATATACATGCCTATACAAAAAGTTTATAGTTTTCGAGATAATTAACCATTTCAGTATTGTTTCACATCTGTGACCTTGACCTTTGAACCCATGACCTTTTTCTATACATCAAAATGATCATTGTATTGATACCTACAACATTCTAATATACATGCCTATACAAAAAGTTTATAGTTTTCGAGATAATTAACAATTTCGGTATTGTTTCGCATCTGTGACCTTGACCTTTGAACCCATGACCTTTTTCTATACATCAAAATGATCGTTGTATCAATACCTACAACATTCTAATATACATGCCTATACAAAAAGTTTATAGTTTTCGAGATAATTAACCATTTCGGTATTGTTTCACATCTGTGACCTTGACCTTTGAACCCATGACCTTTTACTATACATCAAAATGATCGTTGTATCAATACCTACAACATTCTAATATACATGCCTATACAAAAAGTTTATAGTTTTCGAGATAATTAACCATTTCGGTATTGTTTCACATCTGTGACCTTGACCTTTAAACCCATGACCTTTTTCTATACATCAAAATGATCATTGTATCAATACCTACAACATTCTAATATACATGCCTATACAAAATGTTTATAGTTTTCGAGATAATTAACCATTTCGGTATTGTTTCACATCTGTGACCTTGACCTTTGAACCCATGACCTTTTTCTATACATCAAAATGATCATTGTATTGATACCTACAACATTCTAATATACATGCCTATACAAAAAGTTTATAGTTTTCGAGATAATTAACAATTTCGGTATTGTTTCGCATCTGTGACCTTGACCTTTGAACCCATGACCTTTTTCTATACATCAAAATGATCGTTGTATCAATACCTACAACATTCTAATATACATGCCTATACAAAAAGTTTATAGTTTTCGAGATAATTAACCATTTTGGTATTGTTTCACATCTGTGACCTTGACCTTTGAACCCATGACCTTTTTCTATACATCAAAATGATCGTTGTATCAATACCTACAACATTCTAATATACATGCCTATACAAAAAGTTTATAGTTTTCGAGATAATAATTATAATCAGAGGTAAAAAAAATTAGGTCACGACCTTCACAATTGACCTTGACCTCATTTTGAAGATACTAACAAGAAGATGTCAAAACTGAAAACCCCATGTCATTATCTGGTCAAATAGTCAAGTTATAACAATTTGAAGCTATTTTACGATTTTTTCAAAATTAAACGCAAAAACGCGTAACCTATTTTTTATCTGATTTTTACAAAATGAACAAACTATAGGCTTAAGACCCTAGAGAAGCCAAATATCACATCAGATTTTTTCTCCAATCAGTACTTTCGGAGAAGAAGATTTTTTAAGATTTTTGCACCCCTAGGTCACCTTGACCTAGTTATGGTAGCCATGGCAACGCCACGAACAAATCTGAATTGCACCGGCCCATATATACTTCTGACAAAGTTTCATTAAAAACTGTCCAGTAGTTTCAGAGGAGAAGTCGAAAATAGGTGTTAACGACGCACACACGCACACACGCACACACGCACATACACACGCTGCGCTATGCCATAAGCTCACATGACCTTCGGTCAGGTGAGCTAAAAATGAAAAAACAATCACACTAATCCATGTCGAAATAAAAATCCAGAAACAAAGTAAAAACCTTGAAACTGACAAACTACGTAACACGTGATCTTGGTAAGTGATGTCATTTCAAAACAAGAATTGACCGATTTAATGCTGCCTGATATGAAATAAATTTCCATTAAATTAGCCAAATTTGCTTGTGTGCAAATATACATGTAGATTGATTTGAAAAATGGCAAAATAAGGAAAATTCGATAATAATAAAGTGTATTATTCAGTGCAATATTGATTCCACAATAAACCCATATATCGTGTATAAAATATATAAAATTTGCCACGCCAGATGGGTATTTTATGGACATATAATAGTATAACTTGTCCGAGTGGAAAACATTTGTTGAGCAACAATTACTCTAAAAAGTCAAAATATTCTGGTAATGAAGGCAACCTGTATTATCTGTTTAATTTATGAAACAAACATAGTTTTGTTTTGTCTAGCAACACACACTTCTGTTTGTTTTCACGTTAGTATCTAACTAAGTATAAAGGTGTGAAAGGTCGTTATTACGGAGTACTGCAGTAAATCATATGTAGTAGAAGGTCTTGAAATAAGATGATTTTCAATGTAACAGTGTAGCATGTGTTAGGATTCTACCACCTAACGTGTGTATTGAATGCTTAATGATATGGAACACAGACCACAAGTGGTTGTAATTATTGTTACCAAAAATGTCAAATATTTAAAAAATATCATATTTATATATAGAAATATTCTTTGTTTCATTGTTACAAATGTTAAATTTTTACCAATTGGTAAGTTCTGGTTAACAAAGTGAAGAGGAAACTGGTAAGTCTGATAGCTGGGTTGGAACCTAGATGGTGAGAGGCACTGTGATTCGTACATGCGCGCTTTAGACCTCAGGCCCACTAGTACTGTGACATAGAACAATACATAAATACAGAAATACAAGTGTGGACTCTTTAAGGATGGAGTGGAGTATAACAATACTAACATGTAGTGTTTAACGTCTCAGCCAAGTTTCCGTCACCATCGAGAGGTAGACAACACAGTTCTCAAAACTTAAAATACTTTTGGTAATGAAGAACGAAGATAATTATCTTTTTGTCGACTAATAAACACTATTAAAACATTATGTGTATAATTATAAAACTTCTGGGTTTTTTTTGCGTTATTATCTAACTCCGTTTAAAGGTATAAAAGGTCGTATTCACGGGGTACAGAATTAAATCGAATGTAGTGGAAGGTCTTGAAATAATAATGTAACAATGTAGCATGTATTTTACCACTTAGTAAGCTTTTGTTAATATGGTATCGAGGAAACGGGATGCATGGAGAAAATCTACATCAAGGCAACTGACTAAATTTCTAAAACTAGTATCGGTCCTGAGTGGGAACTGAACCTATGAAGTAAGAAGCTATGTGGTCCGTAGACCAGTTGGCCAAGGATGCCGAGGGGAAAACAATGTTGAGCAAAAATTACGCTCAGAAATTAAAATAGTTTTGTAAATGAAAGCAACCTGTATCATCTGTTTAATTGGTGGCTGGTTTTAACAAAGGTAATGTTGTTTTTCTCTACTAACAAACTGTCTATTAAACAATTATGGTATGTTTTTTATTAAACTTCTGTATAAAGGTGTGAAAGGTCGTTATTACGAAGTACTGCAGTAAATCATACGTAGTAGAAGGCCTTGAAATAAAATGATATTCCATGTAACATTGTAGCATATGTTTAGATTTTACCACCTAACGTGTGTACCGAATGATTAATGATATGGAACACAGACCACAATTGGTTGTAATTTTTTTTACCAAAAATGTCAAATATTTAAAAATACTATAATAATATAAAATATTCTCTATATGGACAGAAGGTGCTTTTCTATCTCCGATTTCACTATGGTAATGACCTTGTCTGTTTTAACCTTGAAAGAATGTGTAATAAATATCAATTTGTTATGAATATTAAACTGTAATTTTTCTCGTTATCATATTAGTTCCTGCGTCTGTCCGATCTCGGAAGTTTGTTATGAATATTAACCTGTAATTTTTCTCGTTATCATATTAGTTCCTGCGTCTGTCCGATCTCGGAAGTTTGTTATGAATATTAACCTGTAATTTTTCTCGTTATCATATAAGTTCCTGCGTCTGTCCGATCTCGGAAGTTTGTTATGAATATTAACCTGTAATTGTTCTCGTTATCATATTAGTTCCTGCGTCTGTCCGATCTCGGAAGTTTGTTATGAATATTAACCTGTAATTTTTCTCGTTATCATATTAGTTCCTGCGTCTGTCCGATCTCGGAAGTTTGTTATGAATATTAACCTGTAATTTTTCTCGTTATCATATTAGTTCTTTCGTCTGTCCGATTTTGGAAGTTTGTTATGAATATTAACCTGTAATTTTTCTCGTATCATATCAGTTCCTGCGTCTGTCCGATCTCGGAAGTTTGTTATGAATATTAACCTGTAATTTTTCCCGTATCATATAAGTTCCTGCGTCTGTCCGATCTCGGAGGTTTGTAATCAGTGTTCCAGATATGCGCTTGTTTTTTCAGTATTGTTTGGCTGTATCTGTTATTTACTTGTATTTTTTGTTTTGTCTTTGTAGGTTTCTGAAAACTAATTGTTTAGGCGAAAGGTTATGGGCATTATAAATAAAGTCAGTAAAGATACAAAAAATAGAATGTAAAGCTAATTTGTTAACTTCGTTTATTTTTGGTTCTGGTCATTGAAAAGCATTAGTTGACGAAATGACCTTTAAAATTTAACATCGGAAATTAAATTGTAACCATCGAATTTTTTTTTCATACAGGTCATGAATGTATGTTTGCACATTTGCGCAATTTTGCTTCGAGAATGCACAGTGTGAATTTTTTTACATTTCTCATGGATCTGAATGAAATTAGTCTTAATGTTATAGGGAAGTATTAAGTATAAAAAATGAATGCATAAAATAGGCACTTCGTTAATATGGCTATCGTTTCACAATTTTATTGTTTCCTTCAAATCGGTGCGCGTCAATCGAATAAATATATAATACCGAAACATATTAACATGAAACTGGCGTATTAGTATCAGCAGCCAATCTCGACCTATCATTACAATATATCGACTGCTTTTGTGCATTTGCTATCTGTCTCTCAGTAATTTTTTTTCGGCCACAAGCTTTCGCTAGCTTGACTACTTGGCAGGTGAGGTTTCACTCCTTTTCGTTAGATGAGTTTTAAACTTTCGACAGTTCGACAGATCTGTACTGTACATTCTGGATGATGAACTCGATAATAAGTGGCACTGATTGATACGTTTTTAATATATATAGCAAAGCTTTTCATACGGCATTATTCGACAGCAATGATAAATTTTAATTTTAGTTTAATGACTTAAATATAAGCGTTTTTTCTTAAGAATTCGAGTTTTTAATGGTTTATGGTAAAATAATTATGAAATAAACAGTTATTTAGAATTAAAATTTGTTAATGGCTAAATGAATCCGTCTTAAACTTTTTGCAATTAAACTGACATTGAAAAATTTTAAATTTTTGGCAGCTTAATAATTCAGATACTGTCAAGATTCAGAGAGATGAAATAAAGCAATTTCACAAATTATTCGGCGCAAAAAATCTGGTATTTTCACTTAATTACCGGAAAAATAAACCCGAATCACCTGAATGCTTGTAAAAAATAAAGAATGCACAGATGTGACACGAGGGACATATTAATAATTTCAACATTCAAACATGTGCCAAACCTTGATTAACCTAGCAGATTTTTGTTGAAGACAGAACGCATTGTTAAACTTGGATACTGTTACATTTTTCCTCGAGAGTATATTGCATTACCCCTGATCTAACGTATAACTTCTATGTTTAGCTTAGTGGCATATTTTGATATACAGTACAGAAGACCTGTCGAAATTTTAACACTGAGCTAACAAAACGTAGTCAATGCTCGAATGCTGAGTGGTCGAGATATGGATAGTTAGTATCCGAAAGTTGCAAATGTATTGATAGAAATTGTTGAAAACCTATCGACGTATAGGTATTGCGGAGGGCGAGATGAGCTGCAGAATCGGAAAAAAATTGTCAGCTTAGGGTTAAACTTTGGACAGGCCTGTAGTGTATGAATAAGACATATTCAAAATACTATTCATTAGTGTATGTCATTTTCAGCTAATTCTTATCTCTAAGAATGATAACAAAAGATAGCGATGATATGTAAGCTTATTACTATGTTTTTGTGAGTAATGTAATCATATTTTCTCATTTGTTCAGACGGAAATATTTTGCGTGTATCTGGGATAAATGTACTAATATAATGCGTTATTGCATATATATATATAATATATATATATGTATATGTGTCATCGCATTTGTGTTCAGCAATGATAATTCATTGATAAGGGTTTTTGAACATAATAAAAATATTTCGAATATTTCGAATATTGAACAATGTAATCTAATTGGTCGGTTTTTACGTTTGGACATAACCATATCTTGCATAAAAGACGGCGGTGTCTCATCTGGACTACTTTAATTTTCTAAGAAGCATCTACTTGTTTAATGCGTAATTCGATTGCAAACGTCATCACAATACTGGTAACTATAACGGGGTCTCTATATCCAAATTATGTTTCTTTGTGACATTTGACGTCCTTTAGTCCCATGTTCCTTTCATTCCAAATGCTGGTTTCACACGTGGTAAGGATACCTAGCATACGTGCCTACCCTTGGGAACATCCAACCTAACTTCCCTGGTGGAAACTTGTTTAACTTCATTTGCCAGTTGACAAAGTTTTTTACCTTTGGAATTGTGATTTGTACATGGGTTCGTCTGTTTTGGTTTTGATTGATACAATTCAGTAGGTGTAGTTTTCAAGTTCAAGTAACCTGGTTATTAACGTGGAGCTTTATACAAAACACGTAAATATACATGTTATTACATGAGAGGAGATGCAGTAACAAAGAATAAAAATTTGTAAGACCTTTCTATTGAAAAATAAGCAAGTATCCTTCTGAAAAAAGTAATTTTACTCTGTAAACCTAGGAATGAGCGGTTATTTTATTTTTGCGCGTTTTGCTGTTTGACATTTGGGCTAAAATTAAGTTAAGTGACTCGGTTTGGACACAAAATATCTATTTAAGTCTAAGGTAAGTTAGATCGGTTTATGTACATAAATACAGGAATTCTCTTACTTTTCATTGCTGTGTTTATTTTCCAGTCAATATACTTTTAACGTATCTTAATTATGTGCAACCGTTGCACCAAATATCTGACTTTAACAATCCATGGCGAACTTACATGTAACGTTTACAATGAAGTTATCAGGTAACGTGTAATTAAAATAAATACATGCCGCCTGTTTTACCCAGTTGCATAACAAAATTGAAACATGTTCATGAAATTACAATGAAGATGTACCAAGTCACATTTTAACATGGAATTTTAAATTTTTAATTGCCTTGTATTTTTGTTTTGAAATTTAGAAATGTGTGGGTTTTATATCATTCACTAAAGCTTTTTGTTATACAGATTTGGACAATACTGAATAATTAAAGCATTCAGAATATTTAGATAATGCAGAATATTTAATGCACTTAGTTATGATATCAGTTTAATTGACTTGAATACTTTTCTTAATTTTTAAAACATGTATGGTATTTATATCATTTAATAAAATTTCGTTATAAAGATTCGGACAATACTGAATATTTAAAGCATTCAGAATATTTAGATAGTGCAGAATATTTGATGCACTTAGTTATGTTTTCAGTTTAATTGACTTGAATAGTTTTCTTAATTTTTAAAAAAATGTATAATATTTATATCATTTAATAAAATTTCGTTATAAAGATTCGGACAATACAGAATATTGGATGTACTTTACATTTTAACATGATATTCGCAACTTTAAATGATTGAATAGTTCCGACACTTGGAAAATCACGTTAAATTAAAGTTACAGACGTACACCAGGCTGGTGCTCCGGAAGGGTATGGACCTATTGTCCAGCTAGCTACATCTGTCACGTGTGTGTTTAAAATTAAGAATGAAAGGAACATGGAAATATAGCCAGGATACATTTGAATACTATAGCTAGGGTAATTTTAAATGCAGACAACTTACCCATTAACAATATTACGATGCCAATAGGCTTGCAATATTCCTGAATTGTTACCCATATCACCTAGTTTAAACATTTTATCATATCTTTTTAAGAAAGAAGAAAACAATGAAATATAAGAGGATACACATTGAAGTTGTGTCACATTCTGTTTTTAAATAAACCATTGTACTGTAACGGGTGTAGGTAGCTTTAGTGATTGCCTCTTTTGAAGTACGGTCCTTACTTCACTGAAGGAAGTCAAATTCACAATATTTGCCAGTTTTCAAAGTTTTTACTTTCGAAGTGATTAGATGTGTTTAATTTTGATCATATTTATTATCATAATATAGAGTTTTGAATATTACATTTCGAAAATTCAAACAATCAAAAGTATAAGCTGTTCCCTGTTCATTTTACGAATACAATAAATAGCAATCGCCCTGGTGAACCAGATGGAGGAAGTAGGGACGATGGCGGTTCCATGTGGTCAGTAGCGAGGGGGATAAATTCCCTCTATATAGATCATTTTATCAAATTAATTCATTTTTTGTATCTCCATTCTTTATGTGGGGTAATTTAGCCCCATAGTATCATGTCCGTGGTATCTGTATCTGTTCCCAATAATAACAACATGTGACTACTCGAAAGATAACGTTGTCCCAAATTCCTCCTTTATGGCCCATAGCATCCCATTATAACTTCATCCTTCCTTTTTTGCACACTTTAAAATGGTTAATTTCTTGAACCGTGACTCAAAGCACATTGCTACAGATATTTACGGAGTGTGTTATCGCCATTTGGTTTCCTATCATTGCTCAAACAAGTCAAATGACCTACGGTTATCCATGGGTCAAGTACAAGTGTTCAATCTTTTTGTTGAATACACAATGTATATGAATCTGACAAGTGAAAATTGAAACTTTATACCGACTCATATCGAGCTTGCAAAAAAATTAAAATTGATATGCGCACGTTTATCAAAAATGTAACATATAGATAATTCCTGGCATATCAAATCTGAAGCACTGATAAAACTTGATAATGCAAATAAAATAATTAGCAGCAATTTCTAATGAAATTCGAATGATGATGGTTGTTATTAGATCGAATGTCAATAAGTACTTTATTTTAATTTTTAAACTTGGCTCGTAGTTTCCATCACATCATGTCAATGCATTGCGCAAAAAATTGAAGATTCAAATAAAGTTTTGAAGCAACAATTTCTAATTATACTAGTATTATATTCGAAAGATAATTTTGGTGACTTTTATATCGCATGCCAATGAGTACTTTAAGAACATTAAACTTAAATGTGTCAAAATGGCATAAAGGATATCTTTGCAACCAACAGATATCTATTGCTTGTAATCTTTTAGGCGTTAATAATTTTGGTACTTGTTCAGAGACCATCTCTTAATTACGCCTTGTATTAAGAAATTCTGAATTGAAATACAATCTTTTATTTATTTTTTTTTTTTTTGGCTTAAAAATTTTTACTGTCCCACATGTAACTACGGGTAAAGACGCTGACAAGGTTTTGTGACTCGAGTTCACCAAATAATTACATAGATACCCTTTATATGTTTGGCGTTCCATAGTTCCATGTCACTCTCAATTCTGAATACACACATGGCGAATGTACCTTGCTAAACTTGAAGTGCTGACCCACCCGGAGCAACCGACCTCATTTCCCTGGTGGAGGTCATGTGTTTATTCTAATTTCTTAGCTTCAAAGTTTTTACTTTATTGTGATTGTAAATTGGATATTGGTGTGTTTGTTTTTGATAACTAAGATCAGACCAAATTATGCTTCTTTTTATATTAAAAGGCAAACTTCATATTGAATCCGTTCAGGATTTCGTTGAAAGTTTTAACTGTAACAGACGATTTGTAGAACGTTTTTAAGTACCTTAGTTACACAATATAATAGTTGTATTATAAAAAGGAAATATTTCAGCTTTTTTTCTAAAATCCATATTTTGCCATGTTCGTCGATATACCTTGTACAAAATACAAGTTCTATAATGACAATAGTTATTCAACCATCCTTTTTTCTGATGTGGTTAATTCAATTAACCCAGATTCACTGACATAAAAAAGCATTGCATTGCAGACAATTATATCTGCATCAAACCGACCGGTAAGTTTTCTTCACAAATCAGTACTCTATTTCCGACTTGGGTTATGTAATACGCGATATATAGTTTAATGAGCTTATATTAAAGATTTAAATACAGAATCAATGGTTTTTGTAACTGTCAAAATGAGGATAAATTCGCTCCATAATTCTTTCTTTTGTTTCTGTTTTGTTAAAAGAGGTAAAAGGTCATTAACAAACTAAATTCATATGTGTTAGAATTTTAAATCGATATTAAATCATATCTTTATATCTAATATCTAAATAATATAAATATAAAAAAATAAATATATAATTCCCGTTTCACGATTAATTTACTTTAATACAATTAATAATATTTATAAATATTTATTTATCAATTTATATGCACTTTTTGGTCTTAAGTTTAAAACACAAAAACCAATCGTAAATATGCATTTACAATGTCAATTTTAAATTTCTAAATCGCTTTCGCTATTTTCCGTACCATAGTAGAATAGGACAATATCTTTGAAAAAATCCTAAATGTTTCTAAATCATTAAAAAAATTGTATTTTACAAAACCAACTTCGCCAAACACTTCACTAAGAAAACGGAATTTGAAATTTAAATTATACCATATAGTATATATATAGTTAACCCTTTGCTCTATTTTCATAATCCATTGCATAACATCAATCTCCACTATCTAAGTAGGGTGCAAACTTTTAATATTGAAAAAATAAATAAAAAAAAAAATAATTTAAGTAAAACATACTGTTACTGGCAATAAGTTCCCTGAATTCGTTTATCATTTCTTCTTTGGTTATCATCGCCCCTGGAGGCCCAGGAGGCCCTCGGGGACCAGGGGGACCCGCTGGTCCCAACCGCCCTGGAGGACATGTCTGAAATATAATAAATCAACACTGTGCATAACATTCATCAGAAAAAGAATGTAAAAACAGATTATAGGAAACGAAATAATATATTTTTGGCGCTCCTTCATGGAATACAAAATAGATATTCAGCCTGCTTTTTAGCGTTCATGAAAGTAGGACAACCACTTATTTTACATAAACCAGATTTAATTTTACAGCACTATACGGCGGTTTCGGAATACAATTTCTCATCAGTAGTGCTTGGACCAAAATTATGAAACCAAAATTATTATCAAAATGTTGAAAAGATACACAAAGGACCAAAATATATTTTACCAAATTTAGCCAGGGAAATACTTTGCATGAGGGAGTATACCTTCGTTTTAAGAACATTACGCATTCATACAGACGGGGTTTTGTGTAGTGTCCCGACCTCTGGATTGAAATACAAGTCTAATGCAGTCTAAGTTTCAGTCATATTTGATTTGTACATAACACCGTCCGCGTGTAACAAAACGTATTTATTCCAAGCACCTTTTCGATAAAAACTACAACTTAATTCAATAATTGAATGTTTCTGTCATGTTAAAAAATGCCTACTAGAGGGACAAAAAGTCATCTCCAGGCTTTTCTACACAATAAAAGTTTTCAATAACAATTTATTATGAATCAAAAACATACCAGTCCAAATCATAACTCTAACTTTGAAAACTGGCAAAATAGGTTTAACAGATGGACTTACACCGAATCCTTCAATATCATTTCTTGTACTGAATACAAATGGCGACAAACTAAATACATTGAAAAAGAAGAAATGATGGTGCATTTTAATTTTGCCAACCTGAAAAGTGTCTGTTTATTTGAATATAACATTCTACCACTTTGCCATTACACATTCTAGTAGTATTACTGATGCATTTATTTTCTCAACTTTAGAAATGCTGTGTGTTATATATATACTAGTATGTATAAGTATTTTTTGTCTGACAATTCAAGCAGGCGTATTCTTTTCTGCTTTGCATTTTTAAGCACGAGTACTTATTAATTGATATTTCTTCTATTTTACAATTAGACGAATTTCATATATTAGAACTTTCATTTTAAGATTTTTCTTTATCCTTCATTTGGAATTTTACATACACTTTTGATACGATCACTGTCTGTTAATATGTTGTATTAGAATACACCTGCAATATCTTGGAGTCAACAATTTATTTATAAGCAGTATGAAATGTTTCATAAAGTCCCCGTAGTTGGAACAAGTTCTATCACTGCGTATTAACTGTGAAACTAAACAAACAGGAGAAACAAGTATAGTGTTGCATAGACAATGACAGCTGACGAAGTCACCAAGTTTGTCTTAATCTAAGATAGACTTGCTAGGGTGTCATAATTATAATTGAGATAGAAGTCTAACTATAAAACATAATTTGAATAATCAGTCGTATATTTTATTTTATGTTTACAAGGAAAGATGATATTCTCATTATACTCTAAATTTAGATTTGCTTAAATACAGACCGTCATCTATATACCTGTATAATATGGAGTTGAATAATTTGGTAAGTTTTCCCGCTAAATTGTATTTTTTATGCTGGGAACAAAGGCGTTTTTATTCTATATTCTGATCACAACTGTAACTGGTCGGAAAGTTATACTTCATATGACACTTCCGGCAAAATCATACTTCCGGGTTGTTATTAGATTTTGATTTATTATATTAAGTTCTAATTAAAACGATATACGAAATTAACATAAATTCTTTATATCATTCGCAGTCTTATAATTTAAAGTCACTTGTACCAACTGTTTAAAAACCTAGTGTACGGTATGCACGATATACCATCTGATGAGAAAATATTTGACCACGTTTTATTTCTCAGTGACATTAACAATTTATTTTAAATTCATTCCATTGTTAAAAATTTAAATGTAAAATTTCCGATAAGTAGCAGTATGTGCAATGCTCAACTCCAAGATAAATGGCTTATAAAATTATAGTAACGGATGTCTTTATCCATAAAGGGATTGAATGTATCGGACTAACGTTATTTTCTAGGAGTTTTATTTGATAAAATAGATTTTGGTCTGTCTTTAATTCTCACTCGAACGTCTTAAAAATGCTATGGCGAAGCTTGTCTTAATTATGGGAAGCAAACTGCTTACAAATAAATTGTTGACACAGGGATATTGCAATTCTAATATAACTATGACATTTCTTTCATCTGGCATAATTCAACAGCTTTATAATTGTTTACTTTCAAAATATTCAGAAACTTAAGGTGTCATTTTGAAGATAATTTCTAGCTTAAATCAGTTTTATTTTTTGATGGTAAAAATGATTTTTTCAGTATTTCTGAAAAAGATTCCATAATTCGCTTAATTCAAGTTTATGAAAATTTTAGTGAGAACATTTTATTTTTATTCATACCTCTGCAGACAATTGTAAAGAATTAACGACACTTAAATCATCAGTTCTGGTACATCTATATTTTCTCTCTTTTCCTTTTTCACTTGATATTACTATTTTGACATCCTTATTATACAATACATTACTTCGAAACGTACGTTGCAACTCACCAATCTTTTCCTCTTGTTCCTATTCTTTTTATTTCTATCAGATTTTTGTGGTCGGTGTAAAGAATTCCAGCTGACATATGGGTCAATTATTTTTCTCCTTCCGTCTGAAGCTTCCTAAAATTACAAAAGATAATGATGATCATTAGCTAAAATTTACAAAGTTAAAATGTTTAATGTTTTTCAAGTTACAAAATTTGGCATTTTTAATTTCACATTCCACGAAGGTTACTTATTGGCCGAAGATTAAAACCCATGAATTTTATTTCTATATTTAATATAAGTAAGGAAAGCACATTTCAGGACCAAGGACGAGTAATTCAAATTTCTTTTGTAAATTGTCCAAGTTACCCAGTATAACATAATTAACTTTTTTTTATCAAATTATTACTGTAACAGTGTATTTTATTTGCAAATTACAATTTGTACAAATTTATCTTTATACATTCTTTTCGACCCATTAATATTTATAATACCCCTTCCAATCGACTACGCTATGCCTCTAAAAACATAGGTCTGATGTTTCAAATTGACATAAATCGGAAGACAGAAACAGAAAACAGAAAAGATATCAGCGAAATGTAATATAGATACTTATTCTGATGGCACCAATAAAGCCATTCTATACTCTAAGCTGATAATTCACCGAGTTATAGGGAATTATTATTCAGAGTTGTGCAATGTTTTAGAATAAGAGAAAACCAACGTTTTTAAACTAGGATGTGTCCAGAGTGGAATACGAACATTCACGACAAAAGGCACCGTGTTCCGGCAGGGGGTACTATTTTAATGTTTGTTTCTACTCTAGTGTTAATTGTGATGATACCACCTCCACTCCTCTCTCCTCCTTTATGCCCCCCCCCAAAAAAAAAAAAAACACCATTGTAATGTTATGGCAGCTTGGTGTTTTCTGATTGACACAAATTGAAATGGAGACAAGAACCACTTTTACCTGTCGTCTTGACAAACCGTCAAAGAGATTTTATTTTTTGATCGTTCATTATTACATTCCATCACAGTAACGAAAGATACTAGCTAAATGGAATAAAGATACGATACTAATTGTGATGGCACCAACACAACCTTTCTATATCCTGAGCTGATAAATCCATTGAGCATTAGAGTGCTTGGAAATTATTCTTCAAAGTTATCCAATATTTAAGAATCCAAAAAATATCTTGTGCCTCATTTGAAAAGAATGCCAAAAACGGCTTACAAATAGGATATCATTAAAAGCTGGTTTATAAGTCACTCACAAATTAGGAGTATAAGTAAATAGTTCATTTGGGTTCAACTTCTTCAATATGCGCGAACAGGAGATTATTAAGTTTTTCGATTTGGGTGGCAAATGGGATTTTGAATTTCTTTCTTATAAAATGTTTATAATATCTTACATTTCGCATTGTTAATAAGCCTTTGTTTCGAGTTCTGTTTTCCGTTTTATTTACTTTTTAACTAATGATGCTTGACCATTAACGAACAGACTGATTTGATATTGTTTTTCCACCTTATTATCCTCTGCTATCTAATAGACATACCCAAGTGAAAACATATGCATGCAAAAGTCAGAAACTCCCAGAAGAGTTATTAAATTAGTGTCCGAAGACAAAACTCCTACCGTTCGACAAGCGACCAACCCGACAAACTTTTTCACATTAGGATTTGTCCCGAATGATATTCAGAAGTATACTTCTATAAAATTGTTTAACCTAAATCATTGGATAAGTAGTTGGTATCTTTATTGAAAAATTAAATTTCTATTCAATTATAATGCCTCAAGTAAATAATCATATTTCCTATAATACATCATACCGTTATATGTGAAATGTTTTACCTATAAAGATACATAAATTTCTTATTTTTTATCCTCAATTTAATTCAATTAAAATAAGGCAATTTAACAAGCATGTGAACCCAGTAACACACTTTTTATACTCATCCATTATACATCTCCCCTATATCTCTTATCAATTTATGAAGTGTTTGAATTTAGATGTTTCACTTGAAGTGCGATTAACTTAACGTAAAACGAAACTGAAGATTTTTGGTTTATGACGTCACATAATAAATTGGCAAAGTATCTGAGGGATTTATCGAAGTTAATTACTGAAGCTGGCATTCCTGGGGATTTAGTTATATTTTCTCGTGTATATAATTATTCAGAACTTTATATACATTGACTTTGAACTTAACTATAAAAACTGGGGCATTTGATGTTAAATTAACATTGAACATTGTAAAAAAAATAATTAATTTCTCCGTAGTGTCTAAGGATCAATGTTCTAATAGATATCCTGACTGATGAATTTATATGTGAACGAAATAATATGTATGTTACAAGCCTACCTTAAACAGCACCACAAAATTACAACTCTACAATTTCTTTCTTAGAAACAAGAACAGAAAAACTAAACCCTTCTAAATTAAATGATAGTACAACAATGTACATAGCAATAGTAGTCAACCCTACCAATACGTATTTTTCACACACAAAAATAAATGTTGAGGCCACAGAAAATGGAAATGAGACAACATAGTCATAATGATGTTTAACGTCCTAGTACTAGTCAATAGTGTCCGTAGAACACTTTCGGCAAGCGAACAGACAAGTCGTCTCACATTAGGATCTGCACGAGTGATATTCGAAGCTAAGGGTTGAGAGGCACTGTTGTCCGCAAACTGGTGATTTAGACCACTAGGCCACCCAGGCTTCTATTCCTTAGGATGATTAATTCAAATTTCTGTTATAATTAGTAATAGTGTTTGTTTTGCTGAATATTTTGGGTATTTTTTGCATAAAAGGATCTTTCAATGATCCCTGATATCCAATGTGACTATTGTTTAATTAATTGCCTTGTACGTACATTTATCCATATAAAGTTTAATTATAGTGTATTATGGCAAAATTTTAGTTGTATATATGAAGTCGCATAATAAACTGGCAATGTATCTGAAGTATTCATCAAAGTTTATTACTGAAGCTGACATTCTGGGGATTTTAGTTGTTTTCTCAAAAGATATTTTTTACAAAACTTAATATAAATTTTACTTGGATCTTAATGATAAAATTCGGCCATTGCACCTTGCAAAAAAGGGAAAAACCACGTAGAGGACATTAGAAAACAATGTTACCAGCATGTGCCTTTTTCATAGAAATTAGAGGAGAATTATTTCTAGAACAAATTAAATAACGTCCATCTGTCTTAGCTGCCCTTTTACTGCTGAATATTCTAAAAAGATATATGGTTTCACCTAACAGTGACGTTTAATGCTTCAAAACAAGGTATATAATATTTTGGTACAGTTCATTAGACAATTAGAAAGTCGGTGGAAAGTGAGATAACTTGAATATAGGCCTCTGTTTCTATAAAATGGTCATCCTTGACATATCCAATGTAAGCATGTGTGGTTTGAAAATAAATAGCATTAAAGGTTTTCCATAATTAAGGGTTGTTACAGTTCATTGCAAATATTTCCTTATCTTATATGTAAAAATGCTGACCGGTAATTTTCCACTCGCGTACTTACATTTAAGCCATTTTACCTACATCAAGACTTTAATTTATCAGAAGCTATAGAACGAAAATAAATTTTCTTTTATAGAAAATTTTTAAAAATATGTCAATTTCCACACTGCATACGCGAATTTTATTACGTATACATCCCGCCCAATTCCTTCATACAATTCTTACATAACAAAATGAAAAATCATTTCCGTCGCATATAATTACATCAACTGATGTTTAAAACAACAAATTGGTGCATTCAATAGTTTTACAGCTCTATTAACATCGCTGTACGTAGGAATCCAATTGTGCGTTGTGCGTTGTCCATAATAACATGACGTCACTCTGAGTGACTTCTTCCTAAAAGATACTGGTGGTTGTAACCAGTTATACTTTGTGACAATGTTCCCCTAAAGAAAAAAACATTTAAGGAACAACAATGCATAGTGGGGGAAAATGACGTCACACTACTAGTGTCATCACCGAATACCAAACCGATAGCGTTGCTACTAAGAAAGTTCGGAGAAGGTTCTCCCACGGAAAAGGAACTTACATGACAACAACAACAGGGACGATACTGTAAACTGACGTCACGGTAGTGCTACCCAAAATACCAAACCTATTGATTTGCAACTAAAGAGGTTCTTGGCGTACAAGACCAAACCTTATTTCCGCATTTTAATAAACCAAAATAACCAACGGAAATTACTCTTATAAAATAAAAACGTCATATACAACTTTACAAACTTGTATACATGTACTTTTTGTACGTTTTGATAGTGTGTTTATTTACATAATCAATCATCAATTTCAAACAAAAAACACTTCAATTTTTGAGTGAAAACATTTAAAATGCACCATGTAATGAATGAAAGCGTTATAAACACTAGATTTTGGTTTCATTTTAGTGTTAAACATTTGAAGTATGTTTGTGTTTAGGCAATAAACAATTCTTATCTCATAGACGAGGAAGATAAGTCATTTTATATTTGTAAATCTACCTTTTATATTCTCCTAAACTCACGGGGGTGGCACGGATTTTATTACATATTGCGTTTTTGATTAAACAGAAAGCTAAATAAACTTATTTATCAATTGATTGTATAAGTTTGAGGAATATTTTGAATAAGTGAGTAAGTAAGTTTTACATCTTAGTAAAGATTATTTCACTTATATTTAAATGATATAGAACACTTCCAGAATTAAACACGATTCGAGTTCAATTATTGAGAAAGATAATACAGACGTGTCGAAAATTTAACAATAAGCTAACCAAATAGTGCTGAATGGGCAGTTAATTTTGTTAGCTAAACTTAAACAGCTTTTAGGCAGCTGGTATCTATCTCTTTGCAGCTTTTCGGCCATCACCACTGGCTATCCATATCAATGCAACTTAGCAGCTAAGCTTGGACTCGTTTGACGTTGGATTGGTGTTAAATTTTCGACAGGGCTGTACCATAGGCATTACCCCATTATGAGATAAGCAGTAGACATCGTTATCAGAAAAAAGTAGTTCACAGTG